>VZRJ01008539.1:764391-884983 GCA_013397565.1 Ptilonorhynchus violaceus
AGAGCTACACCCAGAAAGGAATCTCTGAATTCATCCAGGTGCCTGTGTGCACACAACCCCCCCACCCCCCACCTCCCGCCCCCAGCAGCTTGTTTGTTAAATAAACAGTTTTTTTCACTTTCCTCTGAGAAATTCCTAAGGTGGGGGGAAGGGAGTTTTAGAACCCTATTGTTTGCAGAGGAGACTCCTCTAGTCTTCACCATAAGTTTGACCAAACCATGTCCAAAACTCTTTCCAGGTTTTGAATGTGCCTTTTTTTTCCTTTATGGACCTGCCCAAAGTCCCTCTGTCCTTCCCAAGCTCTTTGAGTTATTGCTCTTCACTGTTTTTGTCTGCAGGGTCTGGTTGTCCCTTGGAGCTACACCCTTACCTGTGGTCTTGATGACCTGATAATCCATGTGCCATCAGAATAGGCCAGTCTAAGATGCCTTTTCCTCCTGTGTCTTTCCTTCTTGTGCCTTAGCGCACAAATATTCATTCATTCTTCATTCACGCTTTCTATTGCAATTCTCTATGAAGGTGGTGGGTAATGACAGTAGTTTCCTTTTGAAATTAATATAATAGGGAAACACTCCCACTTAAGAAACAAGTCTTAATTTCCTCTCATGTTTCTGTAACACTGCAGGGACTCTGCTCTTGAGTATTTATTCAGTATTATAACCCAAACTCAAATATTTGATTGAAGTATTAATTGAGCTAGAGATTTTGTATATAGATTTGGGCTAATTTAGGAAATTTCATGGTCTTATGGAGCAGATTAATCCAACCCCTGTAGACCCAGCTTTGTTCAGGTATAGCTGCTGCTGTGTAAATATATGAGTAATGATTCTAAGATTATTAACTACAGGCAAAACCAATTATTTTAGGGTCACTTATCTTCATCAATAGCTATTGCATTGTTCAAGCTCATCTCCTCCTAATGTAAATGGACTAAGACAAAAAACCATAGACATACCTAGACTCACCTCTCTAACAGTAGAGGGTAGGGGGTAAAACTGTTCTTCAGAATACAGAGACATCAACTGTCAACCCCCTAAAAAGAGTGAGAAAAAAAATGCTTATCAATAGTTTTGTACACTGTCACCACCAGTCTTTAAAGTCCAGGGAGACATATAGGAACAAAAGACATTACTGTAAAACATTGTGCCACACCTTATGATTCATTATATGCCATCATATTTACATAAAAGTGTAACAAAATAAGTACCAAAATAAGTTCTTGAGCAAAATGTGGCCTTATTACCCTAAATAATTGCCTTTTCTTGCTCTTTTTTTAATCACAATGATTAATTTTAATGAAGAGTATAACTGCTTAAGCAGAAAAAATATATATAATTATGAAAATATATTGTTCAACATTATACAAATATGATTTGTTTCAGGTT
Source organism: Ptilonorhynchus violaceus (assembly GCA_013397565.1). Taxonomy (NCBI): domain Eukaryota; kingdom Metazoa; phylum Chordata; class Aves; order Passeriformes; family Ptilonorhynchidae; genus Ptilonorhynchus; species Ptilonorhynchus violaceus. The sequence goes on from VZRJ01008539.1 coordinate 765,777, forward strand.
TGTTTTTCACTCAGGTTTTCCACTGCAACAGACTTTTGAGGAGAAGGGTGTTTTATAGATAAATGGAAATATTAAAAAGAAAAATGTAAATATAATTGTTTGCACTATAAGAGCTGTCTAGTGGTGAAAAGATATTAGTTAATTGTCTCCAAAGAGCGAGTCTTTTAGTCTCCACACTTGAATAAAAACCTGAGTGTGATTTAAGATTAGGTTAAAAAATATTTGTTTGAATTCAATGTTGTCTGCTTATATTTGATGTTATGTTGGATTTTTTGCATGAAAGCCGTGTTCTCTTCTTAAAAGCTTCAAATTCTCAAGACTGCTTTTTAAACCTTAGCCATATCAATACTGTGAAAGCAAGTATTTATTGTGTTGCATTTTTGCTGTTCGATGTACATCATGTGCTATTGATTTGGATTAGTAATAAAGTTTTGCAGAACGCTGAGTCTAAAATTATGTTTCTTAGTCACCTATATTTGAAAGACTAGTGTGTTCATGGTACTGAAGAATAACCTACTGTATTCAAATGTTCAGATGACTGACAAAAAATTGGTTTTTTAGGTAACTTCGATAGGATCAACAAATTCAAATAGTCATTAAGACTGCATGCATATAGACTTCTAAAGTCTACTGGCATAATTTCTGACAGTTAACATTTTCTTTGCAAGTCTAGAACACATTCCAGTGTTAGTGAAAAGCTTGAAAAGCTATCAAGAAACACTAGATAGCAGTGTTCTCAACATATCATTGAAGTGGTGGGGTCTTTCAATTTTGTGGGCACCAGAAGAAAAATTAAGTTCCTGAGAATCACATGAAGCTTCAGAATAAGGATACGAGTATGGTTTTAGGGCCCATTAACATAGTTTTACCCTATTTCAGAAAGGTTAAGGAAATTTACAGTATTACATATTCCTCAGCAACGGCATTGTACAACAGCCTAAACGCATCACAATCAAAAACTCTTCCTGGCTCTGTTGTGCAATTTTAGTAATCTGCTGTTTCCTTTTTCACAGGAGTGTGGTTGTACCAGTAAAGAAACCCCCTCCAGGTAGTCTGGCTGTTACCACTGTTGGAGCTGCCACAGCTGGGAGCGGACTGCCCCCGGGTAGTACCCCTAATATATTTGCTGCAACAGGAGCTACACCAAAAAGTATGATTAATACAACAGGTATTGTCCTTAAATATTTTTGTGACCCTCATTTTTTCTTTGTTTTTTGTTTTGTTACCTTTAGTGGTGTTTTGTTTTTTAATCATCTTTTTGTTGCTGTTTTCATAGTTCTAAAATAAAACCTGGAAAGATTAAACCTTGACCTTTATTAGAGACGCTGTTTTCTCGTGGTCTGTGTTTAGAATCTTTGATAGTGCACATTGGACTTGCACAGCTTTAAATAAGTTAATAAATAGCCTCAATATTGTTTCATAAGTGTAGTTTAGAATTGAAATGAGCTAACTTTTCCAGTGCTCTGCAGTAGAAGATGTTTATGTGATACATACCAATTAATCCCTCCCTATGTATCAAAAAAAGTAAAAATAACTAGCTACTTAATAAATTTATTGTAGAGGGTGAATATTTTGGACAAATACTATTTGACAATGAAATTATGCTCTTATTTTTGGAAGGTTTTTTGGTATGAAGCTACTTAATTCATGTCTTAGTAATAGTTGTTTGTTGTGACCTATAAAAGGAAGACTAGACCTTCTTTTTTAATTAATAATAATTACGGGTAATTACTAATTAATAGTAAGAATGGCATTATCTGTCATGAAGGAGCCTGTTGACAATAGAGACTGTGATTTCCGCTGAGAAATGAATCATTACTGAGAGAAAATGATATTTACTTAAACTCCTTTAAAATGTCTGGCTATAGTCTGTTTTCTTTCTAAAATAAGCAAAAGCACTTGAGAGAAGAGCTCTCTTCAAGGATATCACAACTTCAGTCAAGGGTTGAGAACGTGAAAATCTCCCTGAGGTTGCAGCAAATACAGGAGGTTGCTTTTGGCATCCTTCTGCTTTATGGAGTAAAATGAAGACATATTCATTTTTTTTCTTTCCTTTTGCAGATTACCTTTAATACCTGGTAATAGAACTTTGATTTTTCTAAGGATAAAAAAAAATCTTAAAATCTAATTTTCCTGAGGTACATGGGAGGAATGAATGCTCTGAATGATGTTATCACTTCTCTGAACAGTTTCATTTGTGTAGACACTTCTGTTAATCTTGAACAGATTTCCTTTTAGGTATTCTTATGTCATGGAAAAAATATCCTACACTGGAAACCTTGTTTTCCAAATGATACTGAATAGTAGTAAGCTTTTCAGTCTTCTCACTGATTAAAGATCTGAACTATTTTGGCTGGAATGTAGTAGCTCTTTTTTGTAAGTAATTGCATTTTAAAATCAGTCATTTCCCCAATACTGTTCTTACTAGAGGACAGTATTGCAGATGCCATGGTACATTCACTGTGAATTAATGGCTCCTTTTTTATGGCAGATCTTACAGCTTTTTTTTTTAATGAAATTATTTTTGATCCTAATCTATATATTAGCTTGATTAAATGAAAAGTATTGATTCAATGGAATTTCAGCAAGTATCAGGTTTAATTAGAACTATATATGTACTGAATTCTTTAGTAAAGCATTATTATGAAGATTTGAATTTTTGGAAATTTGAGTTTTATATTAACATTTTAGAAATGCTAAACATATTAGTGACAGTTAAAAAAAGATAGTATCACAATGAAAATATTTAGATATCTATTAGATTAAAATGCACATTTTGCCATTTTTAATGAAGGTATGCCTGTGATAGTCAAAACAGTGACTCATGTATGTTGGTTTTTGAGACATATAGACAAAGTGTCTAGATACTTTCTGGTTTATATACTTTTAATCTGTGAAATATCTATGTTCTTAATGATTTTAAAGTAGTGTATAGAATTTAATTGAACAGCACCTTTTTTTTTTTGCTATGATAAAAAAGAAACAGAATGCAGTTTTTTAGAAACACTAGATGTCCCCCCAAACCTATTTACAGTTGTTTTTACAGTATGCCATAGATACTCTAAGAATGTAGTTATATCTGTAAGGTATATTCTGTGCTGGAGTTGTTTGAAAGGTGTTTTTTCCTCAGTTATTCATGGGTTCCAGTCAGTGTTTATGTCCCATCTGCCATCGCTGTCACAGTCAGTGTCACTGTCACAATTTAATGAGATGTATGTTACTGAAGTCCCTTAGTACTGTGAATGTATCTTTGGTGAGATAGGTTTTCTTCCTTCATCTTTTTATGTAAGAAACTGACTTTATTGGTTTTTAAACTGGATTTCTCTGATTCATATCCTGATTCTCACTTTTGTGTTAATCCAATAGTTCTAGGTCTGTTTGACCTTCTCCTCTGGAAGCCTAGCTGGTTGAACAACTTAGCAACTGCATTTTTAAACAACCTGAAGGAAGAAAATTTTACTTTGGAAGGAAAAGGGAAGAAACAATAAAAAAGTGTATTGCCTATGTATATATGAATAAAAATATGTAAATAATATAAATACACACATGTACGCACAAAGACACATATACGAAGCCTTAATTTTTTTTTAAGCTATCCTATTCTCAGTGAAGCTGCTGTGATTCCTAGGTTTGGAGAAATAGCCTACCTTATATTTTTGTGTTTCTCAGTGTGTTTGGGTACATTTAGAATTCATATTTAATCCAAGTTAGAACATGCAGTGTAAACCACAATCCATCTACCTCTCCCATTATTAAAACAACAGCCTTAGTGTCAGAAAGCCCAGTAAATCCTGCTGCATTTTGATACTGTTTTGAAAGCAAATGCTGTTAAATGAGTTAGTCAATATTCTAATCTTTACCTTAATTCTTTTATCAGTAAAAACTATCTAAGGGCAAATTAAAAACAAAAAATCATTCCTACTACCAGAGAATTTTTCAGCATTTGACCTCTACTTCATTGCTGGCTGACTGCTTAAGCAGTTAAGAAACCATAAATGCTTTGTAAATCTCTGCAGAAAACAGAAAAATCATGTTATACCTGTGTAATGCAAAGGACAGTGAAGTGTCAGCTGCTAAAACTGACGAGAAACAGGGAGTTAACAATTATCATTTTTGAAAATTGCCAGAATAATGTCATTGATCTCTAAGCTGGGGTTCTTCACCCCTCATTGCTAACTTGGATAAATCTTGTTGTCTGTCAGCCTTGTCTCTAGTAGCATTGCAGTCCCTCAGGCTTTGAACTCCCAACTATAAGATTGTTTGTAGCTACCTCTCTCTCAGTGATGTGTTGCAGAAGGACTGTGCAGAACAGGGACAGCATTTATCACAGCACTCTCACTGTTCATGGCCACTCTGAGCCTTTGCTGGTTTGCTTCAGAGAGGCTGAACGCACAGTACCATTTCAGCAAACATGATAGATTGGCATTTAGAGTCTAAGTTTAGCCCTTAGCTCTGACCCAGATCACTTAAAGTATAAATGTATGCTCTGTGTGCATCTTTTTTTCTGAGCAGCTGTTCACAACCCATTGAAATGATACCCCCACTGCCCTCCCTACTTTTAAGATCTTACAATTCTCCTTGACTCAAGGAACGAAACAGAAAAATTGTAATTAGAGTCTTAATATTGCTCAGACACTAATTCCCCCCACTATTTCCTGGAGGTATAAACATTTTCTATCTTCTCTGTCATTTTTAATTTGTATTTTATTTTCTGCCTGTAATTGCAACTGGGCAGCCAAGTGTGCATGTATAAATATCTTTTTTAAAATATTTAAAATTCTATTCTCCACTCAAGCTCTTCCTAAGTATACCTTTATTTTAGAAAGATCTTGCTTTACAGGATGATGTAAAAATATTTTCAACTTTGGAATATAATTTGGGAATAATGAAAATGAGGTAAGGATTTATTTTGCCTGATTTTCAACTGCTTTTTAAGCTTATTATTTTTATACCAGGAAAGTAAGGTATTAATTGTTGTAATAATCATATGGAATAGTTTTCATAATTTTTGAATAACATTATTTGCATACTTAGATTAATAACACAAGGACTATATTAAAAGCCTTTAAAAGTTTTCTTTCTTAAGACTGAATTAAGATTTGTGTTTTTTGGGGGACAGGTGCAGTAGACTCAGGATCTTCTTCTTCCTCTTCGTCATCCAGCTTTGTGAATGGTGCTACCAGCAAAAACCTCCCAGCTGTCCAAACTGTTGCTCCAATGCCAGAGGATTCAGCAGAAAACATGAGGTACACGAGTTCTATCTTTTAATATTAGTTATAATTTCTCTTCCCAAAATAGCATAAAAAAAAATTAGCTCATTTAATGTGCATTACTGTAATTATGCATATGCTACAGTGTATATACTTTTTGGGTACTAAGAATATATATACTAAAAGAACACTTCACTGGAAAGTCTGACTTTTTCATCTGAAGGGTCTAACTTGTTCAAACTATGCCAGACACTAAAACTTCATTAAAAGTAATTTTTCAGCTGACTGGCTTTTTACTGTATTCAATAATGATAGTACGAATTGGAAAGTAAGCACAGATTTGGTAATGGAGCACTAGCAAGTGGAAAGAGAGAGTCAACCTCTGCTGAGAAAAGAAAAGCCTTAGTTAAACTGGAGAGGGTAAAACCAGACCTGTATTTGTGCAGCTTACTAAGTGGGGCACCCAATCTGAGTTGGTGTTGCAAGAAACTCATGCTCTGGGGTACCTAGTACCTCTCTTGCCCCGACTGGCAGCCAGGAAAATTCCCTTCTGAAATTCCTATTAAATATCTTGTGTAATAGGTTGTTATTGTGTAAAGGTTTTGCTGCAGCACTTCAAGGACAAATTTTTGTCCTTTTCAAGGTGCACACATCTGCCCTGAAAAGATGATACAGGATATGCTAAGGAGTGGCTAAGAGCCTGTAGTTGGCTGGCCACTGCAAGATATGGTGTTAAGAATAGTGGAGTGGGGACAGCAAGCTAGCTGGGAACATGAGCTGTTCACGAGGTAACAAGATTAGAAGCTCATGAACAAGAGAATTCATTCCCTAATGAACTAGAAAGGAAATAAACCTAAATCAGGGGCCCTAGATGACCTGTATAAAAAGTATCAGTGCTTCAGTGATTTAACACACAGTGAAAAAAAAGCCCTTTTTTAGCTGATCCTACCTGAAAAGGGTCAGATGAGTGCTGCGGGTAGAATCACAGCAATGGGTGCAGCCGCAGGCTGAAGGCAGAAGGGCTGTTGGTTCCACTCCAAAAAGATGCAAGTGTTCAAGGAGAGAATGATCATTTGTATGATGTTATTTATTGCTTGACAGTTTCATGAGGCAAGTTAATAAAATTGTGGTGTAATTAAATCACTCCTTTTGCTTCTTGTCTTCATATGCTAGGACAATGCTTCACTGAGGGAGAAATCTTTTTCAAAATTCAGATACTCATGTTAAAATTAAATTGGTAAAATTAAGTAGGTGTGTTAAAATTCAATCAGATCATTAATTAGTTTCTTTTTCAGTTATTTTAACAATTGCAATTTTCTTATCTTTTCACAAGCATTTTTAAGTTTTTTGTCCTGGAATCAAAGAAAAGCTTGAGTTGCAAAATCTGGAATTCAAATTTTGAATTCAGAATTTCGACTCAGATGTAGTTGTACTCTTAGTAGTAGCTGAAATAAGTGACTAACATTTAGACTACTTAAAATCTAATCAACCCAAGGAATGTCTTTTGGGTTTTTTTCCTTTCCTCTGCCCACCCTCCCAAGCCCACCTCTTCTACTTAAGAAACAACGAAACCTTTTTTTAATAATAAACTGGTTTTTGTTATGTCGTATAAAGTCATTGTGCTTTAGCTTTTATGAGATTAAAAATCAGAGTTGTTTGTGAGGACAGAGAGCATGAAGTGAAAGCTAACTTATCTAAGCCTAACCTTACGACAACTGCATAGGAAGATCTGATTATGGCTGTAGACTAAGCAGAGGAAAGAGAGGAGGAGAATGATCTTGGACTTTTAGACATATAATAGTCTTGATTTGGAGGTAGAGTTTTGTCTTGGAATGAGGTTGGGAAAGTAGCATACTTGGGACTGGGACGGTGTATGCCCTCATCTCTCTTTGCGGTTTCTTGTGACCAATTCAAGCAGTGGGTAGTAAGAACCTTCCATAGGATTATTTGGTCTTTTTTCTCACGGTTTTGAAAGGATTTCTTTTAATCCGATGCTGCTGCTGTGGTCTGTCAATCTTTTCTGTCTTAGTTTATCAACTTTCTATATATAAATTATATACATTTAAATATACACAAATTATAAATTTATATGATATATATTATATTACAATAACTTGTATTATATATATGTATTTATATATAGCTTATTTTCTGATATGTGTTGTCTTTAATCTGCCAATCAAATAATCTTGAATTTGGGAGCTATTAAGAGTTTTTTTCATTGAATGTCCAGAAATGGAGAGGGAAAACCAAAATATTTTTACAAAAAACCCTTAAAACCTCTTCATTCATAAAAAATAGTTACATTAATATCCATAGGGAGTTCCCTAATGATCACAGTATGCTTTATAAGGTTTATAAATGCTAGAAACAGCTCTAGAATCAGTTCAGTGTCACTCATCTCTATGTGTGAGTACAGGAAAAGCAGTGCATGGGTCACCCACTTCCCTGAAGTTTTTTTTTTTGAAGCCTCTGTCTAAATTTGTGTCTTGATTTTGCTTGTTCTTTTTGGAACTGAAGGACCAGAACTCGAGTCAGTTTTCAACATGTAAATGTGCCAGGAATTGTTCTTCTTTCTTTATTTAAATATTAATTTCTGTCCTTTGATATGCATTTTTAAAAAGTACTAATCTTAGATCTCATATTTTCACAGAATGCTGTTCCAAATTGTCCATTAATAGATCCATAGTAAACAAGACCCCTCAGCTGTCCATTTGATAACAAGGTGTTTATTAGTAGCTCATCCAACATGTTAATTAACAGCATGTCTGCACCTCCAGTGTTGCTTGATTCTTAAGTAAAATTTGATCTTAATTTAAAAACATTTGAACTTGAAATTTTTTTCAATTTTGTGTGAAATTTTCAGAGTTAAATTAACTTTAAAATTAGGGATTTTATAAAACAATTTTCAGCAAAAATGTCTTTTAAAACATGGTTTAGAGAAGTCTAGATTAATCTAGGGGATTTTTTGTCTCTATCAATGAAAGCTTGGGGTAGATTCATGTTGCAAACTAAAAGCTCTAAGCTAGTCACCTGCATTTCAGCTATAGTCAGTAGAGGCTTTACCACAGTGAAGTTCACTTCTAAAAATCTTTTTAAAATGGCCTTAAAAGGCTGGTGATATGAATCCATCCTTTAGACTATTAGAAAATCTTTATCTGAATTTCAAGTGGGACAGCAGCACACTGAAGGAAAATAAGCTATAGAAGTTCAGTAAAATAGTTTTCCGCTAATGGTGGAAAGCTTCCAATGTGTTTATAACATCAGCTTTCTTTTTGAATGTAGGAATCTTCACATGATCCGAGTTAAAACATCCACATTTATTTAGTGTTTATAGATAGTAGATAAAGTATAAAATTTAAATGTCAATGTTCATTCTCTTAGATACTGTCAATAAATGTAACTTCTTCCTATAGTTGCATTTTTGAATGCCAATAATATTTTGGTGCTGTAATGCAAGCACAATGAAAACCTTTCAGCCATCACCAATATGAAAAAGAACAGTAAAAATTCTTGGTAGACTAGAATATCTATGTAATTTCATTTCCATATTAAAGTAATAGTTTACTTCTTTAAGATAACAAAGCAGGTTTTTAATCTTGGCATAAGAGTTCCAGAGGGTAAAAGTGTTACACCTTCTCAAGTTTTAAATGGGAAGAAGGAACCATAAGGGCTACAATCCTTAGCACACTGCTGACACTCACAGAGTGTTGCTAGTTTGTAAACCCAGACAAACGAATATTATTTCTGGTATTTAAGAAGCAGACAGAAGTCACAACACCTCTTCTCATTGTACAAGGAAAAATTAAGGACCATACCATGCTTCTAAGAGTCTCAGCAGGCAGAGAAGTATAAATGCAGAGGCAAAGTGATTTACCTGGGATCGTGTTTCTTCGAAGCTGAAGAAAAGAATATTGGTTCTCTTGATATCTGTGCTAAAACACTTTCTCATATACACCCTTGCAATACCAAATGTTTTTATTTGAAAGCTTAAATAAACAACCAAGTTTCTTGTGATTTCTTTGGATGAATAAAAAGATTCTCTTTTCAAGCTTCCAAACATATATAAAATCATGAGATGTGTATAAGCTAAGATAGGTAAAATAGACTTATATTTGAATATCTGACAGTCTTCTTATCATGTTTGAAAAGGAGAATAAAAATTTTACTTGTTCTGGCGTGCTCTGCAAATGCTGTAGAATTTATGAGGCTGACACACTGCTGACTCTATGACATTTCCATTTACTTAAAGCCATTTAAAAACTGTAAAGTTTAATCAAATTATGATCATTCTCTTATCTAAAGAAGATTACAGAAACTTTTAAAAACAGGTGTGATTTGACATCGTTTAACTTATTTTGTGAAGTGTTCTTCCAATCATAGTCTCTGTTTCTTTTCACAGTATTACTGCAAAGCTTGAAAGAGCTTTAGAAAAGGTGGCCCCTCTCCTGCGAGAAATTTTTGTTGATTTTGCCCCTTTCCTATCCCGAACATTATTGGGCAGTCATGGACAAGAGCTGTTGATTGAAGGTACTGTTTCTGTTATAAGATTATATTGTTTTAACTATTAGTCATTTGATATGAAGAATTTTTTATTTTCACTACACTTTATAAAACTATTTTTGATAAATAAATTAATCAGTTGTTAATACATTGTGATTTCACTTCCTTGCATTTAATTTCATTTAAAGAAATGAAAAGTGATAGCTTTTGTACACCCTTTTTCTTTCCCTTAGTGAGATGCTGTGTAAAGATACATCCTGTCACCTTAGAATGCAGAATCTTCTCTATAATTTGCCTTTCCCTCCTCAGAATAATTCAGTGCTTCACCCTGACTTTGAGAAACTGGTGAAAAATACAATTAAAAAGTGTTATCTACTCCCACAGAAGAAAATAAATGGAAGACCACACTCCAACATTATTGATAGATGTATCTGTATTTGATAGGGTCTTTATTTCTTCAGGTAGGTTAGTTGGATTCACACAGGCAGATACAGAGTTGCCCCTAGAGGGGAATAAAAAGTGATGATTTTAGAAGAAAAGTATCCTTGAACACTTTCAAGGATTTTTATGAGGTTTAATTTGCCTCATAAGTGAGGCAGTAAGTAATGCAGAAATTATGCAGAAAGTGCAAATATGGCAAGCACATGAAGAAAGTTATGAATCGGTACTAATGCAGCTAAAATAATGAAGATTTGCAAGAGCATGCACCGCTCCCATGTATTCAGAGGAATATATTCAGCCAAGTAAACTTTTTCCTTCCAGAATTGTTCTTAGACACAGTATTGCTGTTTATTGAAAGGAAAAAGTCTCATTCTGACAAGACTTATAATATGTGAAGATCTACACAGAAAAAATACAGCTTTGTGTTCAAATTCCAAAACTGTTAAATTTAAATTCCAAAATTATTATACATTTGTTTTACCTAAATATTAGTGTACACTTTTTCTATGGTGATTCTCTGATTACTCCTCACAATGCTGGCTCTTGTTACTAGAAATATTTACATCTTGTAACTGAAACCCTCTAGAGTCTTTTCATCTTTTGTCTTATTATTGTTTAATAATATTATTGTTTAAAAATAACAAGGAATGGTATAGTAGCTTAGTAATACTCTGAAGCTTCAGGTACTTTATTTTAAAGCTGTAAGTTGCACTTCTCATTTAATGACACCTGAAGTTTATGGTCTGAGATTCACATTGAGATGACTGTAATATAATTGATGGATTACATTCTTAAATCTCTTATTTCAGTGAAGTTGGTTGCAAAATTTGTAGCAGCATTATCCTTTTCTATTTGGCAATTGATTAATTGCACTATATAAAAGATGACTAAAATTGTCTTCGTTTTACCTGATTTCTTTCACAAATTAAAAAAATTCTTCACCCATGCTATTCTGATTTTTTCTTTTGGTCAGATCCATAGCACGAACAAGGCTTCAACAGTTCCCAGGGTATGACAAAGACTGAAAGGGTAGAGGCCACAGGAACCCCACAAATATACAGCAGTTTATTTTATCTCACTGCTTCTCCAGAGAGAAATATGTTTTGTTGGCTATAGCGTGTTTCTGGTAACTGCTTGGAATGTCATTCCAGATTTTGTCCCGTCTATGACTTAGTCACCCAATTCAGAATCAGAAAACATTGTTTACAAACCAAACACTGAGTTCCAAACCAAGTAGTGTCCTTCCCATGACTTTTCCTTAATGTTATGTTTAACCTTCTCTTCAAACACTCTCTCTTTTCTGATTTCTAAAAACCAGTCCTTTCTTCCCAAGATATTGAAATAGCAATCTGTGATGAAAAAAATCCAAGCACACCACAGATTTTTACACTGCAGGACTTGAATTTCTCTTTGCCACCTCTGAAATAGTTATGGCTTTTTTTCTTCTTAACAGAGGATGCAGAGTTGCTTTTTTAGTCATTGCGTACTTCTGATCTTATCTTTTTTCATTGCCTTTCTGAAACCCTTGTTCTCAACTAAACTGAATTCTTTCCTAGTTAAGTTGCTTTATGAAAGAAAATACCAAATTCTCTCCTGGTCTGATACCTGATTTACTTTGAAAAATTTCCTGTCATTGCTTACTGAAAGCCAGTGGTAGTCTTGAAATACTTGAAAGTGCTCCCCAGGTAATGACTCTGCAAATCAGAGGGGTTTAGAGGTGTTATTCAAGATATGTGAGTACATAGAATTCCTTTGGGGCTTTGATAATTGAAATTTGATTTTTTTTACTGGCAAGCAGTAATTAACTTAACAGTTTTATGTGAAGTAGTTTAATTTGTTGCTTTATATGTCAAGGTTTTAGTTATAAGAATCAAAAAGGAACAGATAAACTTTATATAATTAAGTATTAAGGCGCTGTCTGTTTTTCAAATTGATCACCGTAAGAATATCTGTTGCGTTCTGTGAAGCATGTCCTTTCAAGCTTGACACATAATAATACCTTTCCTCCTTTGCTGTTTTTCAAAACCTCCTTATGGTATGAAGTCTTTCCCCTATCAGATTTTGCTAAAATCTGAATATTGTCAGGCATCCTTGATGGCATGTGCTTTTTCCTGCAGCTCTCTCTAGTGCTTTTCTGCATGTCTGTGCACAAAAAGTACTAAACCATTTTCAAATTTGGTAAGAATATACACAGTTTTGTAGCTGACATTTTGCATACTGAAGACCACAAAATAATAGGGAGCAGAAAACAAAATTAATTTTAATACTTGTAAAAGAGGTTAATTATGCAAACTTTCCAGAATAGCTGGTACTTTAAGATATATGTTTTAATATATTTTTGGAAATGTGTATACAACTTAGTTATGATTTCACCTTTTTGTAGTAATTCAACTGTGTCAAACTTTTGATGAAAAATCTTGCAGTCATATCCTTTTACATCACCTTTTATCATCATTCTGTCCTATGGAAGACTGGCTGATTTATTGTTTGAGTAAATTATACTTAATATCTAAGTGGCTTCTTAACTTTTGATTAGAGTTGAAATGAACGGGCTGCAATGATCTGATCAGTCTAGACCAAAAACTTAGACCACTCACACTCAAAAATGTTCATTTTTCTTGTTTGTTCAGGTAAGTTCCCAAATCTGACTGGTAACAGAGGAGCCCTATCAAGTAGTAATCTGACATTGCAGGATATATTTATTGGTAAAACTCCTCATCTATTTACTCTACTAAAATTATTGAATTGCTAATTGCTGAAATAGTTACTTGCTTCTTTTTCCAAAACCACTTCTTTCTTCAAAGGTATCTTACACTCAGCCAAATTTCAAATGTTTCATCAACTTCTCAGAATATGTTGTAAGTGGAAAATATCCTCAGTGATGGGTTAAAAAGGACTTATTTGCAATTGAATGCAAATAGCTTCAAACAAAGTATACCAGGAACCAGCCCAACACTGCTGTGATTTGTCAACTGAGGTTCTCTCAATGCCTCAGAGAACAGAAGTTGCAAAGGTTAAAATTGTCCGTACAGAATCTAATTGGAAACAAACATGCAATATGTGTAGGTCACATATTTGAGCTTAGCAGAGCTCATTGTGGAGTTCCATTTAACACTTGCACAGATATGTTTTCACTAACTAGTTTCCATATGGTCTGCAAATTCCCTCCGTGTAAAGTGCATTACAACATTCTAGCTTTTAGGTGAAAATGTTACAGGCAAGTGTAATCTGATCTGTAGCCGGAAGAAAAGCTATATCCTCTTTTTGTCAGGCACAGATGGGTAAAAATATTTCCACTACAGCTATTCTCGGAGTGTCTTGGACTGTAAGAATAGGTCCACAATTGAAACATAGTCTCATAGAATGCTTTCCCTTCTCTTTAGTGAGGTTCCGAGGAAACTTCACCAACACTTTTACTTTGCTATATCATTAGCTGGGTAGAAGGTCCACCAGGTAGCCCTTCTCCAAAAGATCCCTTACAAATTCTTTGGTGTGCATTTGATATGTTTCTGATAGAGACACAATTCAAGTCAGATGAGAGGGGGAATGTTTTTGTGCTGATAGGAGCAGAATCTGTTTCTCCTCATTAACTCACCACATGGCGCTATGAAAATATTCAGTAGAGGTGGTGATGGACTAACTTTGACAGGAGGCTTCTTGAAACAATTGAAAAATTGCCCAAACTGTTCCTTTGGAAACCACAGATAGAACTTGGGTGCTAAATGACACTACTTTAAAAACTCCCAAAGACCACAAGTGTGACGTCACTGTGGTATCCACCAATGCTGGCACAATTAGTTTCTCATTTCCTTGAACAATACTGAATTTTGTATTAGGAAAACCAGGGGAACCATTTTCCTGAGATACTGTGGTAATCTGGAAATCCCTTATACTTTCTGGGGAAAATTTATATTTTTGGTGCTTAACATGGCCCTCGGGTTTCTCTTAGAAATTTTTCAGAACCTTTGTATTATTATGCTCAGGAGCACAAATGCTATAAAGTAGAAAAAACATGCTCTTGCAGAACTTTTTTTCCCCTGTATATATTATTCTCATTCTTTTTTCTCACTCTGCCACATCCAAAATATTTTTGTTTGTGTGTCCAGGAATGCTTTCTTTCAACTAATTAGACTTATGGTAATTGCCCTACCAGTCTGTAGCACAGCATGTAGTCAACATTCTGAACAAAATAAATAAATTAATAAATATTAGCAAGTAAGAGGAGAAATAAATAAATAAATAATTTTATTATTTTAAAATTTGTATTAACTCAAATTAACAGTATGTAAATGTAACCTTATGCTATTCATAATGCTTGAAATGTCTATAATCCACTTTTTGATCCTATTTTGCTATTTTTATTAACAGTCTTTTTTAGAGTGCTGAATTGTTCCTGGCAAAACTAAGTGCCGGGGTGAAGATAAACAAAATATACAAAAGGCATTGCATTGGAGAGATATGTTGAATCATTTTCTGGACTAACCAAAACTCAAGAAAAAGCAAGATGTCGAGTCCAATTTCTAGGAGCAAAGAACATAGACTTAGATCCATCCTAGAGGGTAGGAGATGAGGGACAAAGCCACGCAAAGAATGTAGGGATTGCCAAAATAATTGGGATACTTGGCTTCCTTAGCTCAGTGCTGAGGCAACAAAGACTTGTCCAGTGCCTTGAAAGAATAGATGAGGAGGTGATTTTGTTTCTGTGCACAAATTCGGTAAAACTCCTACGATCTGGTTCTGTAGTCAGCACTTCAAGAAGGATAGACACACATTGCAGAGGCAATGAGAGAGCAGGGCACAAGAGTGATTGATGGATGGGAGATAAACTGCATGAAGTACAATGTAAGGAGCTTGATATGTTCAATGTACCAAAGAGAAGAGATAAAAAGAAGTTAAATATTACAGGATGCCTTAGCTTTTCTAGCAACGGAATGCCTAATGAGGGTAAATACAAGAGGAAAATTTTAATAGGGCTTACCCTCAAGTGTTGTGGTCAATGTTACTTGTAGTCTTTATGACTATATTAAACATTCTTTCTAAATATAGTCTTCAATCCAGCTTCTCAAGAGGAAAACCTTTATGTATTTGATGGTTTTGGAGTTTCCTTGTGACTTTTGAGCATGTGAATCCCCATTTTCTCTGTGCCATAACCTGCAAGGAGTGATAGTCTGCATTAACTTTAATTTGCTTTAAAATTGCCATGACTGCATTTGTTCACGTGATGATAGACAGGTGTACTTCCGTGTCAGGTAGCCACCTGTGGAGATCAGTAAAAAACAGTGGGTTTTTTTATCTTGTTCTGCAGTTGACTGCATCTCAACTGTAGATGCAGTCAAGAATGTATCATTTTCCCTTGAGGCACCAAAGATGGACAGTGCTCATATCACTTTATGAAATAAGCCTTTCTTCTGATTTTTTTTATATGTGTGTGTATATGTATAAATTGATTTTCATTTTTTAGATAAGAAGTTCTTTAATTCATTACCTTGAATCTCATTTTGGTTTCTCCTTTCTCTGCATAATGAAATTTGTCTTTTCAGGGAAGCCTCATATAAGGCTTATGCCAGCTATAGTTTAGTCTCAGATTTCAGAAAGCTCTTGCAGGTATATGACTGCATAGTTATATATGCATTTTAATGTGATTTTTTGAGAACATGAGACTTCTGTGATCACACTGGGTGAGGAGGATCACCCTTTTAGTCCCTTGATAACTTTTCAATGTGTTGTGCCAGTTTCAGCCAGTTTAAATGAGGTTGCTTAAAAGATGCTATTTTTACACTGTGTTCACAAATATAAATATCTGTTTAGAATGAAGATACCCTATAATATCTTGGGTTTGGGTTAGGGTGTGTTTCTTACCTTCAATATTTTCTCTGCACTATTATTTGAGGTATGCCATCATTGTTTGGTGAAGGAATGGAAAACTCAATAGTAACTCAAAAATATCACATCTGATTAATCTGTAGCTGTGTAATATGCTGTGCAACAACTGGTACAACACCATGGGTACTGCAGCATAAGGAACTATGCTGTTAAGGAAAGCAATTGATAAAGCAGGACTGAGGGAGCAGTAGGAGCTCAGCCCTATGAGACATCAGAGAATCCCTGTTAGAAATTAAGGTGAATGTTAAAACTTTCTGCAGAGAGGTCAGGCCAGTGTCATTTGTACTGTTTCTCACTGGACATGATCACTCTGTTCACTAAGGATCAGGAATCTTATGGATATTTTGGTTTGTACAGGGTCAGGAAGTCTGAATTGATTTTCAAGGCTAAGGAATTCATAATGTATTTCTTTGGTGCACCACCTCCCGCTCCTTCCTTTCCAAGTGCCCTAGGTGTCTTAGCGTACTGAGTGTACCTTCTCTGTCTAGGAAGAGGTGATGCTGCACATTTAACAAAGTGCAGTTAAATCTAGTGAATTTCCTGACGCAGTCCTCTATAAGACAGTTTTCCTGAATTTGTGGTAGTAGGATTCTTATTCATAGATTCCTTTTTCTCTTCACTATAAACTTGCAAAAAGATCCCAGAAAAATCTCACTACTATCTGAAAATAAGCCCTCTTTAGATAATGAGGCTGGAATAATAATGAATTACAGATAATGCTTTTCTTCAGTAAGTTTATGTGTTTTCCTTTTGTACTTTACGAATTTCTTCAAGTAATTTGCAAGATTAGGCTTTTGCCATGAAGAAAACCATAGGTCATTTTGAAACAGGGCATTAAATCCTCCAATAGATATAATTTTAAATACTGCTGCTGATTGAAAACCTGCCTGCACATGTTGTAATCCATTCATCAACAGGAAAAAAGTAAAGTTCATGAATTTTGAACTGCTATTTATAGGAATGTCAGAACTTTTTTTAAGAAATTCTCTATCTGTGGTTGGTATGATTAGCTCATAGTATCTTACCGAACGGCTGCACAGTGTGCTCATGTTTCTGCAAACACTTTGGGACTGATCATGGGCTTTACTAAAAACATCAATGAGTCAGACACGCATGGAGACAGAAAACAACACCCATTTTCCAGAAGTCTGTATGGTGGGAACAAAGAAATGCTGAAGGGTTAAATGTGTATTCAAATCTGTGTATTTATTTACACCTACTCCTGCAGAGTTAAGGTTCAAAGCTTTGCGACTTCCGGAGTTTTTTCAGAGTATGGTACTAGTGAAAAGACAGGTGCCAATTCAGAGAACTGAAGAGCAGGTGCCACAAAAGAAGTCTCTGTTATTTTTCCACAGTGAAATCTTCAAACTATAATGACCCCAACAAAAGTTACAGAAAATTTTTCTTTCACATAATATTCCTTTATGACACCCTTAAAGGGATATCATTACAAACACCAGAAAGAGGATACACATTCATTCGATTTTGATTTAACTCTTGATTTACTGAAGTTCCTGTGTGCAGAAGTATGTTCTGAACAGATGTGTAACATGGCAGGAAACATTACAGATCAGAGATCCAGATAGCAACTGGGAAATGCATAGCATCTGGCACCTTTTTAAAAGTAAACCTGCCAATAATTAATTACACATATGAGCCACTCTATCCCTGTCTAATGAGTTGGACACTTACTAAGATGTATTAGACTATGGAACAGAGGTTAAGTGCTCATGCCCTCTCCTCTGTCTCTGACTTGTGTGGTCCCAGTGTAACTTAAGGGTAGAAGTTTTTGTTGGCACTCAGATTACCTGTTGTTGATTATATTATCATTATTACATTGATTAATAATCAAAATATCTTTACAATCCAACACGTGAGGAGTTCTCATTAGACAAAAATTGGGTTTCTTCTGTTACTTTGGCAATGGAGAAAAAAAATTACTGAAATGGTGAGACTAGTTGTAAAATTTAGTTAGGAGAGTGGAGATGTAAAAAAATAAAATAATAATAAATACATTCCCTCAGGAGAGCAAAAGCTGGTAACAATATAAAGTATTCAGGTTTGCTGGAAAGAAGCCCTGAAAGTTGTCCCTGAAGATACTGAATGTTTGAAGTTACTAAATCACTATTGAAACTTTTATTATTAGAAACCAAAGAGTACCAATTGCTGTTCTTATAAAGCACGTAAGGAAATGCACAAAATACAGGAGCCTTTAAAGAGTAAGAAAAGGAATTAGTTGTTTGTGATCCTTGGGTCCCGCTTACTTCAGCATTATTAGCCATCTTCTCGCAAGTTTCTTTTTCAAGCTAGTAGCCTGTATTCCACTTGCAAGCCAAAAGGCCTAGAAAGGACTGGTCTTTTTGCCTTAGAATTCTAGAAGAATACCTCTCCCTGATGACTTCATAGTCCATCTTTGGTCCAGATGCATCCAGGTCAGATGTGCTTCTGTCTTTTTCTTGCTTTAACTTTCAGCTTTACTGGAAAGTATAGTTTGGATTTTTTTAGTGAGTTTTCCTACTAAACTACTACCAAAAAAACCCAAAAGTAGCAAAGAAGCTATTTAAAGTTATTTCAAGGAAATAATTTTTAAAAGATTCTGGAGAAAGTTCTTAACATATGCAGGCACTACTGTAACACAGCCTGTAGGTGGAATCATCATATCAGGTATACTGCAGTGCTGAATGGTAACCCTGGACTAAGTTGTACAGTATTGTTTTTTTTAGAACAGCCACCTTTTCCCCCCTTATTATTTTCTCCTCTACTGTCCAGGTCTAAAGAAAAACGAGGTGGTATGCCAAAAAGGTATTCAGTATCTACAGGATGTTCATGCTGTGACTGAATCTCCCCACAGGCAGAGGTTCTCTGGTTCTTATTCCACTTAATTTATCATTCGGAACTCAGCAGGGGACTCTGCTTGATTTTGGACTTGAAACAGTTAGGCTGGTATTTGCCCCAGCCCTTGTCCTCTAAAGGCTTAAAAATTGAATCAATCTACTTTATTATACCAGCAGTGTTTCCAGAGAACTACCTAACTCTGATAATCTATAGGGTGCAAATAACATCTCTGTATCAGATTTTGCCATGAAAGATGGATTTCTCATGAGACATAGTATAATAATCCTTTTCCATGTAGCCTGAGCTCTATGTCCAGGTTCTTTACAAAATTATTCTCGTTAGGGCTGGTCACAGGTCTTATATATTCCTTAACTCTCTGTCTACTTATCGCCTGTTCTTACGACCCAGACTGAAACATTTTAATTGGTGACCAGATTCACCAAATTTCCTTACTGGTCCTGATGATTTAAAGGCACTTGTTCAGTTCATCCTGTTGGATATGGATGTGCTTGTTTCCATGCCTTCAAGGCTTAAAAAAAGAATATTGCACAAAAACTATAGACTCAATTAACTTGAGAAACTACTACATTTGAATCTTAAAAATATACCTGTTTATAGAGCCTTTTTTGATAGAAAAAAATGTTAATTATAGTATAAACATTAATGAACCATCAAGCTTGATTTATGTAGAGGTTAACAGACTCCCTACAGACCTGGGATTATTTTTGCTATAACTGAGATACTTTACTGTGTTCAGTGTAACTTTATGTTAAATTTTACCTCCTTCAAAAAAACCTCAGATCTGCTAAACATCTATTCACTTATATCATATCTTATTTTTGTCTGATGGTGTGTGGAATTTTATGATTCAGTCTTTTTATACTTCTTGTCTGTGGAGATTTTCTGGCAATGAGAAACCCTCATGCTGAAAGAACTTGTCAGACAACAGAGACAGTTGCGATATGTCAAATTAAGATGGCAAAGTGATGTCAAAGCAGGTCTAGGGAGAGCCCATAACAATGTTACTGTCAAGTAAATAAAGAAAACTGAAACACAAGAAATACAAGTTATTTCAAGAGATCTATGACTGTGGTATGTTTCTGTGTTTTGAGAGACACTGTTTCAGAATGATTACAATTTGTCAGTAGGGCTTCAGGATAGAAGCAAGATCTGATGGCTGCCAACTAAGGTCAGCAAAGTTCAGTTTGGGAAGGGAGATTTTTTTTTAACTTGTTATTGAATTCTCAGGAAAAAAATTATACAAATATTAGTTTTGCTACTCAGGAGATCACATCTACTTAAAATGATGGTCATCTTGGCCTTAGAAGTTTAGGAAGCTGCATAAGCTTTGTGAGGTTTTGTTATACTTCCTATTCGTAGCCATGCTGGTCCACTCAGTGTGGCCCCAGTGTTGCCAAAGAGAAGAAATATAAGGAAGTAAGGAGGATCAGTAAAGAGTTTGTGCTTTTACTGCTGTGCAGCTTAACCTTTTCTCACCATGCTTTTTTGTCATTCAGCAGAAAGATATTTCAGTTTTGTCATGCCACGATGATAATTCTCCCCCTAATAATAGGAAAGAATGTAACAGAGCTAGAAGGAAATAGTAGAAAGAAGAAAACAAAAGGTAATTCCCACGTTTACAAAAAGAGGAGAGAAACAAAAAGGAATAAACTCATAAAATAGGGCATCGAATAGGAATAAGTTATAGACTGAAGCTAAGAAGAAGTTGATTAACTGCAGGAGTAAAAATAAAACTTCATACCTAAGGAAAATATAACATTGAATAATGCCTTTTCAGGGAAATCATGGTATTATAGAGGCTGTTATTTGGGGTCATACCTATGATGCATCTTTTCCTGAGTGTCCCTTTTTGACAACTTTAGAAAGGATTGGAAAAGGTTCTTGACATGAGGAAAGAGCACCATTGTTGTAGAGAAGGTATAAAGTATAAACATTTGCTAGTGTTAGTGAGTGAAATTAATGTCCTTATTTCTGCTTGTATAGTTCTTTGAAAATAATTCACTGTTGAGGTAACACTTCCAAAATGTATTTCCACTTCACAGATTTGAGAGTAGGTTAAGGATGGAGAAAAAAAGAGAAAGGAGGGGTAGATGTTTCTTCATTTAAATAAGAAAATTGTGAGGGATCGGTAGAACACAAAATCTCAGAACAGCTGTTTTTTCTCCATGTATTGAACATGTAGCAACTGCTTTGGTACTGCTTGTTTTCATTTAGTAATTTTTCTACAAATTTAATCACTAAATTAGCAACTTGATCAGGAACGGAATGACATCTTGGGAAAATATCTCAAAACTCGAAAGATCTTGTAAATTTTGACATTTAAAATTAATTTTTAAATGTCTTTATCCATTAATTTTTTTCTTACTTCTTCCATTGAAATAAAATATCCCTGGCAGCAGCTGTGACAGAAATTTATTGACAATTTTGAGCCACTTATCTGTATAATATCTTAGTATAAAGAGAGAAATTGGAAGACTTTTAGGATAATATTTGAATTTTCACGGTGGACTGTTTGGTTTTGGAAGAAAAAACTGGAATGCTTTTCACTGAGATTGTTTTTAGATAAATAAGAGGCTTGGATTTTCTAGAACATGTAATTGTAGGGCTTTTACAGGCTTCTGCTGAAATAAAATGTTTATAACTTACTAAAGTTTACCTGAAAATGAAGTACATTTTGACAGAAAAGCAATAGCTGAGTTTTACAGACATTTTCAAAATTAGAGATATTTTAGTTTGATCAACTGCAGTGCAGTGTGATCACTGTCTTGAGTGTTTTCACCCATAGTCTAGAAGAGGACTTTAGAAGAGGAGGAAATACATTTCATTTACAAATTAAATTCTAGTAAATAATAAGTGTCATACCATTAAAAAAAAAAATACTGCTTCACTTAAATTAAACAGGGAATTGTTTTCTTATAATTAATATTTGTGTTGAATTCTTTTATATAAAAGGAATATTTTTCTGTTATTGATTTTGTGTTATTAATGCTGATTAGAACAATTTATCAATTGATACATGATAGATTGATGTAAATTTTAGATCTGCTCTAACAGTTGGATAAGCAAATTATTGTACTACATAACAACAGATATTTGAAAAGAGATCTGTCCACAGAAATACTGTTTTAAGAGAATGACAGTGAAACAGCAATGCATATATTAAGTAAATCCCAATGGACCATTGGTGAAATAAAAAATTACCACAGGCGTTAAATGAAAAACTAAATCAGTTTTGAAAATCTTCCGTGGTATATTATACTGAACAGTCATTGCGGATTTTATTTTATAGGTGAAGTGGTCTCCTTCTCATTTGATGAATGAGAATTTGTGCATCCCATTACACTAATGGAAAATTGTCAGAAAATCCACAGGTTAGCATAAGGCTGGACTCTTCAGAGTAATGTGGCACTAGCATCAGTTTTGTCAATATCATGACAGCTCATGGGATTACAGTACGAAAGTCTGCAATTTTAAAAACTAAATCATGTATACATTTAATAAATCCCCTCTCTGTGGATATGCTCTCAAGGGTTTTTGCCATTCTGTGATTCCATCTGGATGTTTTACAGCCCATATTTAGATTCCTTTTTAGTAACTGCAGTGGTGAAGAAGTTTAGATTTTCCCAATTTAATAAAATAATTCAAGAAACTGTTACATACCGTTCTTATTCTTTTAAATATTATCCCTTTTAAATATATATGTCTGTTTTATTTTGCAAATTTGACTAAAAGGGCTGAACCATTTGAGTTGCCTTTGAACAGATTAAAATCTGGGGGGCTTTGTTGACCTATGTTTATTTGAGGTGTTTATCTTAAGATGTGAGTTCTAAAGATTTATGATAAAATTTAAAGATATTCCATGTGATAACCTGGATGATACCTCTCCTAGATTTCCAGGTACCAGATAAAAACAATATTGCTTGTGTTGTGCAGTGTCTTTCACCATAACAAAAAATTCTTTAAGAATTATAACCATCTTTATCAACTAAAAAGCACTGAGTCAAATTCACATTCACTGTGTTTTTCTGTGTCACTCTTCTGTTCTGTAAAGGAGATTTGCCCATACAAAGAATGGTCTGGAGTACTAATACAGCTATCCTTCATGGTCCCTAGAGTTGGTGGTAATGTCAGTTGAGGCTGCTGAAGGGATTGTAAAATCCATAACCCTGACTTTGTTATTTTAGTGAGTTACATTCTTTGGAATAGTCTTTTCTCTCATCTAGTAAAAGCAAAGTTGTAATTATTTTGCAACATGGCTGCAATTTCCATCTTACAGACTTTCTGCAAATCCTGAATATTTCCCAGCCTTCGCTTTTTATAAATTAAGACCATTAGTATAATTTAAATGCCTACAAAATACATGACATATGTATGGTTCTAAAACCAATTTTGAGTGTAATCCTGCAGAGCTTTGCATTCTGTTTAATAAATATCTTTTTTCCCTCCTAATAATTGCTTTGCTTGGAATAAGATAATCTGTTGTTTCAGTTTAAGTTTTGCATACTTAGCATTTACTTTCAAATTTTTCTCAAATCTTCTGTTTTCTATCTGTACTCTCTCCTTTCAGATCTGTAGGGAACTCAGCAGCAACTTGATAATTGATGAAAAACATTAATTTGAATCTAGTTTTCTCTGAGTGACAGCCTATGGAAGAGAGGGAATAATGTAGACTTAAGTTATCCAAATAACTTTTATGGTAAAAAAAGAAGTCTTAAGGTTATTTCTTTCATCCTAAATTGGAGTTAGAAAGATATTTCAAGAAATCATTTGCCAGATTTTGCTGATGGAAGAAAGAATCTTAGAAAGAACAAATAAATATTAAGGAAAACTCACGCTTCCAACCAAAATTTCACCATCCCTTTTTTCATAGTACTTTCATGGCCAAATCATGCTTCAGTTTCTGTCCTCAGTGAGAAATGTCCTTGAAACTTTGTTGTGCCGTTCCTAACAAATGCTGAACAAAATATAAGGGAATAGTCTATCAAAAATGAAAACCCAATTTGTGAGTGGTAATTACCGGTAGAAAATTCCTACTCTGTCTCAGAGCATGGCAGAGAAGTCATTGAGGATTATGGGAAGAGATATCACAGTATGAATTACTTGTAATTATAGTGAACAATTTTAAACAATTTGAAATAATACAGTTTTGTTTAAAGTACATGGAAGACTACATCACTAGGAAACAGAAAATAGCTTATGTTACAAAAATAAAAGTTACAAATGAGAATTGTAGTGTTTTCTGATTTTCTTTTTTGTCTAGTTTTAGGTCATTTTGCTGATTTCTAGGTACATTTTACACACTTTTCATATGTTACTAAAATAATGAATATAATAGCATTGTGTGTATTTTTTCATAAGCGTTTTTTACTATACAAAGCTCCTGTAGTTTTGATGACATGCTGTAGAGGGATAATAAAGACCAAGTTTTCTCTGTGAACTGGGTTAAATGGATTAAACTTTCTCAAGCATTTTAATTAGCCATACCTGAGATTTTTCAGATAAGTAGAAGCTGTATAATTGAGTGAAAGATTTCCGCAGGCTCTAAAGCTTTGTTAATTGCATCTTTTTTTCTAAGTTGAACATGAGCTATAAAAACATTTAACTTTTGGTTTTGCTAGTATTACAATTGATTCCAGTTTCAATAAGGGTTTAAGTTGACACAAAGTAAAATCATTGAAAGAAAATGCAGGCAAACCTTGATAAATACCAGATGAAATTGTGGTGGTATTCAGTTAGACTCATACACACATTGTATTAATAATAATAAAAAGAAGTTCAAAACCATGATCTTATTTCATAAGGATTTTTTTTTAAATTGATTTTATCAGCCTACATTATATTTCTTCAAAATGGAAATTCACACTGACTAGTTCAGCATGGTGACTTGGATGTTTTGAACTCATGACTTCATTAATGCCACAGGCATGACTAAAACAGTATAGTTGAAGTTAATCTTTTTTTAGACATTAATAAGTCATAGTGAAAAGAAATAATAAGCCTATCTTTGGGCCAACAGAAGAACACTGTAAAAGAAGTCAAGTAAACCAGAGCATTTCAAGATAATTGCCAGGCATACATCATTTATTCCAGATTAGCCAAGGTCATGCACTTGATGCTCCCAGTTTTTGCATCCATATATGTGGTCATTGTTGCCATCAAATTGCTGAATTTTGATGGCTATATTTAATGGACTGAGAATAGACCATGAAGAAAAATACTAGGAACAGCAAATGTAAAAAGCACGTACTCCATTCAGTTAAACACTGACCTTTTTAACCTTGCTGTATGCAGGAAATATCCACTTGTATTTTAGTAATTACATTAGCTTCCTTAATGGCATTTGATACAGATGGTATAGGAAGAACTTATCTGCAGCTGAAGAATGCAGGCAACAGTTTTAGTTTGAGTAGCAAATACTTTTTCTCATTAGAGTTTAGGAGGGGGAAGAGAACTGAAAATGGATTTGTGTGCTCTCTTCAATCAGAGAAGCCATTATTTTTCAAAGCTTATTTTTTCTTCCTCATTGTGTTAAAACTGATAAAATTTTGCACACACTAAAAATCTCTGTTTAATCCCGAAAAATTGTGAAGAGGAAGAATACATGCATTCATTAATGAATGTTGGACTTAAAATAGCAATTAGAAGATTGATATTTATTCTGATTCATACTAATAATTCTATTTTTGATTTTATGAAGATGCCTCAACCAGTTTGTGCCTTCTCTTCTGTTTGTAAAATGGGAGGAGAACTTTTCTACCCCTTTTTTGATTTTTGTCTGTTAGAATAGAGACTGTCTTCTGAGGGAAATTTTTCTAGTTCCTGTACTATGCCAAAAGGAGTGAGGCAATTCACACAAGGTGGTCTCCTAGAAGAGAGGAGGGCACAAATTAAGAAATCAAAAGAGTAGCTAAAATATCTTTTTTTTCTGGTCTATGAAGGAAATGTTAAGTAGGAGGTGGATTGTGGTTCTTCCTAAACTTGCTCCTGCAGCTTTCGATGATGTGGGATCTTCGTAAACCAGAGATTGCCTTCTGACAGTTTTTCCTAATAGGCAGAAAGAGATCTCTCCTCTGTTAGGTCTGATCTGTTTTTATCATTCTCTGCTATTGACTGCACAACAGCTCTGACAGTAGATTTTGAAGATTAATTGTGTTTTGTGTAACAGGAAAAAAATCGTTATTTATTTCAAATCTTAACTGCTCAATCAAGAACAAGTGAAAATGGGAAGAAACACAAAAGAGCCCTTGGCAGCTAGGAGGGAGGAAATGGAGCATATAATGGAGGGCACACACTTTCCCTCGTGGTTTGAGTGGAAGGAGTCCCTGAAGTGGGATTAGGGGGCTGATAAGTAAGAATTTATAAAGTGAAATAGTGGCCCTGCTATGAATGTTTCACATTTCTGTATTCTGTTTTACTTCAAGAAATATATGATACGAGTACTTAAAGGTGAATAGGAAGTATTTCTATTTCTATTTCCTTCTTCCTACCCATCAAGATGCATAGGATTTCACATTTTCTGTCTGGACTACTCCCAATTCTGCTTATTTATAACTAGAGTGCCACACACTTAATTTCTGCTGTAGACTGATACAAACATTGTTGACACCATGAACTTCTTTTACGAGGCTTTCTTATCTCTCTCTGTACTTTCATAGGTGAAAAGTGCTACAATCTCTAAGATAATTATTTGTTTCTTTTGGACATGGAAACCAATCTCTTAGAATGTAATTTTTAATACTACTAGTTATGAGAGGTGTTAATGGCTATTACCAATGGGTTCTTTCATCAGCAGGCAATTAAAGAGCTGGTTAGAACTAATGAGCCTGTTGATGTGCTAACCAGATGTCAGTTCTGTATCCTTCTCTTTCTTTTTCTGAATTTCACCAAAATCGGTTTGATTCTGCTTTCCAATGCTGGAATGCTACATCCAAGCTTGCAATTGATTAGATATGATATACAAAAATTATCAAGTAATGTCCATAGAATAGTGAAAAGACATCAATTTTAGATCAGATGACCACTTTACTTATACCCATAGAATCATCAAGCTATTGAAAAGTTAGATAGAGTATATAAAAAATCTTATTGTAAATAGATAATTTTGGACTAAGTTAATTATTACTTCCTTCAAACAGACTCCTGTTTTATCATGTCTGCAGCTTTGTGTTATTAGGACTAGATCATAACTGTTATCTGGATGATAATCATGAGTATTTAGTCTACCTCTGTGCCATTTCAGGCATGTTTGGTTTTGTCCACACTCCAAATTTTTCATATTGTTTGAAGCTGCACAAGTAGCCTAAGAAACCCCAACTGTCTTTGAAAGTTAAAAGCTTCTAATTTAATTAATTAAGCCAGAAAATATTCATTATGTGTTTCTCTAAAACGTATATTTTACATCAAGTTTTCTTTTTGAAAACCTGGTGAAGACACAAAGAAATTACTGCTGATGCATAATAATTTCTATGTAATTTAGTTGGTTTCCTTTTCATAACTGTGTATGGTGCTTATTCTGGATACATTTGTTCTTTTGGTGTAAAATCAGAACTTAAAACATGTAAAAACTCAGAAGATTGTAGCATGGGGATAGGTTTCCAAGAGGGTTATTTTGTCTTACTCATGTTTTAGTACACCTGAGCTCTGATTTTGAAAGATAAGTAAGTGTGTGACAGAAAGGTAAATTTTTTTTAGTTTTACAGAATATGAGGTGAATTCATAATAAACCAGACAACATTCTATTATGAAATATTTGATGTGTCTGTGCTACCTGCATTGGCTTAACTGTAGAGTTCAGTCCTCTGGATTTTCTTTGTCAGCTTTCAAACAGTGGAGGTAGCCTGCAGGTGATAAGTATCTCATTAATCTTTCTGATCCTCTAGCACTTGAGCATGAGAATAGCTGATCAATTACAGCAATTGTCTCCCTAAATGAGCTTTGCACATCTGCCTCTTATTTCATGAACTGTCTGCCCATATATCTGATAGAATGGAATCCTAGTAGCTTCTTACAGCTTGTTCTGTGTTACTGTACAATAAGGATGGGGTTGTTAGCAAAATGGGAACAAAAGGGTATTTATGCCCTACCTGAAATAAATATATGTGCTATTGTGTAGGAGTGCTTTTGTCTCTAATCACTGTTTGTAGAAACCTTCTTAAAGCACATCAGTTTACTTTTCAGCCTCCTATTTAGTCCTTACTTGTAAGATTTATATTTGTGAATTTATCATTTTTTATAGCACAACCAAAGTGTTTCAATGCCCTAAAGCATCATATCAATGTCTATGTGATGTTAGATAACAGAAGCTACCATATATAAATTTAACAGTAAAAGTGAAATTTCCTCCAAGTGTCCTTACATCTTTAAAATACTTAGATATGACAACATTCTCTCAGAAAGTAAATTTACATTTCCAAAGCTGCAAACAAGTATTTGAAATAGTGACAAAGTTAGTAGGCATTTATTATTTAAATTAAGTACAAAACAATGAGTAACAGTTGGACTGCATAATTCAAGGTTTGTTTTAAGAAACATGCCCTACAAATTATGGGTTATCATTTTAATAAAAATAAGATTTCACATGAATGCCTCTTTCATTAATACTCAAGCTTTCAATTACAGGATAATCAATTACCAGGTGAAAATTAAAATAATTTCTAAGGAGAGGATTTATTCTTTACCTGTTAATAACTGATCACTTTATTTTTAAGAATTTACATGATTTAATATTCAAAAGTTGCTTTGGATTATAATAATATTTATTTATTTATTTAAATAACTAAGCTACATGCCAAAAATTATTAAAAAACATTCTGTCCTGGACTGGTGTGGATTATTCCAAGTGATTCTTTGATGCTTTATGAACATTGACGTGTTCTTGAATCTGAAATTCTCAGGTAATTGTGCTTGAAGCTTGTTTTACTGTGTTTGAGTTATAAAAAATATACATTACATATATTTCATGGATTTCTGAAACCATGGAGCTATATTAGCAAAATATGGCTGATCTTTTAAATTAATTTTTGTCTGTTTATTGCAGGTCTTGTTTGTATGAAGTCAAGTACTTCAGTGGTCGAACTGGTTATGCTGCTTTGTTCACAGGTAAGACATCCTCTGGTTTTGATTGTATTAATTTCCTTGCATAGATCACTGCCAGCCTAAGAATTGTATCCGGCAGTTCGTTTCATTCTTCCATTTCATTATAAAAAATACAAATTAGTTTCTTCTGGTAAAATATAAATTGGAGATTTTTTAAAAAAATATACCTTTCATAGTTTTTCTCTATTCACAGGATATAGAAGATATATTTTGCATTTGTTTTCTAAAAGTGTATGGATGTGCATTATGCATTTTCTCTGTGTGTGGACTCTATTTCAAGCCCATTCTTATTTAGAATATGTAAATAGGATACTGTTATCATAATTGTATGATGAACTCTGTCTTTGAATTAGTGATTTTTTAAAACTTTACTTTGTGCTGACTTCATTACTTTTGGTATATATGATATAAATGGATATTTTACAAACATATAAAAAGCAGAGAAACATGGATTAGGTAGTCCTCAAGAACTGGCAGAAGCCAAATATTTCTGTATAAAAAATTCTGTGGCTAATTATTGGGGTTTAAGCATAGCATTAATGGGTTTCTCAGAAATCTAAATTAATTAATGCTTTGAAATGCTTTCACAAATAAGATATTCAAAGCTAAAATAATTCCTCATACTGTTTGGAGTATTTATATCTCAATATTATTTGTTTTGACAGAAGTGTTATTGGCTACTTTTGTATATATACCCTTTTACTTTAAACTGCCAGTAACAAGTTATTAGTAAACATTTTAGAACTTTGTTCATTTTGCAAAATATAAGAAAAATACAGTGGCCTAACAGATCCAAATAACTTTACAAGATTTTATACCTTTCTAAAAACTCATAACAACATTTCATTAACCAGGTTCCCCACAGAATTATAATACCAGTTCAACTCAAACCAAATTAGTGTATAAAATGCCCATGTTAACTTGTTATATTATTATAAAAGAAAATTACTTCTCTGTAGCTTTACTTAAGCATTCACTGCTGCACATTGGCAGCATACATCAAAAATGTATTGAAAACGAATTAGTTTCTAGGGGCAATTGAAATTAAGGTCTACTTTTGAGGAATCTTTTTGAGGAATCTATCTGAAAATTATAAACATCTACAACTGATTTTGGGTGAGGGTGTTGCAACTTACCTGGCGCTTGCCCGTCTGTAGGTTGCATTTCTTCAAGCTCATGTCATAAGGAAATCATTAAATCTTGTTTTCTTTTTTTTTTTTCTTCTTCCTTTTTTTTCTTCCTCTTTTAGAGGGATATCAGTTAGGGAAAATTAAAAGAAAAATACATCCCTGGCAGGAATCCTCAGTGGGATTTCAACTTCAAACCTTCTCTAGCAGGGCACTTGAAAAATTTGTTACCTAATGTTGAAGTCCTGGGTTCCAAGAAAATTCCAAAAGATCCATTAAGGCTTTTGAGCTCTATGTTCATGTCATACAATTTTTTTCTTTTTTTTTTTTTTAGCAGCTCTTGAAACATTTTCTTGAGGGAAGGAATAACTTACAGTCCTTTCTTCCCTAGCCTTTGGTTTTACTGCAGTTCTCAGGAATAAAGTGGAATGTAGCATTAGGGTCTAGTGTCTTTGATGGCCTCATCATCTAATCATAGGTTTAACATTACTCATTTGCTGGCTCCAGGAATTCCTGCCATTAAGGGCCCTAGAGATGAAACTTTGCCTCAAATATTGATTGAAAGGAAGAGAGAGAAATTTAAGCTCTTTCTGCGATGCTCTTTCTTTAGACATCTTAGTAAAGCTATGTAACAAATGCAGCAAAAATCAATTTATTATTTTTACGGCTATTATACATGTTGGATTTTATTTCAAAGTATTTTAAAAATAAGATTCACTTTATACCTGGAATAATGCAAAGAGCCTAATCATTTTGAAGCTTCAAACATTTATTCATTTTCTTCAGTATTTGCTTGGAAGAACTATTTTCCATCTACCTAATTACTTGGGGAAATTGCAAGCTTTTAGTTTTTATACCCCGTCTGATACTTCAGGGTTGTTTTCTTGTCTTCTGAATAAGGAAGATTTTGTCTCCTGATGTCCATTTATTACTAAGCACTTCAGGAGCGAATGCTGTAGTGTTTGGTGGTGGTGATAATTGTTTCTGCAGGAATTGGTCGACAGGGGGCCATAGTGGTGCAAATTGCAGTCTCCTCCCCTCACCTTCCTGACTCTTGGAGTATTGTTTCTGAACAGTTTCATCTCCACAGAATATTGTCTTTTATCCTATAGGTGTAAACAAACCAGTCTGTAGTTCTGTTCATCTGCAGGGAAAATGCTGTTGGTTGTTTTTTATTCTATTTACATTTTAAAACTATCTGTCAAAAGAAAACATGAAGTAAATCCTATAAAAATACTAATACATAAAATGGCTGGAAGAGGAGAATGCCAGATAGGCAAATATCGTAATCCAGTCTAACGCTAACAGAACTTGGAATTAGGATCTTAGGAGACGTTGTCCTCAGCAAATGAGGATAACTCATCTCTATAAAAAAATGAGATAGTGCTACCTGAGTTTTCCATATGATAAATTGAGCAATATCAGCTGGAAAGACTATATAAAGTGCTGTGGTTTTTTTAGTAATCCCAATGTAAATAGGACTTTTCTTCCTAACATTGGTAAATCCTTCATATTCAAATTGAATGACATTTTACAGATTACATGGGGAAGTTTGAAATCTGTCACTCAAAAGATAGATGATGATAATAAAAACCTTTGAAAAGTACAATTTTGTTTGCACAGAACAGAGTAACTTTAGACATCGAAAAGGAAAGGGAAATACAAAGTTTGTTTTCCTTTCATTTGCCACAGCAAATTAGATGCTTTTATGCTTTTTATGTTGGAAATTCCATGTTAACGACTACAGATTAGCAAGGATGTCAGAATTTTTTTTCTTATCTGAGCTCCTGAATAAAATCAACATTGCCAGCAGCTCACATCCAAGGTATGGTCTAAATTTACATGAAATATCACATTACAAATGTCTGAAGGTACATGTCATGGATAATTCAGTTCATATGGGCAGCCTTTTAGGCTCTGAGGGATATGCAATCAAGCCTTTCCCCCAAAGGAATTTGGAGTTTCCGTGAAAAATACATTTTAAGTTTTAAAGGAACTCCTGTATGGATGGTGCATCATTTGTGGGTTTGAGGAAGAACAAAAAGCACTACTCTATATTTTCAGTTTCTTTCTTATACTGTAAATTGTATTGTATTTTTTTCCTAGTATCACCTACTGCACTAGATTAAAATTTAGGTTAATTTGAAGGTATTCTTTTCTATATTTTTTATAAAAACCATAATCATACATCCAAGTACTTGAAATCACTTTTTTCTAGAAAATTGATAATAAACATATAATAATTTTCACTTTTCCTAAAACAGGCATTTTTATTTGGACTTTTTAACATAAAATGGATGAAGATGTGTTATGTTTGACAAGATCTGTGCTTGATTAACTGGTCTTTGTTCCCTCAGCTTAGCTGAGCATGTCACAGCTGTGTTGCTGTTAGAGTGGCAGATTTCTTCAATAAACCATGCAGTTAAAAAAAAAAAAAACATCAATTTTTGCAGTGTGGTTCCTTCTTACATCAGATTTAGATTTCAATTACTTTTTTTCTTATTCTTTTTTCTTTTTTTTTCCCCTAACCAAAACACTACAATGGTTTCTAATTACTTCCAGATCTTTTGCAAATTCTTCTCTTTGGGGATAGAGCTTCTGCAAAAATTGAGTAGTTGTATCCCAAAGGAGTTTTATCTCATGCCACTTGTATTTTTCTGTATCTTATCTATTAACAAGGGAAATTCTCAATCTGTTTAAAATATAATCATTATAAGGATAAACAGTTACTTTTAAAAAAATACTATGCCATTTGTGATTGTAGAATATATGTAGAATATCTGACAAATTTTTTGATCTTTTGGTTTTAAATACATCATTCATTCTATATTTTCCATTCCCCTATGCTGGAAATTTGGTCAAGATTGTAATTATGGAGCCACCAAAGGAAATATTAAAACCAGAAGGCAAATAATCTGCTTTTAGATCACTATGTTGAGGAAAAAGATTTATTTTAGATGCTATCCCTTGTAAATAGGCTTTTATTAGAAAAAAAACCCAAACCCTGTATGAGGAGTGAGGCAAATTATATACATTTCCAAAGAGTTCTTTACTTATGACTGGCAATTAAAACCTAATAGGGGATTCTCAAAGAAATGGTAACATGTAAGTTCCTCTTATAATTAAGCTTTAAGTAGATTCAGAAAATTTAAGTCGATTCTATGAAAAATTGTAGAATATAAAATGTCTTAAACAAACTATACCAAGAGTGTATCCATAATTTGAAAAAACCCAGTATGTAACTAATTAAATTGAGCTTCAGCTCAGCTTTTCAAATGTTGGTTAGCAGTGTGAGCTTCATAAATGAGTTGTGTCTGTCTCTATTGTCTTTTGTATCGACCTGGAAACTTAGAAGCTGCTTGGGCTGAATCCAGTCTTGTCTCTCTGTATCACAAGCAGTCATTCTGTACATGCTTAATCAAAAAAGATTTCTGAAGGACCTGCTCCCATGCAGCAGAGTTCATAAAACACTTTCCAGGAGTTGGACACATGGAAAACAGTAGCTGTATACTACTGTGGATACACTACAGCAGTCAAAAGTATGAATTGGCAAAATGGTGTAGACAGTGGCAGAGGGGAAGGCAAATAAGTGCATGCCTCATTGTCCCAAGTAGCAAGAAAAAATTTGAAATGATATCAAGAAATTAATTCCACTTCAAGGAGAGGTGTAAAAACAAATGAACAAATAAAAAGTACCCAAAAGATGTGCCTGACCAGTGTAAATTTGAAGGAATTCATCACTGAGGAAATTTGGTGATTGGTTCATCTCTGAGAATATAGAAACAGCCATCAACCAGGCACTGCAAGGATTTCAGTAGACACTAGCATCTAAATGTGCATCCTACGTCAAAGTATGGGATAGCTCTTGTACTTCAGAAGCTGGCAATTACTCAACACAGGAAGCAAGTAGAAACAAAAAATCTTTTCCTGGTCCCTACAGCTGACCAGAAGAAGCCCTGAAATGTGCAATTCATATAGTAGAAACAATTCTGATACTAAACATACTGTATTCAAAGCTTTCTATAAAAGTTTAAGGAAGAATTCTCCAGCTCTGCTGTGCAGAAACTTTTTACTTTTCATTACAGATTTTCTTTTTTTGTAATATTTTTTATCTGTTTACTCTTATTACCAGTATTACATTCAACTTAATTATGCTTCTTTGTCTCCCTCCAGAGGTATTCCTAGATTTCTCATAGTCTTTAATTTTTGTTTAATAAGTGATAGCTCTTTCAGAGTAACTGTGATAGCAGCACAGTTACAGAAGTGTTTGCTATTTGTCTTTTTGACACCAGCTGCGATAGGAAGGCTGAAGATAAGTTAAATAATGACTGCTTCTCTTAAATCTAGGGAAAAATGAACCTGGAACTTAATCTATTTAGGAAATTAAATATGATATAATTTCAATAATGAAATTAAGGTTGGTTATGCAAATTCCTATGAAGCTATAATTTTTTAATCCTTCTTTTCCTTATCATGAAACAAGTTGGGTGTTTTAACATTGATTTGTTTTCCCTGTTGATTTGTCCTGTTGGATCATCCACTGTCTCGGTTTTTCTATTAGTGCAAATAGGAGACAATGCTGCATAGCATATAATTGCAAAAATCTGAATTAAAATTTCATGTAGAGGGGAAGGATGCATAGAAACACACATGTAGACATAGAGAAACTCACTGTTTCAGTGCTCCTTTTTTCCAGCATATCTTGCAAACGTTTATCTTAACAAAGTTCTGCATCTGCTACACTACTTCCATCCCGCAGCTTCTTCTCTGCTAACCCCACTTTTGTACCAGTGCTGATATTTACAAGACTAACTCACGAATACATGTGGAAACTGCTCAGACATTTGTTCACTGGTTTAGTAGGTTAAGCTGACTAAGAGTTCAAAAGCCACCAGAGCTACCCAAAGAAAAGGATTCAGGATCGAAAAATTGGGAGCACAGAGGAGAATAGAGAAAAAAAACTTGTGTTTTCATGGCAGCAAGCCATAAATTCAGATCTCTGTATCTAATGGAATCATACTCTTAGGCTACAGTTTTAGAGGTCAATTTAGACTTCTCTCTGGCCAAGATCACACTTACAGAGGTATCATATCTTCTCCACTCCTTGTTCCATATTGCTGCTCGATCTCTTTCGTCAATATATGTAATGGTGGAACCAGTCACATCAAACCAAAAATTAAGTCTTAGTAAAAAAGTTATTTTTAACTGATTATACTTCTAGAGTGGCCATAAAACCAATAGCAGGTGGCAGGTAGGGTGGCTGGGGCTGTAGGAAAGACAGGCTGCCTCTGTGACAAGCAAGATACAAGAAAGGAATTCTGGCATTTTATTGAGAGCAATAAATTTAAATGAACGAAAAAAAAATTCCCACAGATTTTCATAGTCTGGGCAAAGCACTAGAAAAGTGTATGAAAATGTCAGCAATGTAGCTCCAAAATGAGACTTTGTAACTTCACATTTTACCACAGACTCAAATTTAAGTTCAATAAAAAGAGTCTTTGTAGCCAAAGTTAATACTTTCTATGATATTCTCATCCCATTTGGACTACATAAAGGTCAAGAGAAAAG
This sequence comes from Ptilonorhynchus violaceus, assembly GCA_013397565.1. Classification (NCBI taxonomy): domain Eukaryota; kingdom Metazoa; phylum Chordata; class Aves; order Passeriformes; family Ptilonorhynchidae; genus Ptilonorhynchus; species Ptilonorhynchus violaceus. The sequence continues at coordinate 801,460 of VZRJ01008539.1, forward strand.
CAATATTTCTACTGTGTCCTTATCCAGTATCAAATACAGTACAGCTTAAACACGTACTTAGGTTCTGATGTTGATTTTGGTCTCTTCACAATCTACAACATGGCCTATATACAAATAGGTTGTTATACACACAGTGTCATTTCCAAAGTGAACTCTAGTACAAGCTATAGGAGAAGCAGAAAACCTTTTCCTTTCTATATTTCTTTTCTCTAGAAATTAAGTGGTTTGTTGGGGAGATGGTTTTTTTTTTTGGTGGGTTTTTTTTAGGGTTTTTTTTTCCCCTCTCAGCATTTCTCACTTGCTTTATCGAATTCTGGAAAATCATCTGGAAAATGAGTTTCCAAAAGGTGATCATTTTGCATTATCTCACCCTTTTTTTTTTTTTTGTGGATGCTAAAGGGGAGTCAGAGAATTTTCTTGCATTAATTCCTTGTCCATGTGTGGAATGTCTTCCAGCCCAATCTTAGTCTTCGTCTCTTGGTCATCTTCTTCTGATAATCCAACTTTCGGATGGAAATCATCATTATATTCTTTCCTACTTGTCAAGCAATTTTACTTCCTTCATCATTTCATGAGGTGTCTTTCCAGATTCCTGTGCACTCGGAAAACTAATTCTGTCCTTTTAGTAATAAGCAGGATGTTGTTGTCTTTTTTATCTTATACCAGAGTCATCATGGAACTTCTGGTCCTTTCTCTTGCCTGTCCTTGTCAGAGTATTTTTGTCAAAAAACGTCAAATAATACACTTATTGCACTATCAGTGAGATGCTGATCTGAGATTCATGGCAAAACAGGCAGGATGAGAAAACTGTAAGAATCACCTTCCCCTTATCCTAATATGGCAAGGTGTCTTCCCCTGAATTCTCTATAAAGTTGCCTACAATTGAGATGGATGTTAGAGGGAAACACCTAGAAATTCAGTCAGTTGGTATTTCTTAAAGGGCTGAGAAAGGGTGCAAAAGCTTATTACTGTAGACTATCATTATTACTAAATATACTGTAGTTTTCGGGGGGTTCACTATAATGGAGACCATGTGAGGAGTAGTTTTCTGTACATTCAAAGATCTTTTATTTATTTTCAGAAGACTTCAAATTAGATAGCTACCTCTAACATCAAAGAGCGGTTGAGTAAACAGTGGAATGGCTTTCATGATTAATAACCATATGTTGCACACACGTTGTTAATAATAGTTTTAGCATCTCTTAAATGAAAAACTATTTTTTCAGTCAGGAAGTACACTTTAGAAGTTGTGCAGATATGTGTATCTTGTAGCACATATCTTCTGTCTGTACTAGAACAATTTCTACGAGGCGATGAAGGTTAATTTTGTATCATCTAAATAAATTTGGCCATTTCTCTAGTGATGTTTGAATTATATAAATTTTTTTGGAATTGTAGATTTTTTTTTTCTTTCCTTCCAAGATACCAATGAAATGTTCCTCTGGGAATGTTTGACTTCATTTTCAAGATAAATTGGGCAATTACCACAGGTAATCAGAAAGGCAGTGAGTCTGCGTGTTTCCAAGAAAGTGAAAAATTAACATATTACTTCAAGTCAAGAAAATAGAGGAAAAATGAGGCTGTAGTCTTGTGAAAGTGAAATCTAAAACTTTCCTTTGTATTATTAAATACATATTCACATAAATAGTATTATGAAAGTTTCACATTCTTTTTCTTTCTGTGATTTGGCCAGAGGCCAGGAATATTCTAATACTTGCAGATTTCCCTTCCAGGAGGATGTCATCAGTCATTCCGCAACTTGCTTATTGTGGGAAACAGCCACTTTCAAAATGGACTACCAATTACAAAAGGCTAAAATTGGTCCCAAATTTATTGAAAGAGTAGACCCAAAGTACATTTTATTTGTCATCTATCAGCAGTATATATGTGAGTGTGAGAGAAGTATACAGGCAGTATTACTGGAATTCTTAGATCTGAATCTCATTCCAAACAATAATGCAAGGTTTTAAGACTCCAATATCTTTAGTAAATTATTCTGAGACTGGTAGGGGCAGTCCTATGATCTTAAAAACGGTATAATAATCTCAAAAATTTATGAGGATGTACCTTGAAATCAGTTTTCCTAGTTTTACCTGCTTTTAATGGACATGGTTTTCTGCCATAAAAAAAACCACAAAACATTTCCTCCATCTTGTAACATTTCTTTTGAATATTTCCTCCTAAATGAAGTAAAACAAGTTATTGGTGATTTTTGGTTATGAAGTTATTGGTGATTTTAGGAGGTAACTTCACAATGCAGAGTTCAAACCCAAGCTAAATTACACAATGCATGTTGTGAATTACAAACACATTTTTATAAAGTTTCCATTTCCTTCTCCAGATGAAAGCTAGCACCTGTTCAGCTCCATACAAGATTTTCTTGCAAACTTATTCAAACGTCTAGAAAGAAGAAAGTTGATATAATAGATTTTCATCTGTCTCAAGAAGTTGTAATTAAAATACAGTGATTGAGGAATTGAGGTATCAACTGAGTTATCAATATCTTAGACTACAAAATTCACTAAATGTTCAGTATGAGAAAAAAACCCAAGTCAGATTGATTTAAGACATGGAGACGAAGTAAGTCCAATGAAGATACAATTGATGGATAAAGTGGCACCTGTACTGCAAGGAGAATCATAGGGTGATTACTACACATCTGTCCATTCAGTAACTGAAGTTTCTTGAGAAAATTGAAATTTATGACACAATTTTAGACTTTCTTGCAGAATGTGGAAAAGGTGAGAGAACTCTGAGAATCACCACTCCAATTTTTTATAACTATGTTATTTAATTTTTAATATTATCACAAGATTTTTTAAAGACATTTTCTAGTCATCATGAATAAAAATTAAAAAGTTGTAAGCCAAAGATTATTTGGAAAGAAGTATATTATTAACTAAAAAAATTTCTTAACATGCCAAGGCTAGTTGTTCCTTTTTCGCTCCTTCACTACTTTTTTCCAGTGCAAATTTTCTGTTCTCAGTTTAAGACGTTGCTAAATTTATATAAATTTATTATATAAATTATATTTATTATTATAAATTATAATAAATCATATCTGGACTATTTATTTTTCTTTTTTCTTCTTTCTTTTTTTTTTTTTTTTTTTTTTGTGTACTGGAGACTGGAGAATTTTAAAGAAATAGGGCGAGGAAAATACACTCAAAAGTAAAAATTCTAACAATATCAGGGAGTAAGTAAATGTATGTCATGATTTAAAAGAAAACCAACTGAATTTCAAGTAATATTTGTACTGTGCTTTGGTTCTTTATTTAGTATTTTTAGCCTTTTACTCTAATCTCAGTGTTATTCATCTCCTGTCCTCTGCTTGAGCAGTTTCATAGCAGGTTTCAGTCCGAACTTTCTGTCAAGGAGATGGTACTGATGTATTCTGTAGGCAGTGATACTTTTCAAGCAACGGCAGAATAGATGAGCAGGGCAAGTTAGGTGGGGACAGGAGGGTTGCAATTGCCATTATCCTAACAATTTAGTACATTTTTTTATAAATATAATTTAATAGAATTTTGCATAAGATATTTAGAACATAGCCATACTGAAAGTAATTGAACTGACTGCCTAATATTACAGTGCTTAGTGATTATGTATGAAGAAAATTTTTTTATTTGTTTCCACATGAATAAAGTCAAAACTTAAATTTTCATTCTGTTTTTAGTACAAAGATGTCATCATTCTTGAATCCTGTCAGTGTTGGACAGCCTCTAAACATGCCTCTGTCTTTGACTCTTCTACACCCGACCTTTTTCTGAGTCATCCTCACTGCCCTGCCAAGCAGGAGTCCCAAGGAAAGAGAGATCCATGCGTTCTTGTAGCAAAGTAGTTCTCTTGTACATGATTTTGTTAAGGACTTGTTACTTCAGCTTGTAATTGGCATCATCATTTTTGAGGCACAGAAAAGTCTTCAAGCTCTTGCTTTAAGGCTCAGAAGATTCATTATGTGAACCATACCAAAACCACACAAGATGTAGTCTAGTCATTCAAGCACTTAGCTGCTAATAACCAAATGACTATGATGTGATTCTACTTGGCTATAGCATAAATCTTCCACCTTCTGTCGCTGCATCCATTTCATTTGGTGTTTATCTTCCCGCTTCTTGCATCTTCAGGTTTAGAAGGATTTCTTTGGAATCCAAGAGAATATAAACAAAATTGCTCCACACCTTAATCCAGTGCATGCAGTGATCTGAATAACCATTGCAAAGGCAACTCTAATGCTGGCACTGCTGAGTATTTCAATCTATTGTTTGTACCTTTAAAAAAAAAATGGAAAAAAGAAAATCAGGTGCCTCTTCACAAATACTGGTCATCTCTCAGAATCATGAATCTGTTATGTTATACTACGCCTAAAAGTGAGATTTGTGAATTAATGGAGGGTTGAGAGTCTTTAGTGAATCTTGTAGTAGTTACTTTGTAGGGAAACAATGCATGAACCATGAATCCTGATTTCCTTCTAGTTCTGCACCTTTATGTTTTCCATTAGTTTTGGGGTAGATAGATGGGCAAGTTTCAAACATTTTTATTGTGAATAATTACTTTGGATAAATTGATGAGATTTTCCACCTTTGGAGATATGAGAAGAGATTGGTTTGCTTCCATATAGATATCTTAATGGTTTTTTAGGCACTTTAGGATGTCTGCCATAATATCCAGTTAACCATTTTGGATGTCCCGCAGAATCTGAGACATTTGCACTGAGCAGGAAGATCAAACAAAATACTCTCAAGAATCTCTTGTTCTTTTGTAGACACAGGTAGACCCTCTGTTTCTCTTTAAAGATTTAATTAGTATGCTTTCTTCTACCTGTCTTAGGAAGCCTTTTTTCCTTTCTCCTCTCTCTTTTAAACTTCTTTCCTGATTTGTAGTCGTACCAGTTCTGCTTTCCTGACTGCAAAGTCATAGCAGCTGTGGTGCAGAAAAACATCTCAAAAGAAAATGCTAATGGGCGTTTTTATAGTGTACAGTAAAAGGCTCTGATAAAAAATAAAAAATGCTACATTTTGAACACTATCTTTAACCCAGACTTTTGTTTCTTAAAATGTCTCAAAGTGCCTGTATTTGGGCAATTGAATTCGTAGTTTCTCAGAGTGATTTTGTACTCTACCAAGATGATTTAACTGCTTCTAAAAGTTAGATCATTAGGCTAGCTTCAGTTATCAAATTTGAAAAATAACAAAAACCAACAGTGCTGAAGAAAGGACCTGTTACAATGGTTTCCTAGCTCACAAGCTAGACGCTTGAGTGCTGATACTCTATCGTCCTTAACCAGGAGTTACATGCTCACCAGTGGGTCAAGTATGCTCATTATTTGGGTATTTTAGTAGCTTGCCTTTTATAAAACTAATCACGAGTTCAAGATTATTGTTCTTGGGGTTTTTTTTAAGATGCATGACTTGGTCAAATCTGTGAATTTTCATATAATCAGTATATTATACTACAACAAGCGCTTTGTTGGTTAGTGACTAGACTTCACAGCTATTCTTTGAGAAAATTTCCTGATCTATGTAAAGCCATCTTTTTTTGGCCCATATTATCAGGAAACAAGTTTTGGGAATTTTTGCCTGATTTTTTACTCCTGGAAAAAATAAAATGTAAAACAGAATAGTTTTGCAACTGTAACTCTCTACCCATTGATAACATGAAATCTAAGAATAGAAAAACTCTCTATGAACTGTAATCCAGCTAACGTACTTTGATTTGGTTTTTGTTATGATGAAGAGGTAATGTTTATTACACTTAAAGAAAAGTTTTAAGGAATTATTACAAAAAAAAAGTAGTCTTTACTTGCTAGAGAGAGAGATCAACCTTTTTTCATCTCAAGCACCAGAAATCTTTTGGTGTGATAGAGGCAGTGGATTGTATGACAAAAAGCTGTTTATGAAGAAACTTCTCTTTAATGTAGTGGTATATGAGGTAAAAGCCTGTTATTATTTAATATCAATTAGGTGGTTGAAATCGGTTTGAAATTTAATCTTGGAAATTCATGGTGGCAGTAAAGGAATTTTAAAAAATCAGTTACCACTGGCTGGTTTTGTTTTCACTTATAATTGTAAAGAAGCAGAAATTGAACTCAAGGAGAGATGGATGTTATATAGATTATTGCCTGGCCTGCGTAATAAAATGTACAAGGTGTAGCAGTGAAGCAACATGAAGAATCTACTGTTGTGGTACTTTGTTGGGCTTATGTTCATTGGGCAACTGTATGAACTGGAGAAATGAGATGTGCTTTCATATTCTCTAGACAAGGAAACTAAAGCTTTCTTAAGGGTGAAACAGAAGACATGACTACCTAAAATTTATTTGAAAATTGGAATGAATTACAGTTTTTAAATCTTCAGGTCATTCTTCTTTGGGGGAAAAAAATTAAGAAGTTCAGCGTAAATTCAATCTCCTTAGGAAGTTAACAGGGTTGGCTTCAGAAATGTGGTTTAAAATCCTTGAGTTTTGATCATGTTATATTTTATCTTCTTAGGAATGGCAAAATTCTATTCAGAAGAATGCAGGACTTGCATTTATTGAGCTCATCAATGAAGGAAGGTAATGAATTTTAAAGCTTTTGAACAAGTAGTCATTTTGCATTTATTCCATTGGGTGATAATACTTCCTCACCATCTGTTCCGAAAAGATTGTGAAAAGGCCACGTTAATTAAGAGATTTATCAAACAGATACTTTATCTAGTAAATATTTAATTTATAAGTGTGTAAATTTTGAAAATTTTGTTTATTGACAGAAGGAAATAGACTTCCCTTGAACTGTATATAAGTTTAGGGTTATTTGAGAATTGAACCACCATTCTCCAGAGCAGCAAGGTTGTTTTACCCAGACAGTCCAGGGAGTCCAATCTGTAAAACCATCTGCTGCTCCATCTGTTTTAGGAGCACAGCATTCATTTTACAGACGATCTTCTCTATACTATCATTTCATGATTATTTTACCTAGAATTTTTAGTCCAATTTGAATCCTGTAAAACACACATGACATTATGTTTATATGAGCTTCCTTGATTTTGCAATTTTTTGTGGTATTTATTATCAATCCTCAAGTAATTTTAGTTCTGTATCTATGTTATACTCTGTGCAACTTTAGTACTTCAGCTAGCAAGCTGGGCAGCAAAGGGGGACTCTTCAGTATTCCTGGCAGTGGAGTACCCCAAGACAAAAGGGCCACTTGTGCAATGTGTCTGACTTGTATTGGCCAATACATTAAATCCATTTGAATCTGCATGTTTTGTTATGTGCAGCCAAAAAAAAAAGAAAAATAGCAATACACCTGCTGAAGAGATGTTGTAATTTTCTGTGTGATTTCTTTTTTTCACCAATGGTATCTCATTACCAAAGTGAATTCTCCTCTCTTTATTGTAGGATATTTTTTGTCTAGCTGATATTTTGGTGGTTAAATCATGCATTTATTTAAAATGTTTAGAAAACATCAGAGTATAGAAATATAGGAATATGAGTATCAAAAAACCATGACCATGTAGCTTATTACCCAGTTTTTGGCTAGTGTAAATTTTCCTAGATTCCCTATACACACTGAAGTTATACTGCCATATAGCAATAGGAAACCCAGTCCTTCCATTCCAAATTCTTCTTGCTATGAAGTGCAAATATTAGTTTTTACACCACAATACGCCTCACCTGAGTGGGCCATGTACTGCACATTGTACAGCAAATATTACCTGGCAACAGACTGAATAATTATAGTAAGCTTATGTTCTTGGATAGTAATACACAATACAAGTTTGACCTTTTTTTTATTTTCTCAGCCAGGATATTGAAGTCAGATATTATTGCATACACGCTTTTGATAAAATTACCATTCTGAACAAATCCTATATCTGCATATTTTTAGTGGTCAGGTATTAAGATACCAGTGGAGCTTCTAATCCCCTCTAACAATGACTTTAATAAAAAAAGGAGCTTTTAAGAACTGCTGCTTAAATCCAGTCAAAGGAATGTCTAATCTAACTGCCCTTGGACACATGTTCCTCCATACACTTTTCCCAGAAAGGTGTTTTAAAATAAGAGTGTGTGCATTGCCAGAATGCCCTTCTTTGCAATCAGCCCGTTTGTTTTTAATTTACCCTTTTGAGTGCAAAGATAACAATCTTTTAACTGAAAATTGTTATAAATATTTATTCTACTTAATAGCTAAACTTGTGAATGTAATTCATCAATCATAGCTAGAGAATGCAATTGTGCAGTTGTCAACAATTAACAGGACATAAACAGTTGATGAATGTGCAGCTGAATTAAAGTGCTCCCTAGGATAACCTGAAATTATAAACTGGATCATTTAAAGGAATCTAACAAAGGATCTTTATAATTAAAACAAAGCAGGGTTAATGGGATGTAAAATTGCATATAATCACTGTGCAATAATGATTGAATTTTAAATTATTAAAAGCAAAATGAAGACTAAGAATATTTTTAAGGACTTTCTGGGTAAGATTTTGAGAGACCTGGGTAATAAATCAACAGTTTTAAGAAATATTTTTCTTTTGAGTATGGAGGAAATTGTTTTGATGTAATGAGAGGACCACAGTTTTAATATCTTCATTTAGATGTCTATGTTTTAATATACGGATGCTATAAGGTAATTTTATGAGTACCTAACTCTTGTTATTTCTTCTTGAAATAATTCAAATGCCTTTTGGATCTTTGAATGTATTAGAAATGTTCCGAAAGAAAATATTTCAATTTAGTTGTAGTTTTAAACTCTACATTCCCGTTACTTTAAAGAAATGCATTTTCACTTTCAGTTGGTTGATTTACTTTGTTTATTTGGTTTTTTCTGATATAGATGTTTTTTAGGAAGATCTGAATAACAAACATTTGTGAAATTCAGTATACAAACACTGATACAACTTTCTGAAAATAGGACTGTTGTAACAGCTTTTAGTGTAACAAGAGATCTGACTATAGATTTAAATTAATACTTTCAAGGTATGTAATACACCTGAAAGATTTAGTGACATCCTGGTTATGATCTTGAACTTTATGCTTCTATTTAATCAGTCTCCTACTATGAATGTCTGATGTTGAAGGTATCACACATGTCAAGATCTTCACTGACAGCAGCTTAATTAGGATTTCAGATTTACATTGGGGTATACACATAAGTAGGCTTCAAAGTTTTAGAACTGGATGCATCTGCAATGTTGACTGTAAAAGGAGACATGAAAAGACTTCTTTGGGAATGACATATGAGGGGGACTACAGCCCACATTTAAGTGGAGTAGTGATGGATGAGGTCGGAAGGAAAGGGTGCTCTGTGACAAAAACAAGAGATAAGAGCACCCACCTCAAGTAAATTTGTATACAAATTCATACACCTTGGGCAACTAGGAGTAGAAATTACTCCACATGCAATCACAAAACTGGAATGCATGGAATGAATCGTTGGAATGAATGAATGAGATTTGGTGGAACAGCCTGCACTGCATGACAGAAGTGCTGCGATAGACAGACACAATTTCCTTGGAAAAGATAGGCAGAGAAAGCAAGGAGGGAGTGTTTCATTCTCTGTGAAGGAGCAGCTGAGATTTTTGAACTTCTTCAATTGGATGGAAGACAGCCTAGTTGATAACTTGCAGGACAGGATGAGAGGAGAGTCCAGTAAGGGGGATATCATGGTGTGAGTTTTTTACAGACCACTCATTCAGGGTGAGGAAAAGGAAGATGCATTCTTTAAAGACCTTGAAGAAGTATCTGGATCACAAACCCTAGTTCCCCATGGGGATCTTTAACCTTCCTGACAACCTCTGGAAGTGCAACAAGGTGGAATGCATGTAAGCAAGACAATTATTGGAGTGTGCTGGAGATGACTTCTTGATACAAGATGAGACAGCTAAGGGGGACACAGAGATGGATCTGCTATTTACCAGCCAGCAAGAATTATTTTTGAATGTGGTAATTAATGGCACCTTTGGCTGTAGTTGCCATGAAACAGTAGTGTTCTCGGCCCTGAGGGAAGTGAGGATTTAAACTAGCAGTGTACACATTCCATGAGTGCAAATTTTAGCCTGTTCGGGGAACTGGTCAGTAGGATCCCATGGGAGGCAGATGTGGATGTCAGGGGAGCTCTAAAGGGTGTCATGATTTTAAGTAAAGCATCATTCAAGTGCAGGAACAGGAAAAAAAGTAAATGTATCAAGGGAGTGGTTTAGCTAGCAAAGGATATTATAGTAGGGCTCTGATGCAAAAAGAGAGTACACAGGAGGTGAAAGTAGAAGCTGGCTGGGAAGGAGGAATGTAGAAGCATGTAAGGACTGTTGTCAGGAAGGCCAGTGGTCAGCTGGAAATGAAACTTTGAAGAGATATCAAGGATAACAAGAGCTTCAGTAGTAGGCTGACCAAGGGAAATGTGTCTTTTTGCTGAATGGGGTGGTTGATTTAGTGACAGATATGACTGAGATGCTCAATGCCTTATTTGCCTGTCTTCACCAAAGTTTATCAAGGCTCTGTCTTTAATGAAAGGGTTCAAGGAGGACACCTATCAACAGCGACCTAGCACTGAGTCAAGAATTCCTTGAGACAACTTATCCCATTCAAGTCCATAATACGTGATGGGGTACACCTGATGATAGTAAGAGTCCTTGCAAGGCTGATAACTGATCTGAGAAGGCAAGGAATTTGGGGCAGGTCACAGGTGCCCAGAGAAAGGCAAATGTTACACCCACTTTTAAAACAGGCCACAAAAGCCAGGGAACTATAAGCTTGTCATTTTTTCTTCTGTCCCTTGAAAAACCATGTAGCAAGTCCCTTTGAAACACATTCTGGCAGCTTGAAAGAGAAGATAACTGAGAACAGTCAACATGGATTTATGAAAACGAAACCATCCATGGCCAACCTGTTTGCCTTCTATGATAAAAGAACCAGATTTGGGGGCACAGGAATAGCAGTGAACATCACTTACCTTGACATTGGTAAGGTTTTCACACTGTACCCCACAATACTCATGCATCAGAGTTAGAATTCTACATTCTGAATGAATGAACAACTAAATAGGTAGTAAATGTACTGCTTTAAAAGGGGTCTGAGGATTGTGGTTAATTGATTGTACCTTAGCTTGAAGTTTTTGACAAGCAGAGTATCCAGGGATCTGTCCTGCCTAAGAGATGGATTTTATAGATCATTATCTATTAGTCTTTCAGAGCTGCATTACTATCCTCATCTTCCATTTCCTTCCCCCGTTATGTTTTCACAACGCTCACCTCTTTAATGAGATAATCTTGTTCCTTTCATTTAAAACATTTTCCTTTATTTTTTACATAACTTTTTCACTTTAAATAGGAGTACTCTATAGGAGTACAAGACAACATGAGATTATATTTAATCTCAGATTTAAAATTGTAAATTTTGTTCCTGTAATTTCATCTCTGTACCTAAGTCTGTTTTCTGCCTTTAGCCAAGAAAACATATATTTTTGCATATGGACATACCTGGACCTCTCAACATACTTAAAATTCACAGGAGGCCATTTTCTTTTAAACCTTGTTTTGTTGAAATGTTTTGAAAGAATTACAGAATGTTTAAATAGTCTGGAAATTAGTCTCTGTTTAAATTTGGATGAATTGCTGATTCAATCATGAAAGAAAGCTAATAGACAGATTCTTTCCAACTTACTTAACCAGGATTGTTGGGTAACTGCATCAAATTTTCTGTTGGACATCCTGTGTTGCAGTTTGGCAGGTCTGATGTTATTGAATTAGTTCATAGCCATTGTTCACAGTCTGCAATATTTAAATGTTCAGGCATATGTTAAAAGGTGTCTATATAGTGCCACTTGCTGTATTTGATTTATGATGTGCATTTGCAGTTGGATCACTAAATAGTCCTCAAGAACTCATGTAGTAGTAAGGTCCAAAAAGGATGCTGTTCCTTGTTTCTGTTTTGATAATGATCTTGATTACAGGACATTACAGAACAGACAACTCACCTGAATCATCGAGGAATACAAGATAGTTGGTCTTCAGACCATATAGAGCTGAGGGCTACCAAAACAACTTGCAAAAGATTCCAGTCTGATGTGCAAAATCCAATATATCCAAATACAGTCCAAAAATAGCACTGGGGAAGCAGTAGCACTCAGTTACAATATAAAAATAAGAACAAAGGTATTTGATTATTCTGTCTTGGACAGATATAACCAAATTCTGCTGCTTTATTGTCACCTTCACCAACTGTAATTTTTGATTGGAGAAATCCTTTATCAAATGTGTGTGGCTGTTTTATGGAAATTTATCCTACGTCACCTTCCTTTAATAGAGGATTCCTGTCATAGATACTTCTCTAAAACTGGGCACTGAATGTCTGTATTGCTACTCCAGCTAAGATGTGAACTTGGGCTACCTCTCTAGATGTGCTTTTTTGTAATCTTGTATTCCTTACTATAGCTGTCCTTGTCCTGCCTCCAGACCAATAGTTTGTGCTAGACAAAACCTACGCTGTTATGGTAACCATCTGTGTACTTGTGGGGTCAGTACAGCTACAGTTCTTAGATCTGTTAGAGGTTTTGAGAAATCCTCTCACCTTCTAGCATTGCCTGATCAGGTCATATTTCAACGGTGAGGCTGACTCTGAGATACAGGCCCTCTCAGTAGTAACTGCTGGTCTTGGATGTTTACTGGGTAGTTGGTATTTCAAAGAGCCAGATTCCTCTTGATTTAGAAAATTCTTATGCAAAATAGAAAATCTTTATGGGGAGTGGAATAGATTCTTTGTTGTCAACTCTGAGTTTCACTGAATCTGTTACAGCTTCTATGGCATTTCTGAAACATTAAGAGTTACCCTCTGTGAAATTTGTCTTGTCAATGTGCTCATGTTGTAGTTCAATACCCAGGGTTTGCATGCTATAATTTCAAACATTTGCCTAGGAAATTCTTCATCATTGCTCTTTTTGAAAGAAATGAGACCTCTGTGTTAGACATTACCTTCCAAAGTTTATAAGAATTTACGTTCAAAGTATTTATAGCAATACTGCATCTTGTGGAACTTCAAACTCTTCAAGTTAGACTAGTTTATGAATGCTATTACAGACACCAAGTGCAATGACAGGTTTCATTTCTTATGAATGCCATTAAGAGTAATAATTGTCAAAACAACTGTTTGATGAAAATGTGGCACATTTCCAAGCTGTTTTGTTGTGTTTGTTTTGTTTTTTTTTTTAATAAATGTATGGGCATATGATGAAAGTAAGTCAGAGAAACATCTGTTTCCCTGGACATGTGAGTTGGCAGAACTTCAGGAATGAGTAGAGGAAGCAAGACCTCAGCTAAATTATAACAAATGTTCATTTGGTAATCTATTTTGAAAATTCCTGTTTGGCAATGATCTGTTATTTTAGTTTATTTCAAATGAAGGAAAGATTGGGTAGCGTAAGCTCAATCGTTTTATCTAACAGCGTGACAGCCATGAGCCCTTTCTCTCTGTGTGAGATTATTACTAGGAAGAACTGACTGCAGGACAGAAAAGTCAGGTTAGAATAGTCAGTGAGATAAGAGTTTTCATCCTTCAGTTCTGATAGGTGTGCAAATAGCACCCCAATCCACATCTAGATGTGTTGCAAGCATTTTATGATTTTCACATATTTCTGGTACAGTTTGTTTATAGTCTTATCACCATCTCTATTTCCAAAACTCTAAAAAAGTTTTCCTGGGCTGTGGCTATTTATCTTAATGACTTCATGGAATGTGGGACTCCACAATCCAGCCCTTTTAAACTCCAATATCTGTAAAACAGGGGCTCCTGATTGGTTACACATACTTTTTCACAACTTCCTTTCACCTGTAAGCACTCTGGAATTCTAAAGTAACTTTGCTAAGGACAGAATTCAGGAAAGCTAGCTACATGGATTTAAAATAACTTTTTACCTACTCCCAAATATTTAAAAATAACTCTTATTTATGAATGGGCATGTCCTGAAACTTACTCTCCCCTACTCTGCTGTTGCTCATAAGTCTGAGACTCTTTCATTTTAAGGTAAAGGAGACCGTGCCATTTACTCTTATTCCTACAGATACATAAGCCCTGTCATGCTTATTATAAAGTACCAACATATTTTAATTCTAGTTTCTTCCATATCTTCAGCTAAAAGCTCCCTAGCTATCTGAACAGAAAGCATATTTCTCTGTAGAAGGATTTGAGTCACAAATCACTTGCTTTGTTGGTGGATTCCTTACAGAAAGGCTTTTGATTCAGTCTAAAATCCAGTCAAACCTGTTTCCTAGTAAGGGAGCTTTAACTGTGGTTTTTAAATTTGTGGGCATTAACAGAAAGCAAGCTTATCTGGTGAAGACAAACCATAAGTTACCAAGTCAGCCTTTGTACGGTAGGTAAGAATTGCCACACACAGAGGGTCAGATTTTGGCTGGTTGTCAGATCCTGGTGGAAATCAGCTCATCTGCGAAAGGACACAGCAGCACACTTGTCTTCAATTCTGGGAGGAGTTTCAGTGGTGCAACTGAAGAAATGGTCACACAGGATAAATTCAAACATTATTCAAAGTCAATGGTTATTTTCGTAAATCATTACTGGAAATGAGTATAAAAAGTGCAGCAAACCTGTAGTGAAACTTCTCATGCAATTCCTTAGCCCGTTGGAAGTAGTGCTTGTGTAGAGATTTATAAGTAGGACCAGAGGCTGGATTCATCACTGTCTCAACATTAATCTAGCAAATATATCTGTTGAAGATGGTGCTTGCTAAGACAGGATGAGGATTTACAAGGGTGAATGAGAACAGTGGGTATAATTTGGTCACAGTGATAAGGGGATCTCACAAAAGAACATGTTCTATTTCCAGAGGAGAGTAAAAATCGTATGGCTCTCAACTTTCAGATCATCCCTTTGTACAGCAAGTATATACACATTCTGTGCCTCAGGCTCCTTCTTACTGGGATTGGTCACTCCAGTATAGGATGATGGTTAGGGAAAGATACAGAACATAGGCTTTTTCCCAAAATGAAGTGCTGTGTAGAAAACTGCAGATGGGAAACATAGTTGGGCAGATGACAGAAATATCAATCAGGATATATTGTGTGGGTTTCAAACCTACATTAGTATAAATGTTATACAGTGTAATGCACTACATAAATATTTTATGATGTAACAGTACATGGAGTTCACATTCTTGAGAATATGTGCTAGAGACTGAATCTTTTGGAAATATCTGAGGAGGTAAAAGACCAATCTATCACTGAAATTTTCTTGTGCAAAATCATAGAATATAGGGCTAAGAAACACCACTCTAGAATTGCATTAGAAAGGGTATTTCCATTGAAATAGGGCGACATTAATGTTACTACATTAGTGTTACTACAACTTGTCTTGAATACTGCTGACAGTTTTGACTATGCACTTGCAGAAAAGGTAAAATCAAACTATATTAGTAAAACTCCTTTTACCAACTGTTTTGCCATACAAGAAAAGTCAGAGAGGTGATTTACTCAGCCTAATAAAATAGGAACAGATGAAATATCAGAGGATCAGAAGGAAGAATTGTGTAAACCTAAGGGCAACATTTGTGTAAAATGAGACAGTAAAGACTGCTGAAGAATACATTTGGATTGGAAAGTAAAAGGGTTTTAACATTCAGAGAACCTTCCAAAGCTGTGTTGGAGGCAAGTAACTCAATCGCGGTTTCATGCACTGAAGATACATTTCATGAGGTATTTTTCATGAAAATGCCCTTCATAAGCTAAAGACGGTTTATGAAAGATTTTCTATGATGTAGCAGTATATTGCAATGAAGGAGTGAATTTGCTGACCTAGAGGTCCTTGTTCTTTTCTCTTACTTGTAGCATGTGAAGGGAGATTTAAAAAATTTTTTTGATGTATTGGCAGCCTTTGATACTACTAAGTGTAAGATTTCTCCTAATTTGGGGGTTCTTTCTGAATAATTTGGGGTTTTTTTCCTTTGAGAATCCAAAAGAAATTCTAAGCACTTTTTCTCATGCCAAAAAAGTCAGAGGGGTTTTTTTTTTTTAATATTTTGCCATGCCTGTGATTGATTTAATTAGGATTTAGATAAATCGGTTGGTATTCAAAGGATGAAAATATTATCATGCTTGTTGATCAAGTGTAGACCAGTTAAGACAGTACACTGAGTAGTAGCTGGCTGTGATTTAATCCAGATATAACAGTAAACACTTTTGCCATCTTTTTCTTAGTAGAAATGTAGTTTGAGAATACATGGTATCTTTCAGTTAGAAGTAAAAATCAATACCAAAAATTATTTTTAATAGGGCTTTTAAAATTCAAAAAGCAAGTTTCCTTTAACAAGTAGAGCAAGCACAAAACCAAGTACCTTTGCAAAAACCTCTGTAAGGCATTGCTTCCCCAACCTTGTAGTAACTGCCTCTCAATGATAAGATATCAAATTTAACTGCTTTAATTTATTATGCTTCTGTTTTCAGCCCTACATTCTTGCTCTTGCAAATCAAAACATCCAGGCCAAGGCTTGTTTTGTAGCCATGCAAGATTTTTAAAGGATGGCCTGGAATTTAATCCTTCATTTTTTTCAAAAGTCTGTTTTTCTGACAAGTGATTTTAAGACTAGTGTGATTATTAATGTTCTTCTATATGGAAAAACATATTTTACCTAGACTTTGAAGTTCTACCTTAGGTGCATACAAGTACCTAAGGTAAGTGAATCACAATAGGTCCCTTATTAGCACACATTGGTGCAATATTATTTAATTGATGATACAGTATTAATAGACTGCGGCCTCACTTTTGTGATAATCCCAATTTGTTAATGACCATACCAACAATTTTTCATCTTTTTCTTGAAGAAATCACAATCAGAGATAGAGATGTGAGAGTGCATGAAACAACTGGCAAGACACAGTTGAAATAATACTGAGATATTCCATAGATAAGACTTTTGACAATAAACGAAAGGTACAACTGGAGTCACCACCAATTTCAGCCATCTGATTTGAATCTTGTGCTGCATCTCTATGAAAGTTTTCATTTTCTGTAAAGCATCCAGAGACATTTCCCTGTGTATTGGCAAGAGATTTATTTTTAACTTGTGCAAATTGGCATTCTCTGGGGATCCATTTGAAGTCCCTTTTAGGTGCATAAATGGGCATAGAAAATGTGAAAACTTCTTACTACAGATCAATACAATCAAGATTAATGTGGTATTTATTTATCATTGCTTGTGAACACAGGTCACTTAGATTTTTTTTTCTGGGGGTTTTTGGAAGGGTGAGGCTATTGAGGTCTAAAAACTGACCAGATGTCCCAAATAATAAACCCAGTGGATTGAAGTTAGTCTTCATCTTTTCTCACCAAATTCTTACTGGTAGGAGTGTCTAAGAAACCTATTGATTTCACCTAAAGCCCCTGTGAAAACTTGATCCAAGCTTGTTTGTCTTTATCTCTGAACAGAGGCCCCAACATTTCTGTCTTCCCTTGCCATGCACACATATTAAATTTTGGCTTAGAGTAAGCAATTTCCTTCCTTCACAGATGGTAGAACACACCAAAGGAGGCTAGAATAGAGTTCAGATCTTTCTGTCTTACAGGTGTAAAGTCTGGTGATCGTGACTTTCATTTCTAATAATAATGACTTTCACTTGTGGTTCTTCTAATACCAAACGCCAGCCTTAGAGTGGAATTTACTAACAATTTCACAGTCTTAATATAAGACACTCTGAAATTGTTTCCCTGATGCTGTGAAAAGGAAGATCCCAGGTCATGTTCCACTTTCACAGAAAAATAAACAGTTCTTCCTGATCTTAAGCAGACCTGTCAGATCATTGCATCCTGAAAGATATTTCCTCCCTTCTCATAAGAAGAGCAGAGTAATTTTTAATAGAATGGCCAACCCTAGGTATGGTGTATAGGGACATGAAAGTAGTTGCTTCCATTCTTGCTGCCCAATAAGATGTGAGCATTTCTAACAACATAGTGTTGTTTATGCTGCAATTTTATTACGCATCTCATGGTATTTTGTGCTCTTTACTAAATCTTAAGGCGTCTGACTGACATCCTCAGTCTCAGTTCAGTCTTAATATATTTTTTCCTTCTTTTTAAGTAAGATTTGTCTATTTCTGAAGCCTTGAAAACCTGGAAACATGATGCACTTTTCACTCTAGTGTTTAAAAAACATAGGAGAGATATTAATATTATTTTGCAATTTTAATAGACTTTTAAATCTTCAATAATGTCATGATTTTTTAAGACTTAAATTGGAATACCTCTATTTAATGTTATAATGGTAAAAATAAGAGTTTAACCAGTTGTCTAGATTTTTTTAAATGACAGTGCAGTATTCGTATTCATATTGAGACTGCTGTTAAAAACATACTCAAAATATATCCTTCCATAAATAACTTTTCCCTTCAATAATAAATAGAGAACTTTTTGCCATTTAATGTGATTTCTTTGTGCTTTCACAATGCAGAAAAAATTGGATAAAATTATTTTTTTTATTTCAACTAAGTTGTAAACTTAATTACAGAAGTTTCATTGATTTTAATTTTTTCCATTGTAATGAAATCTGCTGAAATAGTTTATTTGAAGTACATAGAATAAAAAGGCTGATTCTGATTTTTCTTATTTTAGGTTATTATGTCATGCAATGAAAGACCATATAGTGCGTGTTGCAAATGAAGCAGAATTTATTTTAAACCGACAAAGAGCTGAAGATGTCCACAAGCATGCTGAGTTTGAGGTAAGCCTGAGAGCGGGTGCATTTCTGGTTCTCTGTTTTCACTCAGTTGTCGCCTAGACTGTAGCTCCTTACAATAAAGATTTTATTTTTTTTCTTCCAAGGAAGAAATTTACATTGAAAGCATTTCAAAACTGGTTTTTAAAAGCTTTGGTCAATGTCAAGCACAAGGAATGGGTTTAATTTCCCATCTTGTCACTGAAATTCATAAAAGCATTTACAGCTTGACGAAATGCCTTAATCAGAATGCCTAATCTGATATGGCAGACCTTTAGGTTCATATAGAACTTTTCTTATTTATTGAACATAGTAATGCAAATCACATTACTAATTACTTTTGTTGATTTTTTTCAACAGTATATATGAGTTCAGTAATAAATCACAGGAATTAATACAGTTAAGGTATTTCACGAAGAAATGAGAAATAGAAATTTTTTTTTAAACAGACAATATTTCAAGGTCATTTTGTTAGAACATTTTGAACATTGGAACACTTTAGAACATTTACTTGCTATAATTTAGATATTGAAATATGATACTGCATATCTTTCTTGATAGTTAGGAATCATTAACCATTAATAGTAAGATTCAGTATTGGAAGATGTAAGAGAGCAGCTGATTCCCATAACTCTGTAATGTCTATAATTCTTATTCTGAAAAAGAGTCAACACTCAGTTGCTTCTTCATCAATGAGTGTTGCAGTATACAATTTAAATTACATTGCTTGCAAGTGATCCAAATGTTAGACCCCCTGTTTTTAAAATGTGCTCAATTTAATAGGTTTCCAATTGTTTATACAGGATTAATTTTGTTCCTATTAAAAAACAATCATGCAAAAGTAATGGAGTAAAATTAGAACTTTGGTTTTGACATGACTTTGTCAAATATGTTTGCATACATTTGTGTAGATGTAGGTATATATGTGCAGTCATATATTTCTCCATGTTTTACAGCTCAAGTGACCTAACATTAGGATTAAGATAGACTGACTTATTATTGATGATAACAAATAGCTATATCAATTTATTAATCTGTCAGAAAATGTCAACAAGCACCTGGTGGCTAGAAATAGAATCCAGTAATCTTAGTTTTGATGAGGTTTTTATCTCCTTGAAACAGCTCTCTTAAAAAATGTGCACTTTGATGTACTAGTCCTTGTGCTCCTTGACCTAGCTGAAAAGTGTGAGACACAGAGATATCTGTTGTCATTTGGAATACATATAACCTTTACTTCATTTTGTCAGAGCAGACAGCTGACACTTGTCATATGGGATTGCAACAACTTTATTACCAAGCTTATACTGGATATTTTGAACGTAGATAAAATCACATTTACAATTAAGTGTGTGTCAGAGTGAAGTTTCATATTGCTTCAACAATAAATAACATTTGATATTTATCAGAGCATCATGCAATAACCTAAGATGACAATGGAAGATTGAGTTATCTGCTCTTTGAAGAATACATTGAGGTATAAGATCTGTCAGAACTCTAGACAAAATGAGAATATTCAATTAACTTCCAGCTTCTGTTAGCAAATAGGATTTAGAATATTAACTAAATTCCCTGAAGGAATAGCCTCAAGTCTGTCTTATTGTCTGATAAAGAAACCAACACATTTTTCATATATGAAAATTTTCATTACATTTGTTGTATGAAAAACCTCAGATACACATTTTAGACAAGTAAGTTAAAAACTGCAAGTCATAAAAGAAAATTGTAAAATGTAGACTGTTTTAAATGTGAAATTCACGTGTACTTAAATAAGGTGATGGTTAAACTCTGAAAGAATCTTTTATATATTGTCTTTGATAATGGTGGGAATATAACTGAACCTTTTATTATTCATCCTCCTTGAAAGCAGTAGAGACAAAGAGGTTTCTGGTAGTTTTCTGTTACCTAATTGTATATCTGTCATTTTGTTTTAATAAACTGTGTAGGTATATGTTCTGGGGTTTAGTACATGTTAATAATTGCTCTCAGCTAGAGAAGTGCATGACTATTTTTTTTATTTCTGCCCTTTAAACTTTAATTGAATCATTATGGATGAAATTATGTGGTCCAAGCTGCACCAAGTTGCTGTGTCTCCCACATAGTGGTGAGGCCATGGACCAGCATCAAAATTTTATCCTGTGACTCCAGTTGTAGTTATGCCCAAGGAAATTCCTCCCAGGATGGGTACTTCACAGTTAACTTTCATTTTGTTAACCTTTGTAATTGTTCAGGAAGAAAAATGAAAATTTAATTTTACTGTCCAATGAGCTGGTGAAATATTAACCTCATTACTAAGGCAGATCATTGTACTAATTGGTGCCTCCCTGTACAAGAAGATAAATTGAAAAATGAATTAACCCTTTATGAATTAATGTAACCATTGTTCTTTCCCAGATAGATTACTTGAAATAATGTCTGTAAACACAATAGAAAGACCACTGTTAAAATCTCACTGAATGCTAATGTGATCTGTACTAAAAAGGTAATGTGCAGATATATGAAGAATAAAAAGTATGAGGTTAACAATTTTAATTGCTCTTTTGAATACTAGAAAATTGGATTCTATTCAGCACTATTACAGCATTGAGTGTTGGTTACATGTTCTAAAATGGTGCACAAAAACTGTAAGTGCAAAAATGTGTCTTAAAAGGTATTTTTTAAATTAGCTATTTTGAGAAGAATCTAGCCTTTGTAATTTATACCTAGAAAATTATACTTATAATGGATTTATTTTAATTACTCTGGCTGCATTTCCTTTCTTTAGACATTTTGAAAGAATTTTTACTAGGAGGAGAAATTGAGTTTGAACTTAGCACGATTTTGAGAAAAGAAATGGAAAAATATTGTCCTTATACATAAAGAAAGGATTTATTAAAACAAAAATACACTATAGAATTCTGGCAGTTTAGAAACAAATTTGTGTGAAGGTCAATAACCACAGCATTTATTTTAGAGGTAGTTTTCTCTCAAAAGAAACATGATGGAAGTATTAGATCTTTTTCAGTTTAAAAGATGAGTGATTTTTTCATCATTTAGGGTTTTTAGAAGTCGTAGTATGTTATCAAAATTTTTTGTGTTGTGGTATGAAATAGAAAATATACTCCTTAGTTTTGTAGTTAGGTGTCCATAGTAATAAAATAATCAAATTACTTTTTAATTTTAGGTGTTAATATAATTTAAAAATAAACCAGTGTGCATAATTTTTTCTTGTATATTATGCTATGTATGTTAGAGCTGTATTTTACACCTGAGAACACATGAAACATTTACAAAGAAAGGCTAACTTTTAAGGCATATCCATGGCCACACATATACACACAGAAATATATGGCAAACATGTTTTTAATAGCAATTCTGTTGTCTTTGCCCTTGGTATTTCAATTTTTAAATTTTTACATGTTCTAACTGAGTGCTTTTTCATGGATAATATATAGTATTCATTTCAATTGAATGGTGTTGTGGTTTAGAAATAGTACTCCCCAATTCAATGGCCCCACCAAAGGTCTCCTAAACCAGACACTGCTTGACCACTTCCCTCCCACACCCCACTGCTTACTGGGTGGAGTTGAGAACTGAAGGCACAAAAGGTGAAAATCACAAGTTGATAAGAACAATTTACTGGAAACGGCAATGAGATAAGAAATTGAAGAGGAACCGCAACATTATTAATAACGAAATGTATAAGACAAAGAAACAGTTTACACAGAAAGTAAACCAATACCAGACCATTTTGCCTGCCACGCTTTCTCCCTAAACAGAGAGCATGTCCCTTACTCCTGCTCCTGGCAAGTGACATGAGATGGTATAAAATAGCATTAAGGTTTGGACATGCCTCCCTCCTGGCTACTGTAAAAATTTAACCCTGTCCTGGATGAAACTAGGACAAATGACATGTCCTATTCTCCCGAAAAGTATTTTAATGAGTTCTTTTCATATTCAAAGAGTTTTAGTAAGTAATAATTTTAAGGCAATCATAAGTAGCCTGTCTTTAGTGAAGTGGATGTACTTTCATTCCCAGTCACAATGTGCTCAGTATGCTGCTGACAGAAGAGAGGAGGAGAAGATGTGCGATCACCTCATCAGTGCTGCTAAGCATCGAGATCACGTTACGGCCAATCAGCTGAAACAGAAGATACTCAACATACTAACAAATAAACATGGTGCCTGGGGAGCTGTTTCTCACAGGTAAGCTGCAAATATAAAAATTGTGAGGCTTTAAATGTTACTGTCAAAGTTTAAGAGAAGCAGGCATTGTATAACTGAAATATGATTTTATTTGGCGTTTAAATATACTTACATGTAGTATGTGCATAGCTGAACATAACCAAAATGCAGCTCAATTAAGAGGATATTCCTGTCAAAAAATTAATTTAAAAAAATCTAAAATATATACTTTCTTCTGTATGTAACTGATACGGTACTTGTGGTTCTATTCAGAGCTGTATTGCACTATATTTTTTAAAGTTCATTCTATTTAACATAGAGGTGAAATTAAACATTTTCATAGATCATGCCAAAAACAAGAGCCTTGCGCTTCTAAAACACAAAAATAGCCAGTGGCTAAGGTGCTGACCCTCATGTGGAAGACTTGAGCTGAAATTACTCCTTTCCTTCAGTCAGAGCAAGGTCTTGAACCTGGGTCTGTCATGTAAGTGCCCTGTCTGTAAAAGCAGATGCTGCCAAGTTGCTCTCTTGTTTGTGCGTTCTATCCACAAATACTTGACTATTTATTCAGAGTGAAACAACTCAAACAAAAGAAATCAAGGTAGTCCTGCTCCCAGATAACCAAAATTTTACAGCTTGATTTTTTATTTAAATGCTATTTGTCTGCTCTGAATCAGGCAGAGAACAAAAAGTTCCATTTTAGCTCTGATGAACCTTTTCAGTAAAAACATGGTTGAGGTGGGTAGTCTAATACAAAAGCTTTTTTCTAAATAAATACTCTTTAAAAAAATACATTTGCATTTTTGTTGACTACATAGTTAGGGTTTAAGCCTATAAGAAAAGTTGCCAAGTAATAAATTTGACATGTCAACAATAAGGTTTAATAAATGGCACATATACTGTTCATTCCTTTTGTAATTCCATCTAGTTAGTTCTTGCAGTTATACCATGTTTAAAATAAAAATGAAATTTTTCATGTTCAATATCCCTATTTCTTCTGAAGAAATCACTCTTTCCTGGATGATCACGGAGATGTATTTATTTTTTAAGACGTTAGAAAATGTGGAAATTCAGTCTTACAGTAACTCTGTAGTCTAACACTAGAGACTCTGGTGGAAATTACAAAAATGACAAGTAGAAAATTGTGATATGGTTAATTCAAAACAGGCTTAGTCTGTAAGGGATGCTCATGTTATCTCTAGTTGAGGCTTAAAGCTGTGTGTCTAGAGACTTGAACATGCTGAAAATAAATGCAGTTTCCAGTCTTTTTAATGTCTTTGAATATTGAATAGCAATTTTTGAATAATGTTGTTGCTCAGCTTTGTGAATGGCTGCAGACACTTTGCAGACTTAAATCAGTTCCTGGTCACTACCTTTGCCATGAGACTATCTCTTCTTAAGGCCAGATAACTTTTATCTCCTGGATTGTTGATGGCATTCTAAACGGCAGCAGTCCAATGCTGCAGGTTTTTTTTCTCTTGAGTCCATGATAGTTTTTGATGGGCCATAAAGCAGCTTGACCCCTGTGACAAACCTATGAGATTTCTTACATCAAACAAAAGGAACTCATCCCTGTCATGCAACTTGCCCGGTGTTGTCTGCTTCTTAGTTACTGGCAGGACTGCTTTCCCATTTCAGTGCTTGCAGTGTTAGGTGCAGCTGTTGGCTTGGCTGTGTTTTAGCTGCAAGCAGTGGCTTAACCTGGAGAAGGGGGAACAGGGTGACAACACAAGGTCTCCAAGTGGGGTTCCCCATTGGCAGGAACCATGTGTGCTGTGGCAGCTTTGTGATCCAGCATACAAGTGGATCTGTCATGGGGCTAGTTGACTGTGAGTGGGAAGGACTAGGATGACAGCAGTGAGAGGGACATGCCCAGTGGAGCCTTGTTAGGGACTAATGCCACTGATTCTCAGTAGGCAGATCTGAAAGGCCTTAAGGGCAGAAAATTGAGAGAGGTCTCATTAAACTCTTTAGTCACAGAACGGTTGCTAATTAGGTAGCTCCTCCAATCCTTTTAAATGGTGGAAACTGAGATGGCTTCCAAAATCATACACACTTCTGGTCTCAGCTGGCAAGAGACAAAACAGGACTCAAGTCTCTGGTTTTAATTCCTGACAAACAGTTACAGGATTAGCAGCCCCTTCATAAACTCATGCTTCTCAGTGTCCTGGGAGATACAGCCTGACTGGAATGCAAAGTTACTTTAAAAACAAAACAAAAAAACCCCAGATTGTTACTCCAGACCTCTAGACCTCTGTAGTGATTCTATCATTTTTGTCAGGAAAAGTGTTTCCAGTTCTGAAGGCACACTGCTGGTCTCTTGTTCACTCTGGGAGCTGGACACCCTTCACTGAAATGGTGAATTAGGAAGATCATTCTCAGGCTCAGAAGGGCCAGGGGAAGAAACAGGCAGTCACTTCTGCACAATAAATTCTTGGGTAATAGCAGTGCTATTTGACATCCAAAATGGATAAGATAGGTAGGAAAATATTTGGACAGACATGAGTGTGATTCTTCAAAGCTTCAGTTCTCTATCTGCACAGCTGCATCTACTAATTTACTAATAGTTGTAGCATATAATACAAATATATATAGAATCATAGAATCATTTAGATTGAGAAGGATCTCTAATATCATTAAATCCAACCATTAACCTTACACTGCCAAGTCCACCAATAAATGATGTCCCTAAGTGCCACATCCACATGTCTTTTAAACACCTCCAGGGATGGTGACTCAACCAGCTCCCTGGGCAATTTGTTCCAATGTTTTCCAACCCTTTTGGTGATTAAATTTTCCCAATATCCGATCTAAACCTCCCCCAGCCTAACTTGAGGCTGTGTCCTCTTGTCCTATCTTGTCCTATATGTTTTTGTTTATATTTTCTCAAGATAAACAAACAATTTTTAAGTTCTTTAACATAGATGCTCATGTTACAAAATATTATGGTTTTATTTTGTCAAATATGACCCAACTGTAGAGAAAATTTTTCCTTGTGTTTGCAGTTCAACACAATGAGCTTCTAAGCCTCCCCAGCTTTTGTGTCTTTGCATATTGTCTTTGGAGAAAGCAGCAACCAGCATTTACTATTTAATCTGTAGGTGCCACAAGGCTTACTGTTTGTTCATTAAGAAACAAAGAGACTATTAAAAACCACAGACAGTTAGTACTGAGAGGAAAAGCAAGAGGTCTGACGAGTAACATGTATGGTATTTGTAAATTATAAATTTTAAATACATTATCATAAACACTTCCCCAAATGTCTGAAGAAACAAGAATGAAGTTGAATGGTATAAGCCAACAAAATACCATACAAAACTTTAAATTCTAAGTTAGATTATAGTTATATATAGCTAGCTTAACTAAAAATAGTGTAAAAATCATAGGTGATTTGCATTTCACTTCGCTTCCTAATGAGCTATTAATTTATGAAAGTGAAATTAATTACAGGCAAGTGCTCCACAACCTGAATAAATGCCTGCAAACACAGTAACATTGTACAACAAATTCCTATCTATATGTTAATTAATCAGTAGTTTGAGTTGGTCTGAGAACCTCTTTACTCTTTCATCTCCTTCTGACTAAAAATGGTAAGTAACAGTTTTGAAAAAAAGGCTTTCATTTTTATTTCTTCTTAGTGTTAGCTTCTTTCCTCCTTCATAAATGTTCTCCCTTTATATCTTAGAGTGAAACCCAAAGTTCCCCTTCTTGGTTTCTGCCAAGTGTGAACATCAAATCCTCTACACACATGGAAATTTACTGAATCATCTTATTTTTGTTTACACATCTCAGACAAAGCATGATAGATTTCAAAGTAAATCTCATTCGTTTGTTATAAATCCTGTTTGTGCCCTCAAACAAAACGAATTCTGTCTCCCACATTTGGGCAATTTGACACTTTCTGGTATCTTTGTAATAGCTTACCCTAAACATAGTTGTTTTCCCTCTTTTAATTTCAGCATTAAGCAAAATTAAAATTCTGCAGGTTTTTCCCATTCAGATGAGAAATTGATGAGTTGGTTATTTCCTTGATGCATTGTCATTTGTTCGGAGGGAATATGCAACATCAGGAAGAATCAAACAGGGTGTTTCATAGCTTAACGTTCCAAGCTTCTTTAAGCCAGCACTTACCCTTAGCTTTTTTCAGGGTTATAATTTTCATGTCACAACATATGCTTCCTTCTGCCGTCTCTGTCAGCTTCATATGGTGCTTCTCTTCCTCCCCATCTGCTTCTCTCCCCATACACATCTTTCTTTAAAAAAAAAAAAAAGTTTTTTGAAACTTGTCTGTACACACAGTTCAAATTCCTTATCAACCATATGCATGCCTGTGTTTTGGGCCATAAGCTGTTACTGTCTTACTTCAGCTTCTTGGTTTTATCAGATATCTCAATTTTTCAAAAACTTTTATTCAAGAATACTGTATATACAGCTCTACCTTACAGTTTGTATAGGTTTACAGCAATACAGGGTAATAAAAAGAGTTCAGAGTTCCAATTAGTGTTCTAAATCTAAATATGAAAGACTTGTCATAGATATTTTCACATGATCAGTTTTGATATTCGCAGAAGGACTACTATAACGAGAAAAATGACATTTAAAAAATGAGGCTTGATTCTCTTGCTTTCTTTGATTTAACGAAGGAGGTTCCACCTACCTTAAAGCAGCTGCACCAAATAGCAAGTATACAAGGGCTTTTTCTGTTCAAATCCATCTTTGGTTAAACTAGACACCCATAACAAATTAATCATTCATGGTGGAGGGCAGAGCTGTCAAACTCATTCTGTGGTGAAGACCAAATTCGTCTGGGGAGACGGGCTGGAAATAAAAAGTTTCTTGCCAGACAGCTAGTTTTGTCTCTCTCTACAGAGTGTGGTTCTGAAGAGACTGGGTTCTGCTGGGGGCTGAAGGTCTGAGAACAGAAAGAGAACTCCCCTTTCCCAAGCCTATGGGGGTGGGCAGTTAAATAAGTTGATTCTGGAACAACACTGTTTCTAAACCGAATGTTTCCAGTTTACAGCAAGGGAGACCAGATCACAGAATTTTAGTAAGAAGTTGTTTCCCTTACAGCCACTTTTGGGCATTCTCTGACTCCATCTCTGAAATAGCTGCTGTCTTAGGAAGTTCAGAGACACACAGAACCTATTGTAACCCCCACTGCAAAGCGGCTTTGTCTGGTTTAGCTATTCATTCATTTCTGGCTCATTTTAACTGCTAGGCATAAATTACAAAGGGAGCTTTAGAACAGTGGAAAAGATGGAGGACCAGATCCTCCTGTCTACTGGATCTGGAATCGTGTTTGACATGCTCTTTGTTAGAGGGCCTCTTTAGGTTCTGCATTTTTTCCACATTCCCTGTAAGAACTATGAATCTTCTGTTTCTGGAATTGATGGAATCTTTTTCTTTTTTTTTTTTCCCCAGAATATATTCTTCCCAATTGGTCTGATGGAACTGCTCACTTTTTAGCTTGTTCATTAACTATCCTTGTTCACTAGCTATTGCAAGTTCCAAATATTTAGTTCTGAGATTACTTCATCACAACAAAACATTAAGAAAATTGTTTTCTCTCTTCTGTTGTTTTTACTTAACTGCACTACTTGAGACACCTTGAGATCAGCAAATGTGTCAGCAACATATTTTCAGTCCACTATTAGTCATCCATCCATAGCAGGATTTAAACATAAATATGAGTGAGATGATTTTGCTAATCTGACCACTCTATTGTAGTATTTTACATTTCAACCTATGTTTTGACTGTCTTGCTATGCTTTCAACTTTGTGGCTGCTCTACCCATTGCATACCCTCTTTCCTCCTCCCTCCCTGACTGCTTACCACTGTGGCAGAAGGCAGAGACTATTTGAAGGACCTCTTGCTAATGGTGCCAAAGATTTTGATAAGCATAATGGAAAAAGTGGGATAGAAGAATTCTATATCCTTTTCTAATAATAGGTGTAGGGTGCTATTTACAGCATAGAGTTACCTGCCAAGAAAGGAGTATTGTATAACCAGAGATGGGCTGTACAAGCAATTGCACAGTTTGCTTATGTGAGATTTATTCAGTTCTGTATTTGTGCAAGGTTGCTCAGTTGTTTTGAACTGAGGCACTGTTCTATGGATTTTTTCCCACAGCTTGAAGAAACCTCATAAGAAAATATTTTCTTTGGAAAGAGGTAGTGTTTTCAAATGTTGAGAAACAAGTGGTACTCGGGAAAGACTTGTTCAACTCTATGGAAAGACTTGTTTATCTCTAGGAACTACAGTACATTTTATTTTATTATAAAGAAGGAAGTCTTCTGCACTTTTACATTATTTTTTCTGCATTAAGAGGACTTTTTTTCTTCTCTACTCTGTTTTCTTTTCTGCTTTACATCAATATGTTCTTGGTTTCTGCTTAAATTTGGAATTCCCTTTTTCTTCAAGGAAAAAAAGAGGAAAGCTTTGTAAATTTTGGGTTTATTTAAGCCTTAGGAACAACAGATCTTTAGATGTCGCTAGAGTCTTTAACTGAAACAGTAATCAGAATACAAATCCAGATTTCATACAGTCAATTTGCCATATAAATATTTATTGTAGCACTATACATATATTAAGAGGAAGGCTGCCGTTAACAAACTTAAGGAGGAGGACTTCTGCTCCTACCTAAGTCTAGCCATGGAGCTAGCCTGTGCACCCATATGCAGCCATTCAGTTTCCAGGGTAACAGTCGCAAGAACAGCCATAAAAGTCCATCTAGCCCCCTAACCTTTGACTGTAACTGAATGATTAAGAAACAGAAAAATAGGACAAGTAAACATGATAGATCCATCTAATACTCCCTCAGACTCCTTGAATTTTCAACTCAGGATTCCCTGAGGAGTTTGAAATACAGTCAGTCGTGATTTTGAATTTTCCATATCTCAGTAGGGCGTCAGGGTACCTTCTGCCTTTCTTCACTTTTTCCTCCTAGTTCTGCAGCAGAAATAAACTCTGCAGAAACAAACTCGGCAGTGGTCATCAGCAGACTGGACTAACAGTTGCTGATATTGGACAATGTTCCTAGCACCTGTGCTCCTTCTTTTCCTGCCTCCAATTTAGACAGAAGTAGAAACCATTAAGGAAGAATTTCTTATTAGGCAGATAACACTTCTCTCACATGATTGCCAGTTTTTCTCACACATCTATCTAGCAATATCTGTGCAATATAGCAGCGGATTTCCCATCTTCCCCTATAAAAGAATAAAAAAAGGGAGAAAAACCATGGATTAGAAGTTTCTGAATAAGAAAATTTTATGCCCCTACAAAGGCCATATTTTCTCAGAAATGAAAATTCTTCGACACATTCTTTATTTTCTGACATAAAATGAGTGAGGAAGATCCTATTTTTAAGTCATAGTAGGCTGCTGTACTACCATTACAATCCAGGGCTCTTTCCCACGTGATGTGTCAAATATATAACAGAAGATGAATGCCAAGCTGTAGATTTTTTTTTTCCTAAGACAAAAATCAGTAGTGTTTTGATAGACTTCTCAGACATTTCTTGTTGTAGACACCAGAAATGCAAAGTTTAACCAGAAATGAAAACCCACTGGAACAATTTTGTTTCCCTTTGTCTCAAAACAAATGGAAATGTCTTGTACTTTTTTATTTGAAATGTATTTATGTCCAATGATACTATTGTGAAATAATTTCAGAAATTCAGAAGAGGTTTTGGAAAAGAACTGAAGATTAGGTCATCTTCAGGCACTGTGGAATGTGTGGTATAGTATATCCCAACCACATGCTTTGCATCCCCCTTTCTTTTTGGAGCGTAAAGTAGAATTCTGCAAACACTTCAGAAAACCTGTTACATGACTGAGAGATTTATAGTTCAATTTGCATGTGCATTATAGGATCATTTTCTTTGCTAAAAATTAAATTAATTATGTATGGTTTTAAAGCTGGCTCTTCTCGTAGTCATGTCTTCTTAGTTCCTTTTTCCTCATGGCAATGTGTAATCAGCTAATCTATGTAATAGACTGATCTGTTTTTCTTATCTTCTCAGTTGTTTGGTTTATTTTTCTCCTCCTTCTTTTCCACAGTGGGGAAAAAACCAATCCTTCATGATGATTTTTTTTTCCCCCGATTTTTACTTCTCTATGGCACAACATCTTCATCCTTCAAACTAGTGGAGAGCTTTCCTGAGTCTGTGCTTGGAGCCCTCTCTTGCAGTATTGCTACTGGGGAGTGATGGGCAAGTGCATATGGAACTGCTGCTCCCAAGCGCCACATAAGAAGGAAGTCCTGTTTTCAGGTGTACAGGAGCATGATTTCTCGGACAGAGAGGCCACAACCAGAGCCTTGTCCCTTCCTTCTTATCTTAATATAGCTTAGCAGAAGGTTTCTTTGGGTTTGGTGTTTCTGTATGCATTTTGTTAGCACAGTCTGTATATTCAGAGATACTAAACTATGAAGACCATCCTTAGACAACTCACATTTCTGATTTCTGAAATATATTCCCAGCAGATGTCTCTCTTACAACTGGTCACCTTTGGTTGGGGTTTTTTGTGGGTTTTGTTTGTTTGTTTGTGGTTGGTTTGTTTGTTTGTTTGATTGATTGATTAGTTTTAGCTTTTTTAAACAGTGAAAAAATAAGTTTACACACGTTTACTTTGACTGATTCAGAAACATGTTGTCTGTCATAGATGTCACATGACTTGAAGGAGATTGCTGTACTTGATTATACTGCTTTTCTTGTTGATAAAACAGATATGGTAATGCACAGTATAATTCTAAAGACTAATTAAATCATTCAAGTTGGTATTGAAAGTACTGTGTAGGCTTGGTTTTATTATCTGTTTTTTTTATTATCTGGTTTTACATGGCTTGTGTAGATTTGGTACATTTGTTCTTATAGCATTTAGTTTTTCTATATAACTGTATTTTTACATAACCTGTAAGCTCTGGGTTTTTTCAGCAGTAATATCTGTTCACACAGAGTTTTGATGTATATTGTAGATATATTTGTTGTACACTTATGGACATAATATATCTGGGGATGACAGATTGCAAGCTTCTCCCAATATTTGGGCTCCCCAGTATATTGATATCTGTTGTCAATAATATAGACTGTTGGTTAGGTTGTAAAGCTCCATTGCTCAGGAGTGTTATATTTTGAAGTCATCTGTCATGGATGTGTTGTAGAGATAGGAGACTATTTATGTTTATGGCATTTTAAGTAACTCAGTGAGACCCTTTAAAATATACAGAAGAGGCTTGTTGACTGTCATCACTGCTCACTTAATCCTGTGACCTTGACATGATCGTATGCCCATAAAACTCCCTGCAGGTAGTTCAATAAAATAGATGAACATCAGAGTCCAATGACTGTTTCAGCTTCAGGAATATAATGTCTTATGCCATAAGTATTTCTTAGACATTCAATAGTGCTGAACCATTTTAAAACCCAATAATGCAGCAAATTATCCAATTGTCTAGATTATTAGAAAATCCACCAAAAATTCATAAACCATATGTACTTCTGTGTTTAATTTGAGAATGTTTTGAAAAACATTCATTGTTTTGAAAAATAGTCTGTATACACAATGCCAACAGACTAATATTTAAATTATTTCTTAAAATTAAAGTGTACTTATTTTTCCGATTCCCAATGTTTTTTTCACTTTTCTCCTGATATCAAATTATATTTATTGAGTGGGAATGCTTTTGAGTCTGTTACTGTCAGAGTCTGAATCTAGGAAATATTCACGTGTAAGAAATTTCTTTAGATGTTTTACTAGAAGCTATGTTTGCACTTATGGTAGGAAGCAATAAAAATGTACATAAAGAGGAAGGTAAATTTTATGTCTTTTAGGCTCAGTTTATAAATACTACTGAAGCCTTTGGGATACTTTGCCATAAGAGTGCGATAATTTTTATGCATAATATATCTTCTCCTGTGTGAAAACATGGAGGAAAGTATAGGGTGATATATTTGCCTTATGGTGAGTGGAAGTGTTTTGCTATTAAAAACTGTTCACTTTCATTTTGTTTGATGTCTAAACACTAAAGTTTCCAATTTCTGTTAGGTAACAATGCATTATTTTTAAACATAGTAGTCTTTCTCAGTGAATATTGCCCAAACCTCTTCTACATTCTTGAATAAAAAGTGAAGTTTTCAAAGTTGATGACAGCTTAATAGTAGAGGAAATTTATTTAGTGAACTTCAGATAGTATTTTCAGTGGTAAGAGTTTCATACTGAACTGTTGAGCTAAAAATTATGAAAATTAAGTGAGTGAAACTTATCAATTAAGAAGAGCAGCCGGAAGGACGGTGTGATACAGATCTACCAAACCACAATGGACTCTACTATCCTTTATGAGTTAATCTCAATTAAGTACCCCTGAGAAGCATGAGAGAAAATACAAATCTACACCACATTTTTTGGCTAAATGCCAGACCAGGTCAAGTAAGAAAAAATAGTTTCTTTCATAATAGTCTTTCCATGTGAGATCATGCTGAACTAGTAAAAATCTCAGTTTGTATACTCTTAGAGGACCCAGACAGACACACTGTTTAATTGTTTCCCAAGTATACATTACCTTTCATTTTTAACAGTCTTGGAATTAAAAACTTAGAAAAAACCATGATTAGAAATTTGTGTGGAATGTCCAATTTCTCTGGAAATGTCCACAATGAGAACTATATGGTCTGTGACATTTTAAAAAAGCAGGTGCTATAAAGTTTGGAAGCTTGATTAAATAAAACTGAAGTATTAAAATTAATATAAAAGATAGATTGGAATTTTTTAACAATTCAGTAGTGTTAGAGAAATATTACCAATTATCTTTAAAAAAAAAGAAAATTATTTTTTACACAGACATTATGTTTTTTCATTAGGGTAAATTGTCCTTTAGCTTATCAGATATGCTCAGGCTTAGATTCTGTCTGGGTTTTTTGACAAATGATATTGTTTATGTTGTTGCTCTTACTTGGTGATAAATATATTATCTTCTTTGGAAAAAACAGACATGTTTCTTCTGCAACACTCACAATAGAAAAATTGATGTATCTGGCCTCCACTCATGCTTCTATCTGAATAGACATCCAGTGGAAGCCACGTGCATTAATTTTTTTAGTATTTGTGTTGCAGAAGCTAAATCTACAGGTCAGTGTTGGGTTCTAGCTATGGTATTCCCTGCGTAACTGGATCATTTGATAACCTTTTGCTAAACAGTGAAAGTGTGTGATTGCCAATTCAGCAGGGAAGTTCAAAGGGTTCTGCTGGACACCTCTAAATTTTAAACAAAGACCATTTCTTAGGCATGTCCTGTTTTGAAAGGACTAGAATAGCTCCTTTATTTCAGTCACACTGCCAAATTACTAAGGGTGACACTCTCAATGCAATATTTATTTAGAGGATTCCCCTCCTTTAAAAATAATCCAAAAATTCTCAATTTTTGTATAAAAAATTTATATATTAAATTATAAATATTATATTAAATTAATAAATAATATTAAATATAAATATTTATATTATAAAAATATATTAAATATTTTGTACTAAAATAAAAGAAATACTTCTAGTATATTCTAGAACATTCTAGGAAAAAAAAGGTTCTCTAGTATTAGGCGTAAGAAAACAGATTTACTTTTACCCTTTTTTGTTAAATTTAACTTTTCAGAATCCTCACAGTAAAGTTGTAGTGCTACTGTTCTCTAAACGATATAAAATCTGTAGGAAAAATCTCAGCTGTAAAAATTAAAAGGCCACAATGGATATTCCATTACAAGTGAACATCTACAGACCTCTGTGTCATTCATTGTTTCAATAACATTTATAAGATGTTAAATCACAGGCAAGTTTTGAGGTATCTTTTAGTAAATATTTGGATTTCCTCGTTAGTGGCATCTTTCTCCATTGGTTCCAATAGTCTGAAGTTTTTACTGGTTTATCCCCATATTTGTCCATATTAGCAGTTGTGAAGGCAAGGTACATACCTTCTACTTGTACATTTTCAACCCTATTAGAAAATTGTAGTTAATATCATCACAGGTATTAGAGAAGCATAGGGGTTAGTGAATTACATAATTGGCATACATATAACTGAATGACAATATCTGTTCCAGAAATTGCAGGCAATTGGACAACAGATGAATTAAGGTAGGGAAAGGAATATTTTCATATTACCTAACAAGTTCTGTCTGACTGGGAAATAGCTGTAGGTGTGACTGAAGAGTCATTTTGTAAATCCTCTTGAGTTTTGATGTGACAGAAAAAAAGAAAGCTCTGTAAGCAGTGGTCCTTACTCCCCAAAGTTTATTCTTATGTGTCATCAATAGTGAAACTATAAAGTATCGGTCAAGCATTTGTATTACTTTTTGAGCTGAATTTCAATATAGTAGCAATATTTCAATATAGTGGCACCTTTTTATAACTATTTTGAGAGCAAAAAAGAAAGAGGTGAATCTTCTCACTTCCTGCAGCCATGTTCACTGCTCTTCACTTTGTTCTTCTGATGGTAAAAAAAGGCAATCAGCAACAAAATCAAAAAAATTTTACTTATCCAACATCAGTGCAGAAACAGTTTTGAAGTCCTTTGTGAGCTGGAGTAATTTTTGGAAATTCCAGGAAGGATTAATTTCCTTAATGGAAATTCTAAGTTCTGATATGTCTTTATATTTTACAGTTTGAATCAAGAATGAGGGGAGCCCTTGGGGTCTCTGTCTGAAGGAGGGAAAGATTGCTGGTGTATTCCAAGATTTACTCTATATTTACATAACAACTTATTTTCTTTCTAAACCATCCAGCAATAATGAAAGGGGAACATGGTTTACAGGATTTATAGTTATGAGGTCTGTGGACCCTTTCTCAGTTTTCTCCCTAAGCATAATTGTCCATGCAAGTCAATTTAGAGCCAATTACATGCTTCCACTTTCATAACATAGGTGTTTCCTACCTTCCAAAAGTTTCATGTACACTTGGATGACTGAAACGTTTTTCAATGACACTTTACTGAGTGCATTCAGTAGTTTATACTCTCTGGTATATGGAAAAAAAAGATAATGTAAAATGACTATTTTATCTGGATATTTCATGTACTGGAATCAAGAATTAAGAGATAAAAGTACTGCAAAATTCTATTTAATTTGTGTACTGCATTAAGTGACTATGCTTATGCATGTATTTGTCCCATAGTATGAATTAATTCACAGAGTATAGTCTTTGAGATTTTCTTCAGCACTGCTGCTTAATTATTTGAAGTTTTGTGGTGTAATTATTTATTTGTGTTTTCAGCCTTAGAAATTACATGTTCGGGCATATTTCTTAAGCAACTGGGTATGCAGGAATATTTTGCATGTTATTTTGAGGGTGGGTGAGAATTGTTTATCTGTGGGTCAAGAAAGCAATAGGAATGAAAAAACGAAGTGTTATTTCCATGATCTAAATGTTCTGCAGTGGTAGCAGCAGCTGAGCAGCTCACTGTTATTCAATGCTACATTAACTTTTCCATTAATGCTGGTGATGTAAAATATGAAGCCCTTAAGCATTGTGAAGTTGCTGCCTGATTTTTGTTTCTTGACATGGCTGCTGTATATTTGCCTGCTACAACCATTATATGGATAATCACCATCATTACTTTTTAGAAGGTCATTTTCTTATTGTACTCAATACTGTTAGATACAGAAAAGCCTTAATAGAAGAAAGGATCTTTAAACCCATTCACTATAAATGCTGTCTTTTTGCTTATTTGTTACTATTATTAGATGATGGCAGACCAAATGTCAAGAAGATATTTTACTTCTGGGTTTTTCTTTGTTTATTCATTAAATAAAAAACAAACCCCAAAGTATGCTCCCCCCACCCTAAAAAAAACCAACCCACCAAACAAAAACGCAGCGACTAAGGAGAGACTAAGAAAGCCCTTTTTCCCTAAAAAAAAAATTAAACAAAACTGTTTAATTTCATTTCCCACCCTGTTAGGAGGGAAATTATCAATTACTATTTTGCACCAATATAAATTTTCGTTATGTCATAAACATAAGTCTATTTTGAAAATGCTGGTTTAAAAAAAAAAACCCTGAATAACATAAAGCGGTTTGAATTATGGTCATTCAAATTTCTTGCATTATTTTAAATATTTGTTGAAAATATACCCATTTATGGGAATAGTGCATTTAATAATTGTTGTTAACAAATCAGAGCAGCAATTCATGGTACTTCCAATGAAGACATACCAGCGATTCTACCCACTCTCCCCTCTAGAATTCACACTACAGTTCATATAGGAAAGCAAGATTCTTACTTCAGCTATGAAAGCAGTTACTTTATGCCCTAAATAATGAAGTTGTAATCTTGGTGGTGCCAGTGAGGTGACATCTCAGCGCTGAATAAATCATTTCAGTCTTCATCTATTCGCCTTGTTTTCCCCATCTATAACATGTGAATCATGATACATTGCTAACAGGGTGATTTGAAATCTGTTGATGGAAGAAAAAGCCCTGAAAGTAGGGTTAATAAATATCTTTTATATTAAGAGAATAGTCCTAAGTATTTAGTGCTGCTTTGCTTTATTTTTAAACATGCTTTTGTTGTGTAGTTCTTTCTGTGCCACAGATTCACTATGTTCACTGCTTTGATGGTTAAATCAACAGCGTCAAAATAACAGGATGAGTTTGTGTGATGGCTCACGTGGAGTCCATTCTAGCTGCATAAGCCATTACCTTTGCACTTAAGTTCTGTTTCTGGCATTTTTGGAACAGGATGAAAAGGCTCATCTGATTTGACTAGGGAGTACTTACTTCTATATTCAGTAGAATGATTCTGATTCTTTTCTGTGGTTTTCTCTCCCAACTCTCTGTCTTACAGAATTTTTGTGATACTAATTTTCTTTTTTTTTTTTTAATTCAGGTATTTTGATATCTGCTATTATTTGATTTCAAGTACAAGTGGGAAGATGAATTTAGTATCCCAATGCTAAAAATAACATCCTGTATTATATAAATATACAGACTATCCATATTGAACCCTAAGTCTACAAAGAAATTCTACCCTGGTTTCATGACATAAAATTTACAAAGTTTAAAATTTATTATATTCTTCCCATTATGAAAATATTGCTTTTATTTCAGGAATTTCTCTTTGTTTCTAACAATAATTTACGAATTTTTCACAATTCTGTTCAATAAGCAGCAATCTGAATGGCATTGTGTTACGAGCACAAGTTCTGAATGTGCACTTACCAATTTAAGCCCTCTTAGGTGTTGCCTGAATCTCATCCCTGGACTGTGTCCTTCCAACATAGGATTATGGTTTTTCTCATTTATTTCTCATATACTGCTGAGAAAATTATTTTGCACTTTTATCCAGGGTGTATTTCCTCCTAAAACCTGTTCAGTGTCTTTTCTGAATTGCTGCCCTGGCTGGATAGTGTATCTGTATTTACCAGCAGCAATGTGGCACTCAGAAATGTCTCAAGCAACTCATAAGGGGGTTTTGGGGAATTAGGGAAAAAGGGAGTAAAGAAAGTAAGTAACTGGTTCAAATTTTTAAATTATTTTTATGCTTTTGTTTTTTAAATTGAGTAAGATACTTGTGATTGATGAAATAATTTGGAACAAGAAAGGCTGTACAATTAAAATTGTCTTACTAAATTAAACAACTTTTTAAATTAATTCAGTATTTATATCAGTATGAATGAGCTGGCATAAAATCAATAACTGTACATGAGCAAATAACGTATAAAAAATAGTACGTTTTGAATGCTGAGGAATAACAGAGCACTTAGCACAAAAAGCAGATTAGAAAAGCCAGTGAAAATAGTATTGTTGTGTAAATATAGGATAAAGATCTTTGTTTCATTGAATAGCTGTTTCTACTTTGAGAATTTGATGGGGGTTTTGATATCTTGAAAAAAAAATCCTCCTCCCTGAAGCATTAAGTGGTTCTAGATTTGGGAAGCAAATTAGTGAAGATTTCAACTTGAAGTTCTGTTTTGTTCTAACTATTAAAACTGTAAGGAATCTCAAGATACTTGATGCAAAAACAAAGGGAAGTTTTATATCTTCTTTGGTATGAATCCAGTTAAAGGATTAACAGTGTTAGTCAGACTCCGAAATAGAAAGGCAAAAGGCTATTACTCAAAATACATTTTAACAGTGATTAGCTGTTATCTAGAAAAATAAATTTCACTTCACTCAATAGAAGGCTATATTTTGCTGAGAACCAAAGTTTACAAAATAAATTTCAATATTTTTTAGTATGGCAGGTGATGAATGTTCTCCTGCAGAGGTTATATCAGAAAATCAATATTTGTAAAATTGAAACAGTATAGGTTTGTATTGATCCATGTGGCTAAATCAAAATGAAAGGCTTTGTAACAGCTTTCTTAGACAGCCTGCTATCCAGTAATGGCAAACTATCAATTTTAGCTTTCCACTGATAAATCAGCTTGAAAATTGGATGTCAAATTTTTTTTTTTTTACTGAAGTAGTGATTTTTTTCTTCCCTCTAACCTTTCTTGATGTCTTAGATTGGTTTATAAGACTAAGCTCAGCCTTTTTGAAAGCAGTTGTCAAAGCTGACATTTAGATATATTTTGAAACAAAATCTAAACTCTTAAAGCCTAATTTTGTCTACTAGTTGACTTGATGATAATCTCTGTGTAAAAAAATGTGAATATGTGCTCAATATTGAAAATGACATTGATTTAATATTTCAGGTATATATGTTTCTCCCTCTTCTGATCTCCTGAGTTCACAAAGGTCAGGTCTTCAACTACAGCTTTTCGAAACTAATGCCTCAGAAACTATTTCAGCTTTCAGTGGTTAGGAAGATTGATTTTTCTTTAATTGACTGATTTTTTTTTTTATTTTGTGTTAAGTGAGACTTTATGAAATGATAATATGAACATCAATTTCAGCTGCAGGTTGCGGGTCCTTTAAACCTGCATGGATGTTCTTTGTTTTTAATGACAGAGAAAACAGGATACAGATTTTCTCAGAAAACAGCAAAATCCTTTCTAATGGTGGGGGGAAACTCTTTAATTTGGGTCAACTGCAGTAGTTTTCAGTGGCGGTTAACAGTGCCATACCTTCATGTCTGTACACCAGAATATAAGTTAGCTCGAGTGGGTATTGATTGTGAAGTTTGCTGTTGCATAATTACTTTTGGCTGTAGAAAAATGTGGTGTGTATTGATCTAGGTGGAAGCATTTGACTAGCAGTTTCCCTTGGCTAACAGTGAGTGTCATCTTTCAGCCATGATAAATGGTAACACTCTGGGTCAGCATAATTACTTGGTGGTGAAATGAACCTCCTGTACCCTTCTCCTCTCACACCAAGGAACAGGCATAATCATCTTTATCTTAAAGCCATGATTTACCGAACCAACCAGCCCCTTAATACAGTCTTTTCCTCCCCTTCCCACAGTATGCACCCACATTAACTGTGACTCTACACTATTATTTTAAAAACTAAGCTGTTCTGTTCTGAACCCACAAGTATGATTAATTTTTTTTCCCTAACCCCTGTCAGTTGACCTGGACCTGCAGGAGGCCAGCTCTTGCAACAATCTTTTAATCTTAATGTTTAGTATTCATGTTTTAAAAAAAGGGAGAAATATTAAGGTGTTCATCTTTTTGACACACTGCTTTTTAAGTCTTGGAACCAAATGTTATTAATGCACTGCTAAATTATTAGTGTACTGCAGTGAAAACTGCCATATGAATTTATTGTCAGTAGCCCTTCAGTTTTGTAATGTACACTCTGGATGTCCTGTCTTTTGAGAACAGATGATGATATCTTTTCACTATATGCTGCTAGAACAGTTTCATTTAAAATAATTTTGGCACCTCATTTAATAACAGTTTTAAATGTAAGATTTTTTTTAAGCAGTAGCCATTTTTATCTTTACATGCATGTCTAATAGGTGACAAATATATTATCAGAAATAGGGAAAAAGTATTTATTGCTACAACAGAAAACTAAGATAATTTGTATTGTTTGACACCTTTTTAATGGGGAGTTTTCAATTTGTTATCAATATTTCATTAAAACTTCATATCATGTTGTTTAAAATGGATTTGTGTTTACTTGCCAGTAGTGTAATATGGCCCTGGGGTAATGACTTTTTGTTAAGTAATGTTAGTTAAAGAAAATCTGGCAATAGTTTTAGATCATTTTAAGACAGCTGTGAAGGGTTTGGATAAAGGTCATTTTCAATGATTGTGCTTAGTTAAATAAATGTGAAGGGTTTCACAATGGGAATCTTGCTTTTCAGTATGCTGTCATAAATTTCCCCTTAACACATCTGGGAATAGGAAGTAAAATGTAGTTGTTTCTGCCTTGAAGGCAAAGTATTTTATATTTTCCTTGCTTTGTTTGTTTTCTCCTTATAATGCTGTTTATTCACATAACTAGAGTTCAAAGTTTTTACTTTGTCATAAATTAAATCTTCTATTCTCTGACAGTTTGTGGGACCCGCTGGATATAATTTTCAAGTGGTTGTAACTCGAAGATTTTTTTGCTGAGATTTAGTTGTTAAAAGTGTTAAATTTTCTGACAACTCAGCCTGTATTGTGACCCTGGTTCATTGCTTGCTCTCTCCCTTGGCCACAGCTGGCCTCTTGCTGTTCACAGCTGAAAAGTGAAATCAATGCTGGGTCTAACAAAATGCAGATGAAAGCCATTCTGATCATATATAGTCATTTCCCGTAATTTTATCAGCCTTCAGTTTCTTAAATGATCTCTGGAAAACATTGTTTGTTCATGTGAATACGATATCGAGTTTTGTGATAAAATGTCCTTTCTTTCTGAAAAGTAATACTTTCTTAAGCATTAGTAGTGATATACAGCTCACATTGCCATAGCACAATCTTTTAAAATACCAGTCTGCTGCTTCCCCCGTTCCCTCCTGAAGGGAAGCCCATGAAAGAGCTGCTGGCTGAATCCTGCCAGCTTTGAGCCTTTGGAATCTTGCGAATTGAGGTTTTTATGTTCTACAAGGCTCAGAGCTGGAAAGTAAGAACTCTTACCACGTGTCAATCCACATTTCCATTGATCTTGCGTCCTTTTTATTTTTATTTGAGCAAGATTGGTAGGAAAGCTATGTTGCAGTTAGAGGTGGCAGCATATGATGTAGCTTAATGCTCCAAAGGTCACAGAACTACAATGAGTTTGATGGAAAACAGCCTTTCTCCTTATTTTAAGTGGTTCCTGCTTTGATTACAGGCATTTATTATAATTATCAAGAGATTAGTCTGTTGTTATAGAATCCTTGTAATGGAACCATTTAAAAGGAATATAATGGCAGTTTATTGGATTTTGCAAAGGAAAAGAGAACAGATAAAGTGGTGGTTTTTAAATGGATCAACTGCTGCCTTAAGGATACTAATTTTTTCCTTTTGTTTAACTTCACATTTCTTTTTGTTTTGCAATTTTCTGTTACATACTAAAGAAGTCACTTTTCCAATTCTGAAGATATTTTACTTGTAACATTTTCATTGCAGTCTAATCCCACGGAGTTTAGTTGTTAAAGACATTCCTTCCAAAATGTTCTTACCCTATACATATCATAGAAAGGGTACTGTCTGGCACAGCTGCTTTGTAATTTTATTAATATCTCCATTCAAATAGCAACAAAAAGATGTATTTTTTTATCAAAAATATATAAAAGAAATTGTGAATTTTATATTACATCGGTTGAAGTGCAGCTAGGGTGATTTCTCTTCCATATTAGCAAAATACCATAATATTGATGAAACCTGGTGAATTTCTTTCATGTTTATATCCATTTCCCCTACTTAACAGCACATAGTTGTATTTACTGCACTTACTCCAAAACAATGTGTTAAGTTTATAAAACAGTCAACTTATTCAAATGTTTCAGAATACTATTTGTGACCTGGCTGTGAATGTAAGAACTAGATGATATTTAAAAAATATTAAAAGTTCATAAGTTTACGAGTTTTATATTAGAAGCTAGTTTATATTTCAAGACCTATGAATTTTGCAGTATGTGTAAGTATGTCTTGGTATGAAACATTCCACTAAAGAATAATCACAGAGCCTAAGTCCCCCTGCAGAAAATGTTCTGTCCTACAGTCGTTAGCTGAGCAATGGCACAAGTTACTTAGTACTGCTCTTAACCTTAAGAAAGTTAATTGACTCAAACCTAGTTGACATGGAGCTATTTAATGGCAGTGGGGAATCAGCCCCAAAATAATGGTGAAAAACAATATAACAGCAAACTACAGGAATAGGATTACAAGTCTGCTACTCCAATATTTGTTGGCTGACAGCAGAGAAGGCCTGGGGAGTGCAGTATTTCCCCAGGTGACTTTATCATGATACTCCCCCAGCATATCTTCCCAGCTTTCAGCAAATTGTAGCTCAGGGACTTC
Source organism: Ptilonorhynchus violaceus (assembly GCA_013397565.1). Taxonomy (NCBI): domain Eukaryota; kingdom Metazoa; phylum Chordata; class Aves; order Passeriformes; family Ptilonorhynchidae; genus Ptilonorhynchus; species Ptilonorhynchus violaceus. The sequence continues at coordinate 844,677 of VZRJ01008539.1, forward strand.
CTGAGCCAGAGGTGATATTCTTGAGTTTAATAACTTCTGGTGGGTTTTTTCCATCTGTGAAAGGAAATGTCTAATCCTTTTAAGAACTCATTTAAACTTGTGCTGACCACGATATGACATAGCATTGAGTTCCCTACCTTGAGTATGTCATGTGAGAAATTTACACAAAGTGCACCATCGTTTGTTTTGAACTTGTTGCTTGATAATTCTGTGTTCTCTCTAGGTCTTTTCTTATGAGGAACAGTGTTGTCAATTCACCATCTTGGTGCCATTTATAATATTAAAGATTAGTTGTGGCTCTGTTCTTTAGCTGCGGAGCTCTAAAATGGCCTTTTTCACCTTCCTGGAGGCTCGTCTAGCAGGCTGTAGCTTATTCTGGAGCAGGTATCTGTTAATCCTTCCAGCTGGAGCTATTTTACTTTGTGTAATAGTCAGAGAGAAGAGAATGATATACATATGTACTTGCTTCTGTCTCATTCCCCACCCACTCTCCCTCCTGCATCTGTAATGTGCCAGCCAAGTTGGGGCTTTATTGCCAAAAGGAAGCCAGTTGGGAATGACTAAACCTTCCTCACTGATTCAATATTTTCAAAAGGGAAATATATAAAAAATTGGATTCTGAATTAGAACAATGTGGTAAGGGATGAGCCTGTGTCTAAGCCAGATTGTAATTCTATGGTTGTAGCCCTTTCATTTCCCATTCCAATTAATGTTTTACTAGTGTAAAATGAGCTAGCATTGTCAGAAAAGGATGACAGTGTTCCATTCCACAAAACTTTGGTGATTGATTCATGGGGGAAGCAAGCTGTGTCCACCATAGCTTTTCCTGTATGTTTGTATTTACTCTCAAATAGGATCAGCTTTAATGGTCTAGGCAAAAATTATTATTGGTGCGTATGTTAGAGAGAAACACTTTGTTGGCAAAGCCTGAAAAAATAATTTTGATTTGTTGTCTCCAGCTTTGAGACTATTACCAGAAGATTGCAGGCATAATGTTAAATAGTGAACAGCGTTCTGGTGCCTTTGGATGTTGGCATTTAGAGTGTATGTGTATTTTGCAGTGATGAATGGTGTTTCCTGTATTTGCTTACAGATATAACTAGAAAATTAGGGAGAGTGACCATGATTCTTCCCTCATGCATACACCTTTAGCACTGAATGACACATAGTGTGTCACTCTTGGGCAAAAAGTTAATCAAGGGAGTAAGACTTCTCAGATCAGGGAGAGATTCCCCTTCATCTTTCTACAAATTTCCATATGGTCCTAGTGTTGAGTCTTCTGATGCTCTAGAAGTATTATGACTGTATTATATTCATTTTATTTTGTTATTTTGGTATGCTGTCAATATTCTCCAATGGAGCAAAAGGGGAACACAGATTTGATTTTATTTTTTTCAAAATTTTTTATCTCATACCAGGAAAGCATTTAATATCAGAAAGAGCAATGATTGAACCTGATTGCTTTCTTCCTGCTGCAGGCAAATGAGGGTTTTGGAGATGTTCACTAAACAGTTTTTATAAACATTTGTAGTGAAAACACCAAGTATTATAAATAAAAGCGCTATTAGCAGCTCAACCAAAAATCCTCCATAATGTTTCCTGTTTTTTCCTTGTACTCTGAGTTTTCAGTGTTTCTGATGAGCCTGCTCCAAAGCCAGACTCTGGTTTAATGCCATCAGCCATTTACATGATGGAAGAGTAGACCCTAAGGGAAGAAATGACTGAGTCTATGCATTTGTGACTATTCACAACAGTGAATAACCCATTACACTGAGAAACATGTATTACTGAGAGTCATTTCTGGACTTCATGTTTCCTTGAATGTGAGATTTTTAGTGTGTTTCTTTGCTACTGCATTAGCCATGCTGAGGCCTGCACAGTTGTGCAAGGACCAACACTCCTACTGCTGGCCAAGGGCTGGTCAGGCAGCATCAAGACTCTCTATCACGTAAACAAACTTTGGCAAGTGATATGGTTACTGATGGGGAATAAGTTCTGAATCTACTGCCTTCTTACTGCTCACTAAATCACCAGAGTCAGAGACACACTGCAGTTTTTAACAGTGGGTTTTTTCATTATCAATCTGCTGAGTTATACTGCTTGTTTGGAAGATAATATTGCTCATATCAGGAATTAATTCATAACACAAAGTTGTAAGTGTGGTGGAGGGTAAAGCTAGAGTATTTTCATAGCATTTTACATAGATATCATGGTAGAGTGTCATTTTCCAAAGGTCTCCCTGAAGCTAAATAATGGAAGTATTACATATATTTTTCAAGGGATAAGATAAATTGAAGCAGAATGCTTATTTGCTGTAAATGGGAACACATTTTTGTGTGTGCCCTTTTTTCCCCCCAAAAACCACACAAAAACTTTAGAGAGATTTAACCTTAAACCAGAAAGAACTGTTGGTTTCTTGGTCCTTAATTCAGCTTTACTGATCCATGGGAGGATATTTTTGTTAGAACAATAGTAGATCTGACGTATTTTGTTTGTATGTGCAATTTGGAACCACATCACTAACTGCACAGCATCTACAGAAAGACGAAGATGCTTGAAGTCAATGATAATATGAGTATGGCTAAAGCAACTTAATTTAGCTGCTTTGGAAAAGGAAAGACTCATGGAAGGTCGTATTCTATAACTATCCATCAACAAAACAATACAGAGGAAAGAACTGAACTATTTTTTCTTCTGCTGATAGAACAAGGAGCCTTATGCTTGTTCACTTATACATTAGAAAAAAAATAGCATAGCTGTTGAGCAATACAGAGTACAGATCTGGCATGTATATTAACTGACCTAGTCAAATGTTTCTTTGGTTTCTTAAATAAAGTCTGATATACTAGGCAAAAGGTATTCTGGAACTGTACAAGAGTTATTTATTTAATTAAAAGTCCAATAAGGCAGGAGATGATAATAAATTCTGCATTCATTTTCTGTATAAAAGGTTAATAATCTTTCAGAGGGATTTAGCAACTCTTCACACTGGTGTCAATTCAATCATTTTCTTACTCGACGTGTTGGAAGCTTTTCATTGTTTGTCTTTTGTGTTTGGTGGTTTGCTTCTTAAAAAGAGAAGAAAAAAAGTTAACAAAATAACCTCAACTAAAGTCCTGTTTTAATGTAATAAACAGCAATTTCTATATACCTTTGCCAATCATTGTTTAATCTGTCGTATAAAAAAATTCATGGATATTCTACCATCAGCATAAAACATTTTTCAGATTTTGTTGGAATTAGGACCCTAGAATAGCTCCTGAAACATGTCTCATTTTAAATATGTTGTTGACTTTAATGGGATTTCTTATAGACATATACTTAAACAGACTCATACTTCTTTTTAGAATTGGGCCTAAATTATATTTTTTCCATAAAAATATTTGTATACTACATCACGGATTCAGACTCTCTGAAATATCCTTGATTTTTCATTAGAAATGATACATAATAAAGGGTATTATGGTTTAAAGTGTTTAACTATTAGACTTTCTCAATTGCTTTAATAATATAGTCTGATTTTTGAGAGTGTCAACTTTTTTTTTATTGCTTGAACTTATTAACCTTTTCTTTCCTGAATTTATATTCATTATTTGGTATCAGTTAAAATAAGGCATTTGCAGTCTGAATCTGGGGATTTTGAATGCTGACCCTCTGATTCTCCATTCCTATTTTATAGCAATAAAATCAGAAGTCCATTCTTTAAAAGTGGAACTTTGAATAATTTTTTTTTTTTTAATATACACAGAAAACATAATTTCTGTAGCTGTTGCCTATTTTGGCTTTCAGGATTCTCTTTATCACGTCAATCAGGTGATGAAAAGATACCTCTGTGTTACTGTTACTTGTAGTAATATAAGACTGGGACAAGTCAGTCGACCACATTCTCCATTTCTTTCATTTAAGAGGACCCATATAGCCTATAATTCTACATTTCCTGAATCCTGCCTCTTGTATTTCACTCAGTCATGTGAGTTCTCTGACTTGATCCTTCCCTTGACAATTTACACAAGTCTTAGATGGCAGACTTTTTCATGAAAACCCCACGTTTTTACTTTCTGTAGTGTTGAGACCCTTGTTACTTGATACAAGAACACTAGGATTCCTACCCTATCACCCAGCTTCTCCCAAGGTCAGTCTAGTTCTCTCCATTGCCTGTGGAATGGGCCTGGGTTGATTAGTTAAAGGTCAATAATGTTGTGATCTTAAGTTACATAAAAGAAACTTAGCTATCATTTGGCACAATTTGACAACCTTAATCTTCCAGTAAATTACAACTGTTAATTGCTAGTATTAACTTCACAGTAATTGAACTGTGTGTCCCAGATTGCAAGAAACGAAAACAAATTCTATGAGGTCATAGGTAATTTGATTCCTGCAGAAAAAGCAGTTTTCAAAAATAAGGTGATCGTAAACTTAACAGCATCTTCAAACATAATATCTATTGAGCTACACAGAGGAGATCTGGAGCAGCTAAATTAATCCAGAAGTTACTAGAGAACGAAATTGGTGAAGATGGAAGAGAGAAAATTATATTTTCGCCCAAGCTGGTCATTAAAATTTGGAGAATCTTTGAGGCTGACATGTCCTGTGCCGTGGTTCTTGAGCCATGTGAGACTTTTCAGCAGTTCAAGATCAACTTTTTCCAAGGACATGTGTCACAAGGAACTTTGGCACAAAATATTCTGAATTATCCAGGTTCACAGCTCAGAGAAAGTAAACCAAAAAATGCCATCACTGAATTGCCTTCAAACCCACGTACAGACTGTGTCCAGCTCTATTTTGTCACGCTTTCTCGCACTTTTGAACTACTCTTAGAATTTCATCTCTTCTCAACTCATAGGTTGTATTTCACAGTTGTGTGAAGTTTTTGATTTTTGTTTTCTTAGATGAGGAAATTTGGCTGCCCATGCTCTAAAGGGAGAACAGCACATCCTTCTGTTCCCAGGTGTATGGTTCCTTCCCCCATTGATTGTCTACTTCAGTACTGAATCAGTCAGTAAGCTTTCCTTTCTGGTGTAATAATAGATTGATTTGAACTCCTTTCTCATTTTTCATCTTCCATACAAACTATGGAAATAAAGTCTCAAAAAAAACCCCAAACCAACAATCTCCAATGAGCATGTAAAGAATGAAATCTGCATAATTAGCAAGGTTGAGGATTGTAATTCCTTATAGTGATTCTACACAGAAAAGTGGGGGAGTTGTATAGGTTTATTAAACTGCTGCTACTGATTTTTCTTTAGAGGTAGTATTCATTTAAGAATATACTCCCAAATATAGCCAAATATACATTCTATAATATATTTGTAAAGCAAATCCCTACAGGGAGACGTACTATACAATATCAACTGAACTGTGATTGTGCATGAAAAATGCAGAAGATACACATGGTCATGTCACAGGTTTGTGCTACAGACAAGGGAAAAAGCATCTGTGTCTCATGATTGTCACATAGAATTGTGTAACAGATTAAGTAGCTAAAAGGAAGGAAAAAGTATATCCAGAATAATGGATAGCTAAATACTTTGTATACAAAAATTCTTTAGAGTATATGCTGCTTGTTTTTCAGAACCTACAGAAATAGAAATTTTATTTCAAGACAGAAAACAAAGAAGTTATAATTTGGCATCATCTCTTTTTTTTCCCAATGTCATGTCTGCTTCTTCTCATATAATATTTTCAGACCCCAAAGTAAATCATTAGGTCATGCTGAAATATTTTGGGATGTTTTATAGAAGACTGTTTCTATACTTCTGAAGAACCTCTTGACTGTCAAAAATAAAGTATAAATAGAAAAGTTTTGATTTACTTGCCAAGCTGGCCTTTTAGCTCTCACAAAAATTCCCAGGAACAAAAAAGATCAAAGTTAAGACGACTTCAGTATTTATTTGATAGCATTGTAAACATGGTCTCTATTAAAAATTCTATAGCATTCAGGACCATGCCAATTGGCAAATGTTTATTTCATCAATACAAGTTATATTTGGGGATAGGAATAACTGTTTATACACCAGACAAGGCATATCCACTAATTGGGCCAGAATGTCTTTGTTTCAGTTCTTAAGAACAATTTTAGCTTTAAAGCTAGATATGTGCTTTCTCTTAACTTGTGCTGTACTTCTGGATGATACTAGGGAGAAAAATAAATCTGTACCAAAGAACTTGCAGTAGATGTAAAGCTTCAGGCTTCTATAAATTTTGATTTCAGATATTTCCAATTACCAAGCTTGAAATGGCATTTTGCAAAAATAATCCGTCCTTTAAGATAGTGTATTATTAGACTTGCATTTTAATAAACAGCTCTGCAAAATGGAAATTAAAACAATTGCCTAGGTAAAACTATTATTTATTTATTAGATTTTGATTACTGTTGCTGTTTGTTGTTAGGCCTCAAGGAAGCTAATTATTTCATCTCAATGCCAGGTTAATAAGTTAGCTGTCTTTAAACAGTTGCAGCCTGAATAATTTATAAAGGTTTGAAACAGTACATCATTATGGGTTTTTAAGAAATAATATATTAAAAAATAAAGCTGTGTCTCTTTGTTTTAGAGTAAAGCTTTTAAAATATTTAGATAGAATATTTCCTCTTTCTTCTCATTAAAGATTTTGAGAGACTAAATTTCTGTTCCTGGATTCCATAACCTTTGAGCCATGACTTACAAACAGGAGTAACTAATGAGATAACAAGTCCTAGCTGTCTATCTCAACCATGCTGTTTCTGTTAAAAGTACAGCTCTAGATTTTTTTGACAAGTCATTGCTGGTTTGTCTTGAAACTGGACTGTGATTTGTATGCTCAGTAGGTTCTTCAGTAGTTCTTTCACAAGAAATTCAGACACCTTAATCTGTGCACCTGGAATGGAGCAGACAGCTGGGACAGCATCCTCATCAGCAGTCACATATGTTATCCCTACTTACAAGTCTGAGCCTTTAGTGTTTGACCTTTAAGTAAGCCAACGAGGGGCTGAAATTTTCAAGAGCTTAAACAAGCTCTTTTACTTTGGATGCCCACTTGGAAATCTAGGGACTGTTTTTTATTTGTCCAAGCACACTAATTCTAACTGAACAAAATTTTAGCTGCTATTTAACTCTTCTAGAATTGCAGACAAGTCATAAAAGATCAGATTTTTTTTTTTGTAAGCTAGGAACCTGTTGTCCCTAGATATATATTTAATATGATAGATAAAATCTTGTAATACAGAGTAATTTGTTTTGCTTGTAAAAAGTCCCTGCTTCATTAGTACATCTATAAAATCTCAGAACTTCTGCACTGTGCTGATGTAGGCTGTGTGGGGGTGACATTAAAAAGAAGCTGAGGAGAGACCCCAACCTCCAGCTTTGTTTATTGGAGTTCCTTAATGCAGTGGTATTATTGTCATGCAGAATTCAATGGGAAAATGGATTATTGTGTTTTGGGGTTTTTCTCCATTTCTCTTCAGTAGAAAAAACTACCAAAAGAATCTAGCTGAATACATTCCACTCAGGAGCAAAATATCCTATCATCTACCTAAGTAATGTAGTTAGCACTCATGCAGAAGGCAAAGGAGGAGGTTGTCTCTGTGAGATTTGAATAAATTGTTCTCTCAGTCTTCCCTTTTCGGTGCTACAACAGAACCAAACAAATAATACTAAAAGACCCCAGATAGGCAAGGGTTGTTTTGGGGAGGAGTTGAGATTTGGTGGTTTTTTAAATTAATTTCTGTGCAAAAAAAAGGATTCGGACAATAAAAGGCAAAGCATAACTACAAGAAAGAGTTCTCTTACTTTCCAGTGGTCATAACACCAGTTTATTTGGTTTTTCTGCAACCATTGTTCACCTTCCCCCGACAGAATTGAGTGACTATGCTTCATGCTTGAATGCACTTTGATGTTCTTGACTGAAAAGCCGAACAGAAGTAGTGAGCTGTATTATCAGATGATTCTTCTCTACAGAATTGTTGCTGGAAGAATATTTAATGTTTGAAGCTCAAGGGATGAACTACAATTAAATGCTTGATTAAAAACCCCCAAAACTTAATTCTGTAAATATCTTAGATATCATAAGAAATAAGAAATATCTTAAATATCATAAGAACTGTATCAAAGTTAACCTTGTTTGAAAAACCTCAGCTTTATGGCAAAATTAATAGTTGTCTTAAAACTTTTTCTATTTAATTTATTAAATCAGCATTTTACTTTGTTAAAATTAAGAGAAAGAATTTATTTTCTGAGATGTGATTTCTTACGGATTATAGCTCTAAAATCACACAATATTTTCCAGGCAATTTTGACAAAAAGTTGTATTATTTCATGAGGACTACTATTTTTGTGTTCAAAGGGCACCCACTTTTATTTTTCTTTTAGTTTGACACATACTGTGCTTAAGAAGCAAAATAATTTCGCTACCAGTAGGTAATATGCTTGTAAAAACAGTAGAAGAGTTGAATGGAAATTTCATTTTAAAACCCATTTAAATCAGAAAACATTATTTTGATCAAATCTTCTAGTTAAAAAAATATGATGGTATGTTCCTATGAAAATACCTGAGTTTTTCTTTTTCATTTTTCTAGATTAATAAACGTCTCCAAATGTTTTTATTTTTATATTGTATTTCCTAAGAGCAGGAGTGAGTAAGCTAATTTCATGGTGCCTATTTCAGATGTGATGTTATAACAAACATAGCAGTCAAAACGTAAAACAATTTTTTTTTGCTTGAAATTGGATGATGATTTGCTAGATCAAGTTTTGTGTCAAGGTAGCTTTGAGATATTTCTACATTTTGACTAAGAAAATCTGCACACTTAGCATGAAATACATTTTACTTAATTTTAGCCACATACAGTTATGCTTCTAGACTAAGCAATCCTGTCTCTCTATTTTGCAGTCAGTTAAAAAAGACAGAGATGACCCCAATACAATATTCAATCCATCTTGGAGTTTGTTATACAGTGGCATCATGGTTGTACTTGTGAAATCTTACCAAGTATCCATTGTACTGAGATAGCATGACACGACAAAATGTGCATAAAAAATAAAAATCTCCTAAACCACTGTATGTTCTTCCAAGATATTTTCAAAAAGTGAATTTTACCCAAATTTTCATTTATCTGGAACTATGAAATGGCTTTTTGGGCTTTGGGTCTTTTGTTTCCTCTTTGTTTGGAGTGACAGCAAACCACATTTTGAAATAGAATAAAACCAGAAATCTGAGTTAAACCACAGAGTACTGTTCCAACCAGTTTATTTTTCTTTCCTTCAAATACAATATTTTATGTGTTAAATTTGACCCTAAATTTTGTTTCATTTTAGTGTTTCTAAGTTTGCAATTTATTATCCCTAGAATGTGGTGCAGTTGCATTCAGTTCCTACCCATATTTTGTTACTAAAAAGCCCTTTGTGATTCTGGTGAGTCAAACAGTGACAATTTATTTATCTGCTTTTTATGTTGTTTCAGTCGTTCATTCAATGCCATTGGATTAACTGAAAGGAACTGAGTATAGAACTTCAGAAATCATATTGTTTCATTTAGCTGTACTACATGTAGTGTCCTACTATTGCCCATTAGTATTTGGATAGATTTGCCAAGCTTATCTCCTTAAATTTATGTTTTATGTTAAATCAACTTAATAATCTAAAATTTTCTACTTTAGTTTTACTTTGTAGGCATTTGAGTTATTTTCATTTCCTTTGCTCTTTTTAAGAGGTATGTGCCTTTTTTTCTCTCTTTTTCCCTATATATGTAGCTTTATGCATGGTTAGTCTTATTTCCCTACAAGTACTGCTTCCTGGTATTAGTTTACTACTATTTAGTACTATAGAAGCCATTCCAGATTGAATGTTCAGATTGAACATTTCATTCTGACCAACTGAGCTTTGTAAAAAATCTAGACAATCAGTGTTAGTCCTTGTTTGTTTGTGTATTCATTATCAGTTTGTTCCTTCAGACTCTATGTTATATACTAAAATCCATAATCCCAGGATTTCATTGCCTTGGAAGTTTGTGGTTTAAGTACAACCATGGCTAAAATGAACACCTCTGTTGTCATGGTCTCCCTTTCAAATCTATGGACATTTCTCTCCTTTCTAACATCTCATCTAACTGAAGATTAATAAAAATGGAGAAATTTTTGTTTTCAGCTTTCCCTTTCTATTTTTCATCTTTTGAGCTTCAGTGTCCTCAATTTTTTCACCAAAATTAAGTCACAGAGATTTCAGGAGTTGGAGAGTTTCATTAAGAGCATGTATTAAATATACCTTTTCCCAGTGCCTTAAGAAAATAAAAGCCACATAAATCACTCTCTCATTTCTGTCAAGGTTGTTACCTTTTAAAAGAGTTCTTAGAAAGTTCTTCTCCATAAATTGGGTGGATCTTTAATCATTAGTCATCTTCTGATAGTTTTTGCTCTCTTTCATTTGTGGCAAATTCTCTGTTGTCTTAGCTTTGTCCTTCATTATTAATGCAAGACCATTAGTAACACGATCATAGGAGAGAAACTGTCTTGGCAGTTCTCTTTCTGCTTTTCCAAGGTGACTGCTCTGCTCCTGCTCTGATGATCAGTAGTAGTATTTGCTGTTAATTTGAGTTTCTCTGGGCTCTATTTCATCCTTATTTCAAAATCCAAGTGGAAACCCTTCTCCTCTTTTTCAATTTTCATTACATTAGGTGTTTCTCAGATTCATTACATCTTTATTCCATGTATTTGTATTTCCAGTTTTTAGTATAATTGGTATTATTTGTTTAGGATTATTATTTTTCAGTATTTCTAGTTTCCTTTCTGGGATTCTCTGGTATACTCTTTGTAAAAAAAATAGAAAAATGTAGCTCTGTGATGTTTGTAACTAAGAAAAAAATAGGTTTTTTTCTGTAGGGTAACTATTCTACTTATGTTAATTAAGTAGAATTACTTATTGTAATATTACTAGTTTCATGCCAGCTCTCATTATGATGAGAAACGTTTATATTGGATTATATTATAGTTTGTAAAAGAAAAAAATAGGGGTTTTTCTGTAAGGTAACTATTCTACTTATGTTAATTAAGGTTTCTGACATTTGTTTCTTTTCAAAAACAAGGCTTTCTATTCTATACAACAAAGTTTTTTCTTTTTTCCATTATAATGTAGGATGTGATATTTGCATGCCTGACTCACCATCTTGTTAAAACCAGCAGTCACTGTCTCATTCAAGCACAGTCAGAAAAGCCTTCACTCTGCTACAGTTACTGTATCTATTGCAACACCACTTCTGAACTGTATTTGCTCCTTTGTTGTTACAGAAGACTTTTGCTACTTGGACCTTCTGGCAAATAGGTTTATATTTTGGCTTGTACTTTTAACTGTTACAAATGTTGCATAAGTATTTTTGTATTTTTTGTATTTCAAATTTTCTTTTACTTACTTTTTTTTTTAATGTCACACATTTTCTGTTTTTTCTGTTACCTTAGGTGAATGCTTTATATTTTCCAAATATACATATTTTTTTTCTCATTAATCAAAACACAGTCATAATTCCCCACTGTGAAGAGAATAATTTTTCCTTTTCAAAATATGTCACATAAAAACAACCAGGACTAATTCTTGAAATTATAGATGATCAATTCCTTGCCTTTTCTATATATTTTCCCAGTGTTACAAAGACTATGGATTCTCTGAGATCCTTCCAGTTCTGTGACCCACCTCTTTTTCAAAACAACTTTTTCCCTTTCCCCCATGCCTCCAGGCTTGTTCCTCTTCATGAATATATTCAAACTTAATCTCTTCCATCTGGCAGTCCATCCTTTGGGCTGCAGTCTGAGGATCTTTCATGGACATGTGTACTGCTACTCTCCGCTGTTTATGTTTGCCACTAGTTGCTGTAGCTGTAAGTGACATACAGCAAACTGCACCTTGTACATGAACAGGGACTGGGTTTCACAGCTGTGCAGCTGCTGTCACGGATGCTGAATGGCCACAGGATGGACAAAGACTTGCTGTTTAGAACAGCTAGTATTCAGAAGTTCAAGAAAAAAAACCTTCCTATACACTCACTGCATCTATTGCCATAGGAATTAACACAAAATCTTTTCAAAAGCTGTCTTATAAATGTTCAAGCTATGGAGATGTGAAAAGGCACAGAGGACTTTGCTGTGCAGGCTGACTTGACATTCCTCTTAATTGTTTAGGTGACAGAGCACTCCACAGTTTCTCCTCTAAGAGGGTAATTGAGCTACCTGAAACACTTTAGTCTGTCTCAATAATCTTTGTCCCCAAATGTATGGAAGGTGTGTGTGGTGGGGCATTAAAGAATATTATGCAGAATTCTGGGTAGATCTGAGTTTTAAAGCAACCTGCACTTGAGAGACTTCAAAGCTGTTTGCTCCAACTTATCAAGGTCCACCTTGGCTACCTGGGGCAGCATAACAACACTTTGCCCTTCCACCCCTTCCACCACCTTTAACAAGAAAAATTTATTGAAGTGGGAGAACATACACATTGAGCTGTCAAGTGGGCACCAGTGATGACAGTGGCAGTGAAACAAAATTTGTAATCCTCCAATCTGTAGTAAAAAAGGGCTTGTTCCATTAAAACATGTACTTTCTTGGTCTGTATTAACTATATAAAATACTGTACATCTGAAATTTGGGATTAAGTTACAACATGAACACCATTCCAAATAAATTTTTTCATTGTTAGTAGCCTTGTAATATTACTAGTTTCATGCCAGCTCTCATTATGATGAGAAACGTTTATATTGGATTATATTATAGTTTGTAAGGAAATTATCTTTGACAGTTAAACTCATCATGAGGACTTCTTTGGGTCATGTGTTTTAGGGTGCATTTTAAATAACCATTCAGTTGAAGGGATATAGATATATTTCTCTTTTCTTAAGTCTTTAGAAGTAGCTCATAAATGATGCTATAAACTTTTAGTTCTTAAAAAAAATTCATTACAGTGTGCTTAATATGCACTTCTTCATTCAAACAAGCCTGATTCAAAATGTCACTTGACTGGTATAAGATATGGAGTAATGAGAAATTACATGTAATCTAGTTGGCTGTGGAAATAAGGATTATTAGTAATATACATTATTAAGAAAAGTAAAGCTTATTGAAATATTGCACTTGTCACAGAAATAAATTACTAAAATTACTTGATTTAGTCAAGTCACTTCTAGGAAAAATGCATTGTAGCAGAAAGACATATGGGTGATTTGCAGACATGCTGCCTTCTAGGACTGACTTGTGCCTAGTACAGCTTTAGAAAACATAGTTCTGCTTAATTTACAGCCATCATTTAGAACTACCTAAGAGCTATCTAAATTCCTGGAAAGTCTTAAAGCCTGAGTAATATCCACAGGATTAGATTATAAGTACTTCTAAAGTACTGTAATCTATGGGCTAGACAATTTAACACTGATTCAGTCCATAGCGCTGGGCTTTTAAAGCAGGTTAAATTCTAAGTTTTAGACTGGAACTTGTGCCACAGTCTTGTACTTACTAGTATTTGTAATCTGATCTAGAGATGTAATAATATAACCTTTTATGAAAATCCCACATATTTTTCTGCCTGTTATTCAAGTGATGAAACTCAACCATCCAAAACATTCTGTAACTATAGCCATCATCTTTTCAGTGCCTGCTTTCTTTCTAACAACAGGGTAGGAAAAGTGTCTTATCTTTCTGTTAATGATGTTGCTCAAAAAGTCAAAAATAAATCTCAGAGCAAGTAGTTAAGATTCAGAAACCTTTTCTTTAGGGTTGAGATGACATCTTCCAATACCTGCAAGTATGTAATAACATTGTGGGATAGAATTCTGTAGAAAACTGTAGGAAGAAACTTCAGTTGTTTTAAAATGCCATATAATTTTTGATTAGGAATGATGTTTTTGTTCTGTTTCCTCAAAATTCTAATTTTGCACCATTATTATGTATTTCAAACTTCAGTCCCTGGTGAACTTGTAGTGTTTTTTCAGATCTGCAAAATAAACTTAATCCTCTGACAATTTCATCACTTCCAAACTTTCAGCTGAGAATATACAGTATTCTTCAGAGATTAATCAGAGTAATGGATTACCATGTTAAACAGAGAACAAATTAAAAATGTAGTTTTTTAGTCTTTGAATATTTCTTAATTTCATAAAAAGTGAAACATAGTTTCACTTACATAGTTTTGTCATTCTTATAAACCTGTGTCTTTTTTTATTAATGTCAAGACTCATGCTACTTCTTACATAGTTTTGTCATTCTTATAAACCTAAGTGTCTTTTTTTTATTAATGTCAAGACACATGCTACTTCAGAGAACTTTCGTGTTTAAAAGGGTTTAATTAATATTTTTACTCTTGTTCTACCGTGACTTAGTCTTAAATGGAATTATAAAAGGAAGGTTTCTCACCTTTCAAAATATCATAGAAATTGCCTCCTCACTGCCTGTAAATAAGTAAAATGCCTGTTCTACAAGGCAGCAATAAAAGTAGAACCTTCACACAGACTCAAGAAGCATGTAGTGAAAATGCCATTCAGAATACAAAAAACACCAACATTGACTAAAAATTATGAAGTGCTGCTTATGAAAATTTGTAAGTGGCTAGAAGGTAGGATGCTAGATCCACTCCCCTTGGTACTCTGCCCTCCGGAACTGATCTGGGTCTCATGACGGCAATTAGTAAGGTTGGGTAATAACTAATGAAAGCATTACAAAAAGTGCTTAAGTGGACTGTAAAAAATGAAAAAGCCTGTTCTATATTAGTATAATTCTTCCTTTTTTCTGGAAATAGTTTCTCAAAATGAAGGCAATATAGAAAGCAGTGAAGTAATACCTAGAAAAATCCAGGAAAGATGTAGCCTGTACTCATGAGTTGTAAACACTTCTCTTTTTTTTTTTTCCTTTTTTGATTTGCTTTTTGATCATGCACCTCCAGAGTATTACAGATAGATTGAAAATGACTGGTTTAAAGCAGTGGTTCCCTAGTTATGGTCGGCAAGGTCATGGTCTGCAGGATAATTTTAAGTGTATGGTGTGTTTGATTATGAGTTTGATGATAAGGATGCATCCACAAACATTTTGGGGTTTTGCCAGTGATTCAAAAAGCTTTTAAAATGTTGACTTAAAATACAACTTTGCCCAAATAGCTTACAAAAAAAGATGTGTGAGGTTTGCCTTGATGAGGTCAAGAAGTTCTCTGAAAGTGGAGCTGGTCAGTTCTTTAGAACCAAAGTTGAATACCAGATGATTACATATATTTATGTTTTGGCTTTAATATATATTAACAATGGCTTATATCATTCTACAGGAGTTTAATATTCTTTTGAATGTAAAAAGGCAATGTAACACAAAGATGGCCATGGTTGTTAATGGCTTGTATTAGCTGGAAGCTATAAAATCAACCTAGTACTCTGTTAGTGCTGGAATAATAATTTACCAAGACAATTACCACATGGTGGAACTTTTTTTCTGCTCTAATTCAGTGTTATTAATAATGAATAAAATTGCAATTTTCTCAGGTTGCTAGGGGCAGTGGGGAATTATTTCAATGAATATTTCAGCACATTAGTTTAATCATAGTTCCACAAAATTCAAGTGGGCAATATTTTATACTTTTAAGTTCAGTCTGCTAAGGGACCATAGTCATTAAATTGCAAACTATTTGCACTGAGGTCCATTCTATGATTTACAAGCCTTGTTAAAAACACTGTAAAAGAAAGCAAGCTGTGCCATTAATACTTGTAATTTGATGCTGCTTTTGTTAATGGGCTCAGTGTGATTAATGTTTTTAGCAGCAGGCAGAACATTTTGAGACAGTCAGTGCTGGGGTTTATAATATATAAATGCATGTAAAGAAACGCTAGAATACTGTAAGTTTTAGTAATACGTGTTTTTACAAGATTGTATTCCTGAAATGGAAAAGCAGCAGTGAAATTATAGTATAATGTATGTAAATACAGTTCAAGCTGTGGTAGGTGCTGATGTGTGTGTTCTTTATTTTCCAGCCAACTGCATGACTTCTGGCGCTTGGATTACTGGGAAGATGATTTGCGCCGACGGAGGCGATTTGTTCGCAATGCTTTTGGGTCTACTCATGCTGATGCTCTCCTAAAAGCTGCTGTGGAATATGGTCAGTATTAATTCATGCTTAAAAATATAGCTCATGATGTTTTCTTGATGTCCATGAATCCCTGAGAATAGCATCCCTTCATTTTCAAGGACAGTGCTGAGAATTCCTAGGACAACATATTCTTAGAAAAGGAATTCTTTCAGTTCTTACACTTTAATGAACCAGAAGACTTGAGCTTGTGAACTGTTGAATTCTCTGATCCCCAAGGGATTCACATTATACTTCTCTAGCATTCCCAGACACTAGGTAAAAGCACTGGTAAAAGCAACTGAACTTATCTCTCTGGAGTGACTGAATGAAATAGGTCATCGAACTAATGTGTCATAAAAATTCCTTTGGAGACATTTTGTGAATGAGGAGTTAAAAAATATCAGAAGTTTTATCCTGGCATGCATAATTTCAGCCAAAAGTAATTTTTCTGAAAATTGTGAAATGCATAAGAGCTTTAATTAAAACAATAACTTTTAAAGATAATTTGTGATTTGAATAGTGAACTGACTACATAGAAGCTTCAGTCAAGAAACTGAAGAATTAGATAATGTTTGATTTTCGTGGAGATGTAGCTGGAATACAAAAGAGGAATGAGGAATGTGCTTACAAATTCCTTTATATCATCTAAAATTTTCATATGTTAGTGACTTCTGTACAGGAGACTGAACCTGAATACTCCAAAAATCTAATGCAAATTTATTTCTCAGGTTTAAGCTGGGATACCTCTCTAGCATATCAAAGACCGGAGTTTTTTAAAGAATATTAAGATGGATTTCTGTTACTTTTTTTTTATTTGTAGTGCTGAAAAGAAAATTCTATGATTCTTTAGCATTTAGGAGCAAAAAATGGAAGTAATCATTCACAAAGCAAGTTGAACCTTTCAGCTGATGTGTAGCCAAAGGCTAATGTTGCCAAAAGTTCTGAATATGATAGATATAAAGCTAACTCTGTGTGACCTACTCATTTCACCAACTTTGCAGTTGTTGAGGCAAATAGCGGGGATTCAAACAAGGTTAGACATATGAATTAATAGCTGTATGTGCAGTTATACTAGCAAGTGTAACTTAATACTTACTTAAACGTGAAGGCTATCATGTGCAGACCTTCAAGTCATAAACTGTTCTTAAACTGGTTAAGGAAGCCATTTCCCCTATTAGTATATGGTATTTCATACTTGACAAAGGGCTATTTTCTCCACATTCTTCCAAAACATCAAGACACAGATTTTATGAGAGTCGAGTAAAAACTGTGTTATTTGCTATGTTGCTTTTAAAAAGCAAATAATCACCAAAACCATGGACTTTATATGTATATAACACCTGTTAGTGCATTCCACATAAAGGAAAATTAAAGCTCAGGATTGTACACAGATGGTGCACATCAAACTGAGCAGTTACATAAAAATTACAATAGATTGAAGTTTGCAGAATTAAAAAAAATAATTCTAGCTTTTCACATATGTATTAAAATTAAGTTGGAATTTTAAACCAGCATCCATTAAAGTTATTCACGAATTCTATTTAGATGTACTTACTTCTCAGAGGCTTAAGCCTTTGGATTTTAATACTGAAACTTTTAGCTGACCTTTCTCTGCAAGAAAACATCCTTAACACTGATGTTATTTTTATGCCTCTTGGTGTTACTAATGAGTTGAATAATTTATGAGGTTGTCATGTGAAAAGGATTTGGTGCAGTTTGATGTACTTCTAGCCTCTGGTGTTGGAATGTGATTAATAAAGAGCTAGAGGCAGATTTTTTTTCCATAGGGCTTAACTTTCATTGTGGTTGGGTTTTTTATTGGCTTTGTTTTGATAATTTTGTTTGGAACAGTTTGATAGTAAAATGCCCCTAGCTTCCAAAACTGAGCATGACATCACACTACAGAAAGAATTTAAAGCATTAAAAAAAAAAAAAAAAATCATACTGCATAGTTTTCCAGAGACAGATTTTATTTCCTGACCTCAGATACTTAGTTTTTGAGAAATAAAGTATTCATCAAAGCAAAACTTGTTGGGCTTTTGTTTCAATTTTTCATCTTGACTGATACCTCTAGTACAAGTAAAGCTATTTTGAGCATCAGTAAAATAGTGGAAACATCTTACAAGTTTTTGTTATCTACATTGACTGTCCGTTATCATTTAGGGTTCTGTGCATAAATATTGCAACGGAGGAATGTTTAGTCAAAGCCTAAGTCAGCATACTCCTAAGTGTCTACGATCAAAGACATCAACTTAAATAGGTCTGATCAGGCATTGCAGAAGAGGGCAGCCAGTTTCAGCTGAGTAAAAATCACAGAGCAAAGATGACAAAATTAATCAGTCGTTTCTTTGGCAGTAAATAATAAGATATGCTGAGGATTGCAGATGAGAGAATTATCAGATTCCTTGGAGATGTGCCTGCTTAACACCTGATTTATCTGAGCTTGTGCAGCCATCAAGATATGACCTTGACAGATAAAAAAAGTGCTTTACAGCTACTCTAGTATTAAATCATATTTGATGGTGGATTTATGGATACTGTAATTATCCATACAGTATATGGATATTTACAATAATATTTGCAGTCATCAAGGAATAGAAGAGTGTTGGAGATGAGAAGTATGTCTATGATCTACGTTTATTTTAGAGAAGTGAAAGCAAATGTTAAATTCTACCTTGAAGACCTAAAAAAGGAAGTGTTAATTTTAGATGATAGTGACTTCTTCTGTAGGAAACTTTCAATGTTATCTACTATAGGGAAATAATATTCTCTCAAAATATTTCTGCTGCAGTGAAGTTTCTATTTAACTACAGTCTGTTAGTCAGCTCTTGTATGCTTGTTTGGATGTCCATTTTTTATAAAATATAATATGCATACATATATGTATGTGTCTGCACATATGTATACATATGAATATATGTTCAAAGTACCTGACAAGTAAAAAATACTGCACTCAGAAGTTATAACATATTTCTATGACTCAATAAAACTGTGTGAAAAATTATATGGCTATATACTTAGCTGTCCTTTGAGACTGTACACATCTCAGTCACAGCAGCATTTACAGGAGTTTGACTAGAAATTTTTTCCCTTTTGGATTAGTCTGCTCCATTTCTAAGATTTTGATATCATAATATCAATAAATAATCAAAAAAAAATCAATAATCAATAAAATACCCAGATTTAAAATGCAAGCATAATTAGTTCAGCGTTGTATCTGCTGTGCCCTTTCATTTTAGTTAAATTCTTACTTGAATTGAAATATAGATTCATTTCTCCCTTTTGTGTAGCTGAAGGGATGCTACTCACTGCAGTATCAAAGTGCAAGTTGTAGTGGGATCTTGAGCTGCCTGGAAACTTTTAGTAGAGTTTTAATTTTGTAATGTCAATAACTTAAACAGTTCTTTTTCTAAGTTTAGATGGAATTTCAATGTAATTAATTAAATTGTAGACTGAGAAGAAAGAAAGAAAAAGGAAAAGATTGTATAAATTTTTATAAACCCTACTTTTCTTCCCCAAATTTTACTACAGTAGATAAGTGAAATATGCAGATATGACCCAATTCACAGGGATTCTGTATATGTGGTGAAAGAACTGTCTCTTCTAGTTAATCACCTTAACGGTTTACAGTCATTGGAGATTAGCATAGAAGAGACACTACTGTACCACCTTGCCAGTGAGACAGAACATTGGTCCACAAAGGTCAACTTAAGAGTAAAATAGTTACTTTATTTAGATTTGGTCCTTCAGTCTTTAAAGATTGTGGTCCACAAACAATTTGTCCATAGATGGAGTACAAAAAAGGCCACATTTTCTAGTCTACACTGGAGTAAATGAGTATGAACTCAGTGCCCACGTTCTAAACATACATGTGTAAGCTGGTCAAATATATTTAGAGTATGTGCTCAAGAATATTTAGCCTGTTAAGCTGATTAGTGTGACAGATCCTAAATGCTTAGAATGAAAAATAAAAGAAAACAAAAAGAAAAGAAAAAAGACTTCATAATGTAATATGTAATACCTTCAGGTTTTGAAACAAAGCCACAGATATGTCTTATATGTGCAATATAGCCACATATGGCTTTTGAATTTGCATATTTCAAGGTGTTGTTTCCTCTATGTGTTTGGATATCTAATTAGCAACCTTATTCCAAGTGAGTTCTAGCTGAAGCAGACTGTGTGTGGCTCCTTCTGGGACTTGTCATTAGTGCTCTAAGTTTCCCCAAATACTATGTGTGCTCATCACTAGAAATACAGTTTCATTACACAAACAGAATTAAAAAGCATCAGGTTTGGAAATATGGAATCTTCAAATCTGAAATCTATTTCCATGACAGCAGATGAATTTTGATACACCATCAAAGAATGGCAGGTAGGATTCCTCCAGGCTGCTGAAGGACTTACTTTCCCAGATTATTTAGCTTCAAGCAAGTGCTACCTTAGAAGCAAGTCTGTGTGGGTTCCCTGCTATGAAACAAGGGGTCTGAAATCCGTGGGAACACATACTCAAACAAGGGGCTGTCTTCAGAATGGGGCATCTGGGTGTTCCAGAGACCCTAAAGGAAGATTCAATTCTTTCAGGGTCCTCAATGTTAGAGAAATATCCCAAGAAGAAATTTCAGAAACTCTAGCTCTAGAGCAACCCCAGGATGCTGAGAGGTTCAAAGCAGTTGATTCCTACAGCTCCTGAGTTCCATCTCATGAACTGCTGGGCTCCTTGCCTTCTGCAGACAGTGTTAGAGCAAGATAGAGGCAGGAGTGTCCAGAGAAACTGGTAAGAAGCTATGCACCGAGTGTTGTTCTAGAAAGCTAAGTCAGTGTTTTAAAAACAAACTTCCCTGACATTTTCAAGTGATAAGACATTTGAAGAAATCAGAATGTCCCATGAACTGGAGGTGCTCAATTTCATAATCTCTGTTCAGAAGCTTTGCTGTAAGATCAAATGCCGTATCCTAGGAAGTCTTAATGTACGCCTAAAAGCTAGTCTTCATTTCCATCCTGCATTTTGGGTTCTACACTTTGATATATTAGGTTATTGACACTAATGACATTGCTAACAACCTAAAGATGTTTTTTGTTGGCGAAAATGCCACCATTGTTTGCAATAAATTCAAGACTGTCTGCCAAAGTTACTGTATAAATCATATATATTTAAAAGTTAATTTACTTTTTTTTCAGCCTCATAAAGTTCTCAGACTTCATTATCTTCACCCTGTCTTTTCTTCTGTGCCTATCAAAAATGCCTAATGTATTTCCATAACAGTTTCAACAACACTGATTTCAGGACCAACTGTAAGAAAGCTGTATTTTTTCAATAACTGAGTTAAAACTGAAAGCAAGTTGAAGACAACTGATACTGGATTATCACTTATCAGAGTATTGCTAACAGGCCAACTAGATGCATAAAACCCAGTTAGTTTCCTAGGTGTATCTGAAATGAAAGTATTCTATATGTACCATTTAAGAGATTAAAGATCAGATTTTGTCTATTAAATATTGCTTTCTTATCTATATGAACAGCTTTGTTGTCAGGGTTGAGTTTTATAGATCCTTTTCTTAGATCCTTTTACATTTACTTCTAAACTGATCCAGACATCTCTTGGTTGTCAGTAACAGGACACAAACTATTTTTGATTGTCATGGTGGTCAAACGATGGACAGGTTGTCCAGAGAAGTTGTCTGGTCTCCATCATTGGAAATACTGAAAACCAACAGGTTTATACACAACTATGTGGCCCCCTTGAGTCTTCTCTCTTCAAGACAAACAAATATCTACAGAATATCTGGTTCAGTTTAGTAGTAGAAGTAAATATAAAAGAATGTCTATGTCTCTCTTGTACTGGGGAACCCAGAATTGAATGCAGAAATCCAGGTGTGACCTCACCAAGACTTAGCAGAGGAGAAGGATTACGTTTCCCAACCTACTGGTAATACTTTGACTAATACAGCCCAGGATAACCTTCCCCGTTGCAACAAGGGCACATTGCCAGCTCATGTTCACCCTGGTGTCCATCAGGACCCCCAGCTCCATTCTTGCAGAGCTGCTTTCGAGCTGGGTGACTCCCAGCAGGTACTGGAGCCTGGGGTTGCTCCTGCCCAGATGCAGGACTTAGCACTTTTTGCTGAACTTCATGAGGTTTCTGTCAGCCCACTTTTCCAGCCTGCTGAGGTCCCTCTGGACAGCAGCATTGACCTTTTGGCCTATCAGTTACTATTCCCAGTTTCTTGTCACGTGCAAACTTGCTGAGGGAACTCTCTGCCTCATCAATCTGATCATTAATGAAGATGTTGAACAGGTATAAAATGGTTCTAATATCAATTTGCTCATGTTCAGTATAATATTTATTTTTACTGAAATTGAGTTTGTTGTGACCGCATAAACCGAGATAATATCTTTGATTCTCTTTTTTTTCCCCCTTTGTTAATGCACTGCCCTGAAAATTAGTCACACACACACATGCACACAATATCATAAATTACATTGCTCTGGGGAAATACAGTGTGACCCTTATCTAAGGTAATTTCCCAAACTGATATTTATTTAAGTAATGCCTTAAATAGGAATACGTAAGAGAAACTGAGGAATTAAAGCCCTTTACTAAAAAGAAACCCTGTTCCCTCACCCCATTCATGCACATTTAATTTTAGTCTGTAAGTAAACAAAAGATGACCATTAATTGTGAGCAGTTTTAAGAAATAGAATCGACTTTATGGGCAGAAAAACACATATACTTGGTGTTCAACGGTGAGCATTTTAAGATTATGTACACAGTCATTAAATTAACCCATAAGTATGCTTCCATGTGCCAAGTAAGTCCTCTTTGCTCTTTAATCTAAATGGGATCATGCTGTCATGCGCGACAAACATGTAAACATTTCTGCTTCACTTGAAGCACCTAAAATAATACTTCTCCTATTACAAAACTTCCTTTCATTATATGAACTAACTTCCACATTGAATATGAAATTTCCAGTGTACTCTGAATGAGTTTATATCTGAATTGTGTGCCTGAAGAAGTCATGAAAGTCTGTGTCTTTTTCTAAGCATAGCAATTTAAGATTTTCATCTACAGCCGTATAATTGTAGCCCAACAGTGCCATCCACTGCTTCTTCAAATAAACTTCCAAATATTTCATCCTCACAGGATTTTAGGAAAAATATTACATGATAGTTGTGTCCTGTTAGTATTTTATATGATAATTGCAAGATACAGTTTTGTTTAAAGAAAATCTAGGAAAAAGATTACATTACATACTAATAGAAGGATCTGCAAAGCAAAATCTTAATAGTGAGAATAATTAAATCTAAAATACTAGATTTAACTTGGTCTTCTTTATAACATTTCTCACCCCCACCCCCTAATCATAAATATATTCTCATTAAATATATCTGCTGTTATTGTGGTCCTTTTTCTTATAACCCACTGTAATGTAATGAAAGGCACTTTCAGGATGTAAATGGTAATGGAATTTGCTTAGGTAGAGTACTGAACACTTGTGCTGAATTGTCCTGAACACTCAGTGTCTGAGCTTCTGCTCCCTGACTAGGTGATGGAAATGAGTTGCAATCTTAGCCTATCAGTACTTTGCAGCCTCTAAATATCTTCTGCCTGTTGCATGTTATTTCTAGCATAGGAATTTTTTATGGCAGCTTTATAATAAGTTTTAAGTACAGATTCATTAAATGCTCTTTTTTTTTTTCCTAATTATTTCCTCAGCTCTGGAATGTCAGAATCTCTCTCTTGACTCTCATTAAAATTTTTCACAGAGCCAAATAGGATATGAAAAGTTTTCCCTCAAAACCTCTGTGTTGGGTTTCAAATGCCTTTCCTCTGAGATTTTTAGGTCATCCGGCATGACCTGGGTTTTAGCTGCTGTTATAGGTCTGAGCTAATAGATTTTACTGCAGAACTGTCTGGCTTTTTACCAGCATTTAACATAACTACCTCTTTCTTCATCTGAAAGTATATGACCCCAAAATGTTCTTGAAGTTATGAAATTGGCCTGCAAAACCATTCATAAGACCTAAAAATTGCAACCATTGTCAGTCTTAGAATCCTAGCTGCCTTTTTCTCTCTTCCACAGATACACATCCATGTAAAAAGAATACACAATATCTGTCTGTTCTGCCAAATGAAAGTAAATTATTTACCAAACCCAGTAAATTGCTATGATGAGAAATGTTTTCAAACCCACGTGAACGATGTATTTGTTCTATTTATTCATTTCTACACCTAATTGACAAAGAAATAGGAGTTCTTGACCCATGTATATTCAGTGAATGTCACAGAAACATTTCAGAAGAACATTCGGTCAGTGAAAGTCTAATAATAGTCCTTCAGGAGAGCTTTCAAAGCTGGGTAAATGTAGGTCTTGGGACTCAGGTTTTAACATGTGCTTTTCTAATCTCGTTTTCCATGCTTTAAAACTCTACATTAAAGTGTAACAGCACTTTAAAAATCTTCTTTGGCTATATTAAAAGCACAAAATATTCCTTTTCTAAATTTTCTCCACTCTTCTTATTCTTGATATCTTCTTGACTGCAGGATTCCGTTCTCGAATTTGTATGTAAGTAGGAACATGTATCACTTGTGTTTTCTGAAGACCTGGCTAGCACAGCTTGCCGATCACTTGGCTGCAAAGGAGAGACATTATTTGAGCAGTGCTGCAAGCTTTGCAGCCTATAATTAGGAGATCATAGTGTAGATTTAAAAAGACTTCACTGTCCCACTCTTTCTGACAGTCAACAGGAGACGTGACAGGCTTTCAGGCAATGGGCTCAGGTTTTTGTGAACCTCTGGGCTACTTGCAAGGGTTAAGTCAACAGAAGCAGATTGAGGAAATCTCTTCAGTATAGGTGATTTCCTCTCCCAAAGAAAAGGAAACTGGTATGTATACATTTTGAAAATAAAGGAATTCATTTTCAGAGACAATATATATTTTAAGATGCCTAAGTGCTTTTACTCATCTTTTTATGTTGCACTACTTAACATTTATCATGTAAAATCTACTTCTATTATATCACATGAAAGTTCTTGTAGACATTTTATGTAGAGGGTAAGATTTGTACACAAGAAATGAAGGTTTAAGTATATGGGCACTGACTATTCCATATCCTTACAAGTAGAATGAATTCTTCAATACCACTTATTTTGTGTGTTTCATTATTTTATAGTGTTAACTTTGAAATACACACAAAAAGTATCAGTGTAATGAAATAAACTGGATTTTTTTGTGAGTTTTAGTGTGGTGCAGGGATGAGAAAACACCTTGTGAAAGTACTGTGTTAAAAGCCAAACACATTTAATGGAAAAGTTTTCAAATATATCACTAACCAGCATGATAATGAAGAACCCTTGTTAAGAATTCTATCAGCCAGCATATTATGCTTGTTTCCAGTTGTTTAATTATTTTCATATCATGTACCTTACATCAAGACATGACTTTTCTTATCCTTACAGTGTGCCTAAAGAGTACATCTCCTAGTGTGTTTGTGTAATGCCCTGATCATCTACAATAGCTGTACTTTCCCAGCTGAAAGAACTGTGCATAATGCTCAAAGAGTGTTTTGTTGGCATCTCTTTTGCCATATAGCACAAATCATTCAATCCTATGACCTTAAAAAAGCTGATCACATTGTCTAAATAGCATCTCAGCTCTCATCTAAATGGAAAATAGTGTTGCTAGTGCTTGCAAATTTAACATAAGCATAGAAATTTTGCAAGTATCCCTGCAGTTGCATGGAAGGTTAGTGCTCTCTTGTAATATTTGTGAAGTAGAATGAAAGATGTCACAGACCCCACGTGGCAGCTTAATGGAAAGTGTAATAAAATACTGCTCTCCTTTTTTCTTTGCTGCTGACTGCTGCTAAGATTTCTGTGAGTTAGCTCTTATTAATACACACTCAGGCCTTCTACCTGGGACCGTTCACCCATTTCAATTACCTCACTGAGCTGTTTTAATGGTAGACCCTCAGAATCTGTTTTATCTCTGGTGTCATGTGTACCACTACTGTTTCACTCTTCATCTGCTGGTCGGCGTGAAACAAGGATGTTTTATAACTGCAGTTATTTTTGTTTAAAATAAAAAGTAAAGAAGAAATTATAATAGGAAAAAAAAAAAAACAACACAAAAAGTGTAGAGTAAAATTCTGTTCCAAATCTAGGAAATAGCAAAGCTTTGATTTTAATTTGACAGATAACTGCTATCTGCATAGATAACTTTGTTATTGCTACACAATTGCTAGCTTAGAGGAGCTTATGTATTTACAGCAGCCTGGCCCAAACAGAAGAGATGTCTGCTGCTACTAGAGTGTAGCTCCTTAGCAGCACTATGATTTAAACACAAATATCTCAATGTTAGAGCCACACTGCAGCCTCACAAATGTGCATATCCTGTGGGTGCTGCCCCTTGTCTGGTGCTACTATAGGCATTGATCTATGCTGAAATAGAAGCAGTTCTTCCCACTGGTTACTGTTGCTGCTGAAGTGAAAACGTGTAAACCAGTTCTGAAGATGTGGTGATCTGTGTGAGGATAAAATTAAATTTGTGCAGATAAAAACCACAATGCAACACACTGAACCAGAAGGAACTGCACAGCAAAAGGCTGTACAAAGTAAATCTGGAAATTTAATCTAAGTGTTCTAATTTTTATATTTTTATATTGACAAATTTAGTATTTATATATAACATTGACAGTCCTTTTAAGAAACAATTACAGGTCGTATTATGTCATATTTAGGAGATTTTGTCTGTGTAAAGACTGCATGAGATGGTTCTTCTGTAGGTCTCAAAAGAGCAGAGTTTCACTTGAAAAGATTACCATTCAAGAAAGATAAAGTAATTTCAGATATGTTGGCAAATGGGTCTCTCAAACCACTACTTCTGTAAATAAGTAGTCTTGGTAGAAATTGAAATAGTTACAAAACTAATGGAATTATGATAGCTACTATAAAAGAATTTTAAACTTACTTTCTACATCTTCATTCCCTGCACAAGAGAATGAATTTTTTAGCTGTCCTATTATGTCTTTGTACAGTGGCTGTTTCCAAAGAGCCTATCTTTTTTGGATCTGATGGCAAAAGCCTAAGTGATGAGGGGCAAAACTGCCTTCTAGCAAAGACATAATCACCCATGGCCACAGAGAGGGAGAATTTAAAAATTACAGATATGTAGTATGCATTTTCTTTTTTAAAATATTCAGGTTTGGACCAGTCCCATGGTTTGGAGGCTCTAATATTTAAATATTAGGTAAGGGTTAGAAATGTTTGGGTAGAATACCCTGGTTTGGGAGGTAAGATCACATTTCATAGAATTATAGAATGACTTGATTTGAAAGGGATCTTAAATATAATGTAGTTCCAACCCCCCTGTCACAGAGAGGGTTGCCACTTTCTTTTCATGGAATTTCATGAAATGCCATGCCATTTCTTACAGGTCACTGCATTATCAAGTGTTTGTATTTCCAAAGAGCATTTCATTTCTATCCAAGGCTTCATTATTGCTAGCCTTTTTAGTTAGACTTTTTTTTTTTTTTTGTGAGCAGGAAGCAAAATTAAGGTCAGCGTATGGGGGTGCAGTTCCTCAGTATGGAGTGTGCCACTTTAGAAGTCCAACAACATTGATCCTGGCTTTAGGGTCTGTAAGCAGACAGTCAGAACATGTTTTTTCCTGGAGAATGTGTGCTTAGGAACTTATCTAAAACTTTCCAGACATAATCCAGGCCTGAATGTTAAGATCTGGCATAGACATATTTTTCACTTTTCTGTCATCTTAAAAAGGTTCTATCAGATGCTATTTCAAAAGCATAGAAGGTGTTTAGCAAATTTATTTCATTATTTCATTATCATGTCATACATATTGAAATTCAATCACTTTTTGTTTCTTATTAATTAAATTTTTCTATTGGAATAGTTTTATTACCCTCTTCAGTGGCCTGTCTTAAGAAACCTTTGCTTACATGTGAATATTTTGAATTGAGGATAAATGAAATTCCTTTTTGCTGTCAAAACCAAATTGTGAAAAAACATTGCATGGCTTTGAAAATCAGTACACTCTATTAGCAGACCTGTCAATATAAAAAGTGCATTCCATTTCCACCTCTTGCTCTAATAACCTTTTCTATGTTAGTCAGAAGCAGTTCACATAATCAGAGTATATTGTCAGCTTACTGGAGTTGGGGAAGCATGAAATGAAAATAGCGTTAATATTGATCCAATTCTCTTACTTGCAAGTGTCCTTGATGTCCTTTCCACTGAGCAATAACTGTTGGTGTGATGTAGCTATTTTCCTCTCAGCTATTACTGTACTTCTGTAAAATGGCTAAAAATACACTTAGGAAAATTTTGTTGCTCTTAATTATTTTTCTTGTGTATCATCTTTGCTTGTTGAAATGATCTGCAGCAGAATTTGGTTACTTTCTGCAATTTATCAAAGTACGGTATATGCCAAGATGCTGCCTTTCAAACTATCAGGGATTTGTAAAGTTCATCAGTCATAAAATACTAATCCATTCCTGTGTGTACAAGTTACAGTGGCAAACTACATCTTAATCCAAATATAAACATTTGGCTGTTGTTGGTTCCTACTAGAGGGACTTCCTCTGGTTCCAGTCAGAATGGAGACTGCCTTTCACGAGCCTGAAGTGCATTGGAACGTTTGCTGGACTGCGAATATCCAACTCAGTCACCCACTGGCTATTTACAGTCAGTGCCAGATCAGTGCAGGACCTTTTCTCATATGCTCAGAACTCCTGAAATCTCAAATACATATAATGACAATATTGATAGCTTCTAAAAATTAATTTCATGACCACTCTGAATCTCAGTTTTCCTATCTGTGAACCGAAAAAATAGAAGAGTGCCCAACATGGTACTTTCACCTCTATTTTTATGTAGGACCCTTATAATTAATATACAACACTTTTACTACAAGTATTTATTGTTTAAAAAGCCCTCAGCCTCATCTGAGAGACATGTTCATTTTGACCTTGCCTGTATTCTCAATCTCCTAATTGGCATCGTTTGTGTCAGTCTCATTTTACAAAGCAAATCATCAGGGAATTTGAAAAAGGAAAACATATACAGCTGTTAAGTATTTATTTACAAATAACTTACATGAAGAAGATCATTTGATCAGATATTAGGTACAAAAATTGGAGAAAAATGTATGGCATATCTATGATTGAATTTTCAGATATTTATCTATTACAGAAAACAAAAATTTGATTTTTTTTTTTTACTTTTGGTGGAAGTAATTTCCAATACAAATATATGCAATTTTCAATTTCTATGCAATTTTCATAGTTTTTCTCTCTCATTTCTTCAAAGATCCTTAATAATGAAAATGTGATTTAGATTTCTCTGGTTTTTATTAAATCTATTAGAACCAGCCTTCCTTTATCAACAGTCACTTCTCTGATTCTCTGAGGAAACTAAATTATAACCCAGTCAAAGCTGCCAGTTCCAGAAACACATTGCAATTTAAATAACAACCCCAGCAGACACAGGTGGGGACAGCTTACTGGAGTTGGCCGTGATGTGCCAGCACCAGGCTGCTACTCAAAGCCAGAAATTGAGTCTCTGGGGCAGACCTAAGGATACCCGGTGCACATTTCCCATGGAGTGAGTGCAGTCCTAGGAAGGCTGGCTCTGTTAGTCCTGCAGAAAGATTCCGGGCTGAGATACAGTGGTCACCATGTCAATGATTTAATCTTGCTGAGTTTTCGTAGAGGTAAGTTTACAGACTCTCAGGCAGCTGCTCTCCATAATTGTGACCGCTGCGAGGGTGCTGCTGCCTAATCAAGTTACTAAAGATTAGCAATTAAAGAAGGGGTTTAAACTGTTAGAATATATAAAGCAGGAAGAATATCTAGCAAATCTTTCTTCTAAGTATTTTCAACTATTATTAATGTCGAATGAACAAAAAAGACAACAGTGGTACAATTTAATTCTGTGCATAAATAAGCTTGGTTCTTCCTGTAAAAGTCAGTTTGTGCAATCAAAAAAAAAAAACCTCTCAAGAAAAAGCTTTGTTCTTTCAAACTCTCGTGATAAATTATATTTTACCTGTGTTATAATTTCATGGTTCACATTGTGAACTGTCAGGTAGCCTCTTGTGGGTAACTGATTCTGAATGCCTTTATTTAATAAAATAGTAGAAACTAGCTTATGTGATGAAAATTCAGCAAGAAAATCAGTGTTCTACAGAGCAGTACATACCGTAAGGTCTGTAAGAAGTAAAAAGCAAGTTTACCCTTAAAACTTTCTAAGGAGAGCTAAGCTTCACAAAAACTCTACTTTAGCCACTATAAAAGAGAGTTTTTAATTAAGTCCAGCATTTTACTGTAAAAAGAACAGACTTTACTTATGTCAAATGCTCCTTTAGAAGCCACATAAAACTGTAAAAGACAGTATATGAAAAAGGTTTCTTATAGAAAAGAAGAACACCATCCCATGAAGCAGATTTCCAGATGTTTGGAAACATTAGAATTTCCTGTCAGTATATTTAGGTAACATTAAAATGAGGTTAACTTTCCATTCTGCCATCTCTCTTCAAAGATCAAAGAGCACTCACTACATAAATTGCCTTATCGGTAATTCGTTGAAGTAAACTATGGAAACAACTTTATAAGAAGCGGTAGTCTTCTTTTGTTGGTTACGGTATTACCAAGCAAACTTTTCTTAAAAATAACCATATTTTTAACCTCTTTTTTTACTAAATACTGAAAGAAAAAAATATAAACCCTATATTTGGATATAAAGTGAATGGAGAGAAGAAAGAACTGGAAACTCCCTTGCTGTGTTCAACTAAATCATATTAATTAGTTTAATGTCTAATGAAATCAGTACATAAACATAAATGTAATCAAAAATATGTTATGTTTGTACTGCTAATTTAATAATTTTATTTAGAGACATTTTTTGTAGATCTGGACCTTTACAGTGTCTTTGAAATGTAGATTGCATCCCTAGAACCTGTTGTGACCTACAGAACCCAATAGGGAATTCATTGATTTAGTTGAAAATAGAGAGGCAAAAATTCAAATGTCACAATAAAAATACCCACCAGCCCACCCCCATTTCATGAAGTATTGCCCATATTAATAGGCAATTGAGTGGCTGTAGCTGCAAATTAACATGAGTTTCTCCTGTTCTTATTAGGAAATTATTAGGTTTTGAGGGGTTGTGGGTTTTGTGGTTGTTTTGGTGGGTTTATTTTTGACTGGTTAATAATTTCTCTTTAAGGAAAAGTGATGCTACTGGAAGAGAGATTAGTACATTCTTGGCAATAGTGAACAAGTTTACTGTGCAGCTCATACAATCATTCAGACATATAAAATACACACCTTCCTATGGACAGTGAGGTTTTGTAGAGGAGCGGTGGTTGGTTGCTTTAATTTCTTTTAAAGGTGAACTGTTTTCAGTCACCCTGTTGCTGTGAAGTTACTGTAGAAAGACTGTAACATGAACATTTACAAAAATAGAGATTATAACAGGTGTAATGAAAAAGGGATTTTTTTAACAGCTTACCTAGTCCTATACATGCATTCTCTTGAAATACGTTTAATACAGAGCCTTCAAGTTTCAAGAAAGCAAGACACCGATTTCAGTTGGACTTCAGTGCAATGAGTGACTTATTTCCTTCAAAATCTTTGCAAAATGCAGTTTTAATAAATACTTAGCTGCTTATTTCAAGGCTCCTTTCCAAATCCCAGTCTATCCCTTAAGCCTGTCCCTTAAAATATCCCTTAAAAAGGAACTTGATAAGGACAAGAACTGATAGCATCTGCCAATTCTAGTCCTGTGCACTCTAGTGTTACAACATTGCTTTCTTGAAATAACATCTAGTTTCATCTTATTTTTTTCTTATTTTAATGGATTTGAAACATTTTCTAATTAGACTTAGGAACTGACATTAATAAAATTTCATTTTGTGTCTTTAAAATACAGACTCCGTGTGTGCCAAAAAGTTTTAAGTGAAATTCTTGCCATAGATTTAATTTCATAGTAATTTTGCTGAAGCTTTGAAAAAACAATTTGAGTTTTAATTTTTTTCAAACACACTGAAATATCAAGTATTCATTTATTCATTTCTCCTTTTTATATCATTGTTAACAATTCCAGACATAGTTTTATGTCATATAATTTTTTATTCAGTTTGTTGTCTGGTTTAAAAGAGACAAGTTGTTTTTCTTCTTACTCTTATTTGGAGACATTCTCTTATTTTAAAACCTTTTTGAAGTCGTCTTGAAATATAAAAATAGAACATCTGTGACAGATCTGTTTTGAACATATTTTACATTTCAGGATCCAAGGAAATCTGGTGGTCTGTGGTATTAGCTTGTTAATTTCTTGATGAATGGGTAGAAAGGCCACGAAGTGCACTCAGTACAGCACGTCTTCCGAAGATAGATGATCTCAAATAAATTCTATTTCCAATCAGTTTTTGATTTGTTAGGTGTTAAACCATTTCTTTGTAAGGACAGTGTTTACAGGCCTTGTAATGAGACAGCCCTGTGAGACCTTACTCTTCTTGCTGTAATTTTGATAAATGGAACTCTAATTCATAAAGGATATAGTGATTGAAGGGCAACTCTAGGTCTTGTACACTTTCATTTAGATAAATGTTGGTACAGTACAGCAAAACAGGGGCACTCAACAGAGTGATAAATTTTAAGAACAGCCAACCAGAGCTTTTTTCCATCAAGACAAAGAAGGACTATTTACTATATTTCATAGAAATAAATGTATTTTTAATATTATAAACCAGAATGGATTTTAGAAATATTTGTCTTGTTGCTAAGCTCCAAATTTGCCAAACTAATTTAATGCCTTCTACTCTACCATGTCTCTTACACCTGTGTCTGGGAATATTTCTGTAACCTGGTACACTCATCACAAGGGATTTAGAATACTCTAAATTTCAGGTTCTTTGGGTGTATTTTAAATGTTACTAATAATCTGGATCTTGGGACTTTCTTCCTGGTAATTTTAAAAATATATTTTCATGGATAAATAATTTTATACAGAATTGTCATTAACCAGTTACTACAGAAATGGTTGACTCTACACTTACTCCAGATTAGTACATTTCAAATAGTTAATTTGAAGATTATCACATTTTATAAAACTCAGAAGCTTACATGAAACTCATTAGACTACCAAAAAGGAAGAGAACAGTGTTTTGATGCTTCCTTCCTCCACTGCATTAGTTCATCTCAGGCCCGGTCTCCTCTAGTGTCACATGCTTCACAACAGGAGTTATTACTTGTGCCAAACGATGCTAAACTCCCTTGCTGTAAACACAAGTGTAGCAAGATCTTGACCTGCTGATTAAATACGCGGAACAATTTTGATGTAATGAAACTGAAAATCTGTTACAGCACATTGCTTCTTTGTGTTTTTCCCTAAGTTCTACCATTCTTGCTTCTTTTTGTGAATAGGGAAGAAAAAAAATACAAACCAAACAAAAAAAAATCCAAAAGTTTGTGTTAATACTGAAACTTTTTCCAATCATTAGTTTTAATGATCCAGTTTTAAATTGGGCAAATAATTACAGTTAGTTGAATTAAGTAATAACCTATACAAGTGAGGTAATGATCACAACCTAGTAACTGAGCACAGTAAAACACAGCATGTTAGAATACAGCAGCATTGTCTTAATCACTATCAGTACGATCTTAATGGAGACAGCAGCAAATGGAAGACTAGACATGCTGTCCAATTTTGAGCTTGGTGAAAAAAATGGGGTTTTGCTTGCTTGTTTCTCTTTACCTTTTCAGAGTTTCAGAATGTAGTCTCTGAAACAGCAATTGGGATAATAGCAATAGTATAGAAAAGGTTAATATTAGGCCATGTAAAACATGAGTTATCTCAGCCTGTGATGAAGCGGCATGCTAACAGTGATCTTCAAACAGAGTAAACATGCCCACAGAAAAATATACCTCCAGCATTTTTATTTATATGGTGTGACTCTCCTGTGCACAAATGAAGTAAAAGACTCTAATTATAAGAGTAGAAGGTAAAATCATAACATCTTCCCAACTGCTTGTAATGACAAAACTGCATGACACATCAGTTGCCTTCCATGTATCTGTCTTCACTGTCCTGTCTGCTTACTATCTTCCTCTTAGTTGTCCTGTATTAATAGGAGGCCATGAGCCTTACTGGACTTTACCTCAGCATTTTACATCTGTCATGGTAGTATTCATCCTGTTTAAGTTCAGGCATTGTGGAAGAAAAACAAAATCCACATGTGCATGTTTTTTGCCTATTTTCGCACATCATTCTGTAGCTTAGTAGGAAGCAAATTTCCAAATTATCCTACCAAAAAGAGAGATTGGTTTGGGGTTTTATTTCCTTGTTGACAGAACTGGAGATGCCCAGATCTTGTATGGTCCAAGGTGAAGATGCAGGGTTTTCTGTTTAAGAAAAAAAATGGAAATATATCTTGCATGAAGCTATTGAGTACTGAAAATAAAACTTATGACCTCTCCACAGCTAAGAAAAATATACTATG
Organism: Ptilonorhynchus violaceus; assembly: GCA_013397565.1. Classification (NCBI taxonomy): domain Eukaryota; kingdom Metazoa; phylum Chordata; class Aves; order Passeriformes; family Ptilonorhynchidae; genus Ptilonorhynchus; species Ptilonorhynchus violaceus. The sequence continues at coordinate 879,239 of VZRJ01008539.1, forward strand.
AGGAGGTCACAACAGTTACATGAAAGCTATTTGTGATATGAAAAATAATTATGATTCTATCATTTGACCACACTAGGATTTATTTTTTACATCATGAGAATAAAATCTGGCAAGTTCCAATAAAATATTCCCAAAAGGTAATAAGGTATATATCCTGACACAAGAAACCATCAAGCTGAATAGAAAAAGCCAGTTGTAGTCAAGAAGAATGAATTTTATGCATGAAAACTTTTGGGTAATTGGTACATATGCATGCACCACCATTTTTATTGTGTTCCTTAAAAACACATACACAGATGTGCACCAAAGTTCCCTCACCATGCTTGTCTTTTTTTCATTCTTTTCTAATCTCTGCAGAGCCACCCTTGTTGTTACTGTATATTGAGATAACCAAACTTCTACTTCACCATCCTGTCCTTCCATTCTCAAAAGACAAAAATCCTGACAGATGTTGAATTTCTGAAAGCAGCTTCTTTATTTAGAGTAGGCGTTTTATGCTTTCAGGTCAGTCAGAGTCATGGCACCAGGAACCCAAAAGAAACTTCTGCTCAATTTCTTGCAGGTGGAAAACTAAAGGAACAACATTGAATCAAAAGTAAAAAGCAATTATTAAAAACAGGAGAGCCTTTGTATTTTATTCAGGACAGAACAGAAAACAGAATAATACTGCATCTATTGTAAACCTTCATAAAGTTTTAGAAAATGTTCCTTCTCTTTTTCGATAAAGATGATTTATATTGTAATTTTTTTACTACTTGACTGTGGTTGGTTTATATTTAAAATATTATTCAGCTAAATTCACAACATTTGTAACTTTTTTAGGCACTGAAGAGGATGTAGTGAAGTCAAAGAAAACTTTCCGAAGTCAAGCTGTGGTAAATCAGAATGCAGAAACAGAGCTTATGCTGGAAGGAGATGATGATGCTGTTAGCCTGCTTCAAGAGAAAGAGATTGATAACCTTGCAGGTAATTATGCTTTTCATTAGAACTAAGATATTAGTCAAAAGGCTCTTTTAAACTTGTTAGTTCTTAACCTTTGTGGTTAGTGTCTTAATATTGACAGCTAGGCATACAATTGCAGTATGAACAGATTCTTTGTATTCTAGATTTTATTACTTCCTCCCTTCCTTGAAGTCTGGGGACTGATTACAAAGCATTTGCCCATTGCACAGTCTTTGGGCAGAGATGCGAGAAATAGCAATACCTCAAGTGCTTTTATTAGTGTGGGTGACTTGTTGAAAAGTCTGTAAAAACCAATGTGAAACCTCTCTCGTTTTTTTTTTTTTTTGTTAAAATGTAGATGTGCATTAATTCCACAACTTAGGGTTTTGTGAGTCAGAGTGTGTTTATGCCTGATCCCAGGTGCCACACAGCTTGTGAAGAGACACCTGCCCTCCTGCTGGCACCTAGTTCTCTCAGTGATGGAGTTGAGAGGGATCTGTAGTGTCTCAACCCATCTGTCACAGTGAGAGAAAAAGTTGCCTGTTTTAAGCAAGGACAAAGAATGAAGCCGTAACCAAGCTATGAACTTTGTTAGTTAGCATATGAGCTGGGAATGAACCCTCTGTAAATATCCACAAGAGAGCCCTTCTGGTCCTTTCCTGGGTGAAGGAATGCAGTGAGATCTCAGTTTCATCTGTCTTCTAGCAGGTTCTGTTACGGCTCTGTCTTAGAGGTGATACTACCTCTCCTGGGGAAGTAGTCTGGAAAAAAAGGCATGTTGAAAGTTGAAAATGCATTATCCTCTCAGATGGGATAAAGCTGTGAGAACTATGAAATGCAGTATGAAACTTTTTAGATTAATTTACTTAGGAATATCTTTATTAAACTACTTCACTAAGGGAAAATGTAGTGATGTCATGATTTTTTCTGCATAACCGAATTTCTAAAATAGCTATCTTTGTTCCTGCACTTTATTCTGATTTCATAGTGGAAATCTGTAGCAAAGATAAGATTATAAATAGATGATTAAAAAAATAAAAATAAAACCAAAGCAAAGCAACAAAAAAACACCACCCCGAAACCAATCAAATGAAAAGGCAAAAAATAATCCTGCCCACATGGAAGTTAGTGGAACTACACACTGGAACTAGAGAAGAGCAGAGGGAGAAAATAAAAGCTTATATTTGGGAGCAAACATCAGTATATGATTATCACAGTTAATATGTCAATCTGCTTGCTTTCTCAATCTGCAGCTAACTGCTGCTGAGACACTGTTGTCTAAAGTCAATAAAGTAGTGCATCAAGCAGAACCATCACTAGGATAATTTGATCAATGTCCCTTTCTCCTTTAGAAGGAAAACTCAGTACTGCTTCGTCTTCTTATATCTAAGAACAGTTTTTTCCAACTAAATGTGCATGCAGCAGCTTAAAAGGCTGCTTAGAGGCTGAAATATGCATTTATATTGAAATATTGATTAAAACTGCAAAGTGGACATGAAAAAATTCTTACCCAGTCTGGAAAAGCTGAGTCAGGTATGAAGTTCTTCTCTGTGCTTCAACACCGACATTTTGTTCAAACACACTGATGCAATACAATCCCCATAGCTACATCCCTCTGCAAAAACCTGGTAGTTCAATGTGTCCTTAAGTATTAATGTGCAATTTATCCTTTTACTCAAGATCACTGCCGGATGATATCCCCTGCTCCTTCAGGACATGGCACAGTCATTCTAGTCCTTTGCTTTTACAGTTTGTAAAACTGGGAGGTATTGTCAGTATTTGAAAAGCAGAAAATAACAGAAAGTGAAAAAAATTGACTTTTGAAATATTGACAGGATGCCCTTGTGTTCCTTATCAATAGTAACGGAGCAAGCAAACTGCTTCCAAGTGTGGTGAGGTGATAATGGTGCCATATGGTATCAAAAACCTGTGAACTTCTCAAAAAGAACCCACATTCCCCTATTTCAGTTTTACTATTAGATTAACGACAACCTTTGCTACTCAATTCTCACTCATTTTTAGAGCTGAAATGATTTTGAGAGTTAATGGTCACATGCAGTATCATACATGTCTTCTGTAAATTTCGCACTGATTAAAAACAAACCTGAATCCCACAATACCCTCTGTTTAGCTGCTAATTTTGCAGGATTTTGAATATAATGATGCCACTGTTTTTCCCAGTTTTCAATATATAGAATGTGGCTCTGAAACTTGAGTCCAATAACTGAAATCAAGAAAAGCAGTAAGTAAGGAAAGTGGGATTTATGCCTAAGAAGGTTTGAACAATCTCTGACGGCTCTGAAGAGCGGGTCCCAATAAAGCCACACTGTCTGTTCTTGTCTAATTCTGAAGAGTTATGTACATTCAGTATACATGATCTGGAAATCTTTGAGATCTATCAAGTTATGGTATAGCATGGCATAATTTATATCTAGTTACTGTTCAGAGTGGAATGACACATAGGAATTTCTATATTCAGATATGCCTCCAATTTAACTTTAAAGCTTAAATCAATTCAAACCCGATTTACAGTGATTTGGATTGTCTCAGTAAGAGATAGGAATTAAACCAAATCTTTATAAATCAGATTTCAATTGATTTAAGATTATCCACATTTAACTAAAACAATTTAGCATTGTTTATTCCATGAAACTAAGGCACATTTTAAACAGACTAGACCTTTAGGTTTTAGAAAATTTTTAACTAATATAAATAATACAGTATTTTGATTTGTGAACTTAAAACTGAAAAAAAAGAGGAAAGTTTGAAACAGATTGGGATTGTTCCTACAAAGTTATCTGTACATACCTTTTGTTCCAGAGACTCTTTCTAGTTTTTCGTCAACCATGTGGCACAAATCAATGTAAAGTTCGCTTTGATAAATTGCATATGGGATGGAGAATTTTTAAATAATTATAGTCTGAATATTTTTATTATATAACCTTAGTATTCCATATGTTGCGATTGCAGTTGGTCAGATTTCATTATATTAAATAACATTTTAATAAAATATGAAAATCTGATTCCATGTTATTATGGTCTTAGAATTATGACTTCCAGGTTTGCATCACAATTTTTAACAAAAGCAGTATTGAAACTCTCTTACAGTATGAGTTAGCAAAAGACATTGTTCTTGTTTTAGCATTTATGTATTAAAATATTTTACATGTTTCTGTTTCAGTTTTAGCTCCTTTTCTTCCCAGACTGTTCACTTCAAGAGGCAAGTCACATCTCTGTTAGAACTAACGATTGAGATAGCCCAGTCAATTTTAACAGTTTCCTAATATATTGTGAATCTGTGGGCAATACAATCAAATCCACTGTAGTGAGTTGATATTACTAACTCTTGTCCTTTTCCATTTACGTTTCCTAATGCTGCAGTAGGGCTCTTAAATACTTACCTTTTCTCTTAAGATCCTGACAATGTAAATTTGCTAACAGTTTGTCTCCTGCTTAGTAGGTGATTTTTTCAAAATTAGAAATATGTTGGTGTGTTCTAATATTGTAAGCCTGCATTTTCACAGGGAAATATGCTTTAGTAGATATTGAGTTTTCTTTTACCAAAGTTTATTGTTTGGATTGGGGTTTTTTTTAGAACACTGATCTTGCAGTAAAATAGGTCATTAAAAAAATAAAATAAATGTTGATCTGCTCATCATTATGAATTTTATATTTTAGAAAGACATTCTCATCTCTTTGTTGTGAAGATGCTTTTCACTTGCTGAGACTTGTTTGTGTGCATTTGAGAGCAGAATTTAGCCTTAATGACATTTTTGAAAGATACATGTTCTTAACTGGAGCACATTTCATCTATTTTGCCATACAGCTGGTGACAGCAACAAATATGCCCCAGCCAAGCAAAGGATCCTTGACGGAGTCTTTTGCTACTCTCTAAAGGAGTAGTTTCTAGAAAGAAAGAAAGGAAATAAAAATAGGAGGATATGATGCTTTGAGTTATTTTAGGAAGACAAAAGGCTTTGGTGGGCATCTGTCTGGTTACTTGCGTGGGCTCAATCAACTCAGAAGCTGACTTCCTCATCAGCCACAGTGAATTACAGCCTCACAACAGTCTTGCAAGAATAAATACACTTTATTCGCTCCATTATATGAGCAGATTGAGCAACTCATCCAAATAAACACAAGAAAAGCCACTAACTGCCTTTAATGCATTTCAGTCTTATTGTGTCCTAACCTTCACTACAGAATCTTCCCTTCTTGGACATCTGCCTCGAGGTGGAAGGAACTCCCAACCAGTGCAAATACTCCAGGAGTTTTGAGACAGAGCAGCATCCCAGGACTGCCATAACTTTTAGCAACTCTGAACTTCAGTGTAGAAATATTTCTAGAAAGCAGAATTATTACTGCTAAAGGAGCTGATCTTCTGTCTGGGCTAGCAAGGGTAGCTAGTCCACACTGGCTTGACTAAATGTGATAAGCCTTCTATCCAGACTTCTTGGGAGTGTGCTGAGTGTATTGACTTACTGCCCTGTGCTAAGGAATACACTAGGTCATGGGGATTTGACAGCTTGTATTATTATTAATGAGATATAAGACCTTTCACTTCCAGGTCATCTGTTTGAAGTCCAGAAAAAAACTGGTGGTAAGCAAACATTCTCAACATCTGTTTTGTGGCCTGTGCAATATAAGCCTTTTGTCTCATTTCAGATAAACTGACAGAAATCATCACAATTTTGACCAATTTCCAACTGACAAAATATTTGATGCTGTTATTAGAGGAAATTGGAATAGTGCCAAAAGTTCTACTACACAGAGTTACAGTTAAAATTATATAGCAGTAAAAAA
>VZRJ01008539.1:885030-899847 GCA_013397565.1 Ptilonorhynchus violaceus
AAAAAAAAGAAAAATAAAATATAAATCAAGATAAACCATTTAGCCCATAGGGAAATTTTCTATTCCAGGTTCTAACAAAGAGCTCATTTACATTTCTGAAATTATTTTGAAGTCTTGCATAGGACCAGATGCAGCAATAACAACACTAACACACCAAAGAACTGCATCTAAAGCCACAAAAAAACTTGAAAAATAAGTATTTTGTATGAAAAATTTAAATACTTTTGACTCATCTTTATATGTATAATATACATTTCATATTTATACACATACATTTTGAGTTATGGTAACATTTGTTATGGCCAAAGTCTGACATGGAACTTTCTTTACAAAAGTTGACCAGAGTAGAAAATCTCTGGTTAACAAAGCTGTTTGAAACATTTTCTAACATATTCTTAAGGTGTAATGGAGGGGCGTATTTTCTTGAGTTTTATTCTGTTGCCATTCTCAAAATGATGTCAAGAAATGTAGTATAATTTCTATTGTTTTTGTTAATGGAGTGAGATAAACAGTAGATTTTCTTAATTGAAAAAAAAAAAAGAACAAAAACTTGAGCCTCTACTGAAAAGGTAGATTTTCAAATTATTAGATTTTGTAGGCATATGAAAATAGTTTGTTTGAGGACAACCAGAGAAAGTTTTTTACTTATCTGCTTAGATTGAAAGAAAGGACCAAATAGCATTTATGTTGTCTCCAGCAGTGACCGCAGCCTGCTCAGGGGGTTTACAAGTAGAGGAATCATCTTCATCCTTCTCCCTCCTGGAGAACAAAGCATGGCAGTGGTTCCAAGGGTGATCTCATCTTCCCTCTCCAACCCTTCTCCTCCTGCCCTGGTGTGTCCTCTCCCATGAGCTGGGAGAGCCCTGTCGTCCACCATGTGCTCTCCTTCTCTGCAGCAGAGGCCATCCGCACTCTGGTGGCTCTGATGCTCTGGGGTGGCCCAGAGGGCAGAAAGCAGCAACCACAGGGAAACCCAGGAAGGATTGTAGCAAGTGCACAGTGATGCTTCCTAATAATTCTCTCTCAGCCTCTAACAGCTTGCACCTCTGATACATCCAGAGCCAGAGGTAGTAGTTATTAGCTTTCTTTCTTCCCATTTTATCTCTCTCTTCTCTCTCTTATACTCTCTCTCACTTTCTTTTTCTCTCTGTCTGCAGGTGGCTAAGGTAACTTAAGCTTTGCCATACTTTATGCTTTTTTCTTTGAGAAAGTGTGTATGTGTACGTGCACACACAAATATGTCAGTTAAATAACAAATATCAAAGTTTCAATAGAAAATACAAAAAAGTCTTAATATTTCTCCTACTTTTTCAAGCTTCCCAGTGGAAACTCTTCACTGAATTCAGCATGCACCACTGAGTAGGTTTTTTTCCTTTCAAATTTCATTATTCTTGCAAATTAGCATTCAAGATAGGAATTTGATTGGGGGGGTTGCTTGTCTGGGAAAGTGACAGGAATGTGGTGGAAGAGTGATTCCATTTCCCATTCTATGAAAGATACGTAACCACATAAGCCTTTTACTTCCAAACATGGGAATTTAATTCAGCCAGATTTCCATAGTTTCTGTTTTTTATGTATTCAGATTTTGATCCTCAAGTCTAAGTATAAAAAAGAAAAACATATTTGTATGAGTTTAATTTACAGTATAGATTCAGGCATAAACTGAAAACAATTATACTTTTGATATGTAGTTGGCTTTCACACTGAAAAAGGCCCATAGTTTCTATAACATACTATTTTTAGACAGCTCAGTGTTTATTCTAATCATTTTTTCCATATTACTATCCAAAATAGCTTAATATTTTATGAGGTGGTTGTCAGTCACATATGATAGCACTCCTAAGCACAGCTTTGAAGAACTCTTCTCTTTGTACCTTAATACACCCACTCTAAGTCTGAGCATCTTCATCTTTTAAAATGGCAGCCAGATTTCCTGCTTTCCGAGCTTTAAAATTAAATCAGTTCAAACTCTGTTGGTTTGTACTTATGAGGGGCTCTGAGACTGTTAGACTGCTTCATGTGCTGTTACTGTCTGCTGCTACCAATCTATTTAATTTCTTTTCCATAACTTGCAAAATTTTTTTTATTTGAAATTTCTAAGACTGCAAAATTAGACTACAGTGGAGCCTATGACATCACAGCTTCTCCCTTTTCTGGAGGTATCACACCCTGGATGGAACTTGTTAACTCATCAAAGGTCAAGCTGATGAGCTACCTGATATATAGAAGACTGCAGACAGACAGGCCTAAACAGAAGGAAACTCCACCGTTTTGTATTTTATTTCATCTTCACTATACAATTGGTTCCCATACAAAAATCCTTGCATTCTTCATAGGAACTTATTGGGACTGACCTACCATAGATTAGTGGAAGGAATGTATCCAGAAGTGTATTGAAAGTATCTGTGTTTAAACTAAGCATTTCCATTGACCTATGGACAGGACTTTTTGTTTTGCCTTTTTTTTGCCTTTGGCATTATAAAAGCAAACTAAAAGGTCAGTTAAGAAGACATTTTGGTTAGTCTTGGTTTAATTCACCAGAAATTGTACCAGAGGCAGCCTCATCCTATGCTTTTAGATTGGCTTTCTAAAGAAACAAGGTTTATGTAAGCATCCTCTGTCAGTCTCTATCTTTGTAACTTCTGAATCTGGAAGCCATTTTGAACAAACTTTTAAACAGGAGTAAAGACTTCAGAAGCAATAAAATTCCAACAATGGAATCAGGTTGTTAAAGAAAAAAGCCTGCATGATAGAGCCTGCCACATCACTTCTCCTTTCAAGAGGTACCAGAGGATCTTTGTGGAAGAGTCTTCAGAATTACCCCAGCTGTGGGAAAGCAAAGCATAAAGTCAACTAGTAAACACAGTTGCACTAGAGAACATTCTCTGTGGATTCTGGTGTTTTTTAGAGATACTCACATTTTCAGAAAACTTTGAATTTACAAGTATTGCGTCTCAGGTGATTTTTTCAAATATGCCTGTCAGGTTATATGCTGATCCAACTTGTCTCTTTGTTCTCATACACACATAGGGGTTACTATTCTTATAAGGGAACTTTAAAATATCACAAGCTACCTGTTCATAATGTTTCCATTCACTATGGTCTTAAGAAGTACAAGACTTTGAGTTTATCTGAAGAGCTTTTCCAGAATGGAGACTAGAAGAAATGAAAGCTGAAGAGCTCACATATTTCCTTTAATTTCTAATCAATTGAGCCCTATTGGCGTGATAGGGTACACAAACTGGACTGTGTAAGATACACAGTGAAGTCTGGTTCACTCAGACTGGCATCTGGGATTTGATCTCTTGTGTTCCTGACTTGTTAAACTAAGTTCCTGTTTCAGAAAGCAGGCTTCTCTCTCTGCTTTCTCCCTTCGTCTTCGAACATTAAATATGCCTTTCTAAGGTGTGGTTTTTTCTGTTACTTTTTGATTAGCTAGCTAAAGTGACTCTCTCAGAGACAAAAATTGTTACTTATGTGGGCATGTTCAGCATCACTTAAGGTTTTCTAGCTTGAAAAAGTATCTTAAGTTTATACCTGAGAATGAGGAGGCGGCTAGTGCAGGTCATACAGTCATACTGCATCAGTATAGAATACTCACATCTGGATGCACTGCTTAACAATCAAGTTCTTAATTTCTAAACCATTTTAATTTACTCAGTCCTTCCAAGGCATAGCTTCAGGCAGAGCACACTGTATGAATCTAATTTTGAAGTGGCAAATGTGTGCATTGCAGTAGTGAGGTCCCTATCCCAAATATTTACATTTCTGTCCAGGTGTAAATCATTAAGGGGAGTCTTGACTATTATTAATACCTGATCATCTGGCAGGTTGGCTTTTGGACACGTCCTGGAAAAAACTAAAGCTGTGTAAGCCATTTTGAGCTTCAGCACAGTTCAAAGGTTCTCATGTGTGCCACAGAGTAAATCTGACTTTACCTGCAAAAGTTTACCTGGGAAACGTTGCTTTAGGCTTTTAGACACAGCTAATTGTTCCATGGGACCTTCAGTGGTTCAGTAAGACTGACTTTGGTATGGTGTTGGGTTTGTCTTTGCATATTCTGTAACTGTTCTATTAAGTGGTTGCTTTCTATCATGCTTTGAACAATACAAAAAATAGTTATTCCTACGAATATTGGGAGACATGCTTTCCCTCAGGAAGAAATATTATTTTATATTTTTATTTAATGAGACCAGGAAGGTATGGAATTAAAATAATAATTTACCTGTGAAAGTGCATATGTCACTTAATTCAAATATACGGGCAAGTATGTATACGTTTGAGTAAAATTACTTTTTTTCTTCTTAAGCAACACTCTTTTTAACTATTTTCACAATCTCATCAAAACTATGTAATTCTTTCTTACTATTTTATTCACAGTTGTAATATGTAAGATTGTTTTTATTTACATTTTCTTTTTAATCAAACATATTTGCTTGCTGTTATGGCAACCACTTAAGAGAATTGAGTTGCTGTAAATTGTTTAGTCATTATTGTTGAAAAAGACCATTCAAGTTGATCTTTGATGTTAGTAGTAGTAGCGCTGCATACTTTATGGAGAAAAGGGGGGAAGAGTGGGGAAAAGTTTGAATATCAGGGCCTGTCCACACTGGCTATGACATTTAAGCAAACAAAAAAAAAAAATCAATCCCTCTCTCACAATATGAAACATATGATTGTGCAGAAGTAAAAAGCCAACAAAATAAGCTTGGATATCTCTGAAAACAGGGGAAATTAATTGGGGTTATTATTCGGTGGTGGAAGAGAAAACCAAGATTATAGTCGTACGGGTTTTGCATTAAAAAAGTTGTGCAAATTATCTTTAATGAAACTGTTGAAAGCAATGTGTAAAGGGAACCATATATGTAGATTCTTATGAAAGCCTTGGCTTGAGTGAAGGAGTTACTGCCTGTATTTGCTATAGTGGAGAACAAATTGGGGGCAGCCATCCTCATGTAAGTTCAATATATTTACTGCATAAGTCTTTTTAAAAGGTCGTTTGAATCAGATTTATGACAACAATGTGAACAAAAATAGACTAAATTCTGTGAACTGCTTGGGAATCTTACCTTGTTTACTCGTTATTTGCTTGGCACTGCATGTATAATATTAGATGTTAATTGGTTGAAATAGTTTTCAGACTACAGAGCTTTCCCCAAAGGCTTCTGGTAGATATACCTCTTTCTGCTTCCATGCTATGTGACTTATATTACAAGAAACCGAAGGTTTTGTGTGCATGTGCATGCGTTACACCTACGTTGTTTCAAGTGTAAGGATTTGTACACATTTTAAATACAACTCTGTGTCAGATACACTTGGCTTTACAGTTAAAGTGCTCAGGGAATTTCAGTTGTCTTATTTCAGGTACCTTGTGAGTGATTTTTAATTATTATTCTTAGTATTTAAAATTCTTGTTTAAGTATCATATCAAATTACAAATTGTAATTTATGCAAACTATTTTATGTAGTAAAAGTATTAGTTTCAGTTAATCTATGTTGAATATATGTATATGAAAAAAGATTATGTTTTTTTCTTTTACACCAGCATCAGCTATCAATTAAATATGCCAATATCCACCACTTTTTTTTTCAGAGTAATTACCAGTAGATCGTAAAATAAATCAAGCTGATTGGATATGTTTTCAAAGTACGTGTTCCAGCTAATACTTTTTCATCTATAAGTAATCACCAAAATTTTATTTTAAAAGTTAGACTTTTAGGCCTGTGGCAGGTAAATTTCTTGTTTTCATAATTCAGTATATAAAAGCATATACCTTATCCTCCTTAGGAGTAGTTGTGCCCAATCTTCTTAGCAGATATACCTCTGGTGTAATTTTCAGGCTTATGAATGTAACACATATTCAGCTCTTACAGCTAAAAATGACAGTTTATGAAAATTAAAACATTTGAAATAACAAGTTCAAAATACCACTCTTTGGGAGCTTTCCTTAAGAGGTGTGATTTTACTGATATTGCTTTAGCAGATAGCAAACTTTTAAACCTAATAGAACTTTTTGCTTGGCTTGACATGCTTTATTTGAGCTTGAAAAATACAAGAGCTAAGATATAGGGACTTGAAGTCTCTGTTTAACAAAAATTACGCAGGAGAGCAGGGAAATTACATTCTGCTTTTATTCACTGGGACCTTCTAATTTCACAATCATTTACTTTTGGAAAGAAAATATTATTTTAAAAGGTATATGTGCGGTAGCGTTTATTTTAGAAATGTAAATCACATGTGCAGACCACAGTGATCAGGCAAAGGAGAAAATTCACCATTTGAACAGTTTGCGAGACCTGTGGGTCCGAAGTGATTTCAGGTTTGGTTTTAAGGCCAAAACTTCTTTGGTAGGTCGCTGCCTCTCTGCTGCGGGCCGCCCTGATCGCTTCGGAGAGGTGGGGAAGAGGCAACGAAACGATCCTTAAAAAGAGATGCTTTTGCTTAGCGTCCCAACAGCTGACAAGCACCCGAGACACGGGTCCCCTCCACAAACCCCAGCTTGTTGGGCGAAGCGGGGCAGCCACAGGTTGGCTTTTCCCCCGGAGCGGGCACGGAAGCGCCCTCGGTGCCGGCGGCGGCTCCGGCGCTGCGCGGGGAGCGCCCGGCAGCATCCCCGGCTGCCGCTGCTCCGGGTGCCTCTCCCCCGGGCAGCACAGCCCCGGCCCCGTGCTTCTCCGGGGCTGGGGCCAGGGCCGCAGCCGCGCTGGAAATGAATATTTACATCTCCTGGAAAAGCGCAGCTCGCCACCGCCGAGGGGCCGGGCGGAGGCTGGAGCCGAAGCTCGTTATCCTTCCCGAATGCGAATGAGCCCGTCCCGCGGCTCTTGGCTCAGGTGTGCTCGGCTTTTGTTTCATTAGATTATCAATTGGGTTTTGGAAGGAGACCCAGAGCTTCCCGATAGCTCGGTGCCGTATGGAAAATCTGCGCTGTTTTGATTATGCTCTATGTAAACATTTTAATATCGGATCCTTAAAATCCAGAGACTATCCCAAAGGGGATTAAAACATAATCCTCTCTCTCTATAGCTGTAGTGGATTAATTTCGTATTCTCTCAGTGGCTGGCTTGCTCCCTGAAGGCTACAACAAAAAGACTCAGTGCTCCTTAAACATGCTATGGAATTGCAAGTTGTAATTGGAGATTTCCAAAGGACAAGTGTAAAAATGAAACATTGCTAATACCGATTTTTTTTTTTCATTTTTGGCTTTCAGGAGAAAAAAAAAGATGTAAAGATTTTTTTAAAACTTAGTTTGAACACCCCCTTCCCCGAAATCCCGTAATGTGACTGCTATTTATTATGCTTTCTGCTTTTTTTTTTTCCCGAAACAAAATATACAAGCAAATATTTTCTCATCTGGAAAGTACAATAATGCTTATTCCTTGTCGCATTGTGGTACCTCTGACATGTTCACCTTGCAACAAATCTGGGGTGTCATTTGAGTAGAATGCAGGGCAGATGCCAAGATGCCAGTCTGGGAAGGAGCTCGAAGCCTTTTCTCGGGAGGAATAGAAAGCCAGAAATCCACGATTTCCCCTGCATTCAGTAACGGGCTAAAAAGTGACTGTTCCCTTTCCCTCCACGTTCACCCCTGCTTTTGCTGCTCTGCCCCCTCCTCCAGTCCGTGAGGGCGCATCACTGGCACACCCGCTAACCGGAGCGCACCATTGTCTTCGCCTGAATGGCAGGTTATAGGGTTTGGCCTTCGGGCCATTAAAGAGCAGTGGCTTTATTTTTATTTTAGCCACACAACACCAGGGAAAAGAGGTAATTGGATTAAATTGATGTTCTTCCTTCTGGGATTCAGCAAAGCTCACAAACGCCTCCTTAAGGTGATAGAATATGGGGTCGTTTCCAGGACGCATCTTCCGAACACGCTCTTCTCTGGGCACAAAAGCCCGGGAGCCCATCACCGTGCGCTGGGCCAAGTGTGCCCCAGAACGGCGAGAGTAGGGGTAGCACGCTTTGCTTGAGAGGCCAAGTGCTTCTGCAGGGCAGGGAACCGCTGGCTGCCCAGACCCCCCTTCTGTAAACACAAAGAAAGGGGGCCTGGGGAATAGAAACCCAAATCCACTTGTAATCGTACAAGAGAATCGGGCGTAATTACTTGAGCAACCTAGATGAAGATTGATGAGGCTTTAAAGCGGCGTTTCGGATCGATCACCCTGCCCTTTGGAGCCTGCAGCCGGGCTTCCCCGGCTTGGATCGGCTCCTTTCCCACCACCAAGGGAGGGAGAGAAGATGGAGGCGAGACAGGGAAAGCAGCAAAGCAAGCCTGGCGCATGTGATTCCGATCAGCTGACTGGGGTCAAGAGGCTACCTCGGTTTATTAGGAGATGGAAAACAATAAAATGAAAGAAAATAGAGTTTGTATCAATATTATCCCGTCTGCCACTCTGGGCTGCTGAAAGCTGTCTCTGAAACTGTGCGTTTTAGCTTCCCCCTGTACGCACAGTAATCCCTGCTTTCCTCCTTATTTATTTTGCAACGTAAATGACAAAATATTGTGCAATAAGGGCTCAAATTGGGTGTTACAGTAAAGTAAAACATTAACAACATGACAGATGCACCGATACAGGAGTAATTTGGACTAAATGGGTAATTTGAAGTGTTGTTTGCAAGAGCTGGTAGTAAAGTGTGCGGGCAATGCTGGGGGAGGAGGAGTGGGCGCATTCGTGGGGTTGGCCCCGGTGCGAGCTGCGGCCCCGGTGCGAGCTGTAGCCCTGGGCTCGGCTCGGCCGCGCCAGCGCCCGCACCGCGCTGCTGGAGGGGCGAGCGGGGACGGCGTCGGGAGGCTCACGCCTCTCTGGCCTCTGAGCAGCGGTCCCCTTATTGCAAAGGAGATTTTTAAGCTGCGTAAAACAACCCAACCCTGTTTAGTACCCCCTGAGACGGTCAGTTTGCCAGTTTCTAAAAGATGCATCAGTCAAGTGTTGTACCCAGCTTCCCAATACTGGGGCTTTTGTTATTTGTATGTCAGATGCGTGTTAGTACATGCATGTGGCTCTGTGTGTTTATGTATGTGTATAAAAATTATCTTACAGGCTTTTGTGGTTAAATCTAGAAGAATATTTTATATATAATATTTTCTTCCAATTAGAGCAAGTGAACTTCCTAAACACGGACACGGTCAGCTTTAACAGCAGATTGCATTCATATTGAAGATAAGATGGTGAAAAAGCGATCCTATTGTCTTTTGGATTAAAGAAGCAGGGGTTTTGTTTTGTTTTGTTTTGTTTTTTCCCCTGGATTAAAATCTAACAGTTTGTGTGGAGAAGGCTGCCTTTTACAATAGGTTTTCCCCTTTCCATCTTTTCAATGCCCGTGAAAGCATCTCATTAAGGAATAAATTTGAGCGAAGTATTGTTACAGTAATTTTAAAAGGATAAGCGGCAGCGAGTTGAAACAAAAATGATCTTGCCGTAAATATATTTAACGATGCTAGCCTTTGTGTGCGTGGGGTATTGAAATAGGTAAATACTTTATAAAAAATATATATATATATAAAAGAAGAAGAAATCAAACAACCAAACCCCCCGATATTTCGCATTACTTTCCGAGTTGAGGTCTGGAGCCAGAGTTCAAAATAATGCCCCCAGTCCTCGGAGGGTCGATGTGGTGGGCAGGGGCTGCGGGCTGCCTTGCCCTGCGCCCCCGGCCTGGCCCGGCTGCCACGGGGACCCNTGTATGTGTATAAAAATTATCTTACAGGCTTTTGTGGTTAAATCTAGAAGAATATTTTATATATAATATTTTCTTCCAATTAGAGCAAGTGAACTTCCTAAACACGGACACGGTCAGCTTTAACAGCAGATTGCATTCATATTGAAGATAAGATGGTGAAAAAGCGATCCTATTGTCTTTTGGATTAAAGAAGCAGGGGTTTTGTTTTGTTTTGTTTTGTTTTTTCCCCTGGATTAAAATCTAACAGTTTGTGTGGAGAAGGCTGCCTTTTACAATAGGTTTTCCCCTTTCCATCTTTTCAATGCCCGTGAAAGCATCTCATTAAGGAATAAATTTGAGCGAAGTATTGTTACAGTAATTTTAAAAGGATAAGCGGCAGCGAGTTGAAACAAAAATGATCTTGCCGTAAATATATTTAACGATGCTAGCCTTTGTGTGCGTGGGGTATTGAAATAGGTAAATACTTTATAAAAAATATATATATATATAAAAGAAGAAGAAATCAAACAACCAAACCCCCCGATATTTCGCATTACTTTCCGAGTTGAGGTCTGGAGCCAGAGTTCAAAATAATGCCCCCAGTCCTCGGAGGGTCGATGTGGTGGGCAGGGGCTGCGGGCTGCCTTGCCCTGCGCCCCCGGCCTGGCCCGGCTGCCACGGGGACCCTGTGCTGCCAGATCGAAGCTGTGTGGAACGAGCCGTCACTACTGCACATAAACAGTGATAGTGTTAACAAGGAGCAAAAGGGCATGAAAAGAGAGGGGACCTTCTTCTAAGAGGCAGCTGTTTTTAACCCTAAACCCTCTGAATTTCGCTGCTGTGATTTATCTCGCAACCCCGGAGCTCACAAACTCGCTTCTGCCCTGGCCGCGGAGTTCAAAGCGCTGGCCGCGGGCAGGAGGGGAATGAACACGGCGTTTACAAACAGGTTTTACGAGGGGTCTCGCTGGGCACTGGCTCGGCGGAGGGAAGGGCCACCGGGGATGGGCCGGCCGGGTGCCTCCAACCTGACGCCGCTGCCCTTGCCTTGCAGGCCCCGTGGTCCTCAGCACGCCAGCACAGCTCATCGCCCCCGTGGTGGTGGCCAAAGGGACGCTCTCCATCACCACCACAGAGATCTACTTCGAGGTGGACGAGGATGACTCGGCCTTCAAGAAGATCGACCCCAAGGTGAGTGCGGCGGGCGGGCGGCCGCGGTCCCGGTCCCCGGTCCCGGCACACGTGCGCCGGGGCCGCCCCCTCATTCCAAACTCGGCTTCCGTCTGCCGCCTTTCGCTGCACTAAAAGAAAAAAAAAAAGAAAAAAAAAAAAAAGAGGCAATGTATTAATGATGTTAAATCCTCTATTACGGCAGCGTGCGCGTTTTCCAGCAGCCTTTCGCGCGGTGCCTTCGTATGAACGTGGTCAGATTTAGTAGTTAAGCCAATTGCTCTGAAATCCCTGGAGGGAGCAGCAGTCCTACCCCGCAACCTTCCCGAGACACAGCGTAGGGTTTTACGTCTTCCGAGGTTATCGGAGAATCCCGTTATTTCAAGAACGTTATTTTCCGTGTAAGAAATACGGCGCACTTTGTAAACACTTGGAAGTGTTTACAATGAAATGGAAGTTAATGCTTATTTTCTGGGGAGAAAAAAAAAAAGGGGGGTGGGGGGAGGGTGGAAATAGGCATGTACCGAAGACTTGATTCCTGGGAAAGCTCTGTTTTTTCTGAAGTCATTTACTACTACCAATTCCCCAGCACCGTCCCCCCTCCCCCTCCCCCTCCCCTCCGCGAAAACCTCCGGCCCAGCCGCAACAGAGCAGGGGTGCGTGACTTGAGCGGAAACCTTTGCGTGGCTTTCTCCCCGCGGGAAAGGCGCGGGGGATGCCACGCGGGGGAGGAGGGGGCAGAAGGAAGGGAAGTGTCTAACAGGGTGCTCCTCTCGTCTGCATCTCTTTTTGTTCTTATCGCTCTTGCTTTACTTCTTTGCTATTGCACTGGAAAATGTTGGAAGAGAGGAAATAGGGGAGGTATTTTTACAAAGACTTTGGCGTTTTTTTCATGCAGAAATATTATAAGTATATTCCAAGAAAATTCCTCGTCTGAATAGGTTTGCAATCAGGTGATTTCTCTTTGGCGCATAATTTGTCAAACTCATAACTTTCTTCGCAGTGCTGGGGTAAAAATTTCTGTCAGAATCTCTGGGTATAACAGTTTCGCTAAAGTGCGAAAATAGTTGGTAATAGTTGGTAATATTTCGCTGGAAATAGTTGCTAGTGGGTGTTACACAGGCGATCGGCCTCTTTCAGCACTTGTTGACTGTTAGGATCCTAATCCTTGTTGTTATTTTGCGTTTTGATTTAAAAGCCGTTTTAAAGAAATGCATCCTGAGAGGGACCAGGCAGTGCGGTACCGACGGGCGGGTTTGGATCACTTACAGTTTTGTAGGCATGCACATGTTATTCCCCCTGAATGCCCTGGGAGCTCAGGGGTTTGATTTCTGGGAGTGCAACTGGCAACCTTATCACATTCGTAACGGATTTGTAGGTCAGAACCAATATTGTTGTTCACTTTATTGGTGCTGGCTTTCACCTATAAATTTTATTTTCTTCTTTATTAGTACCTGCACTAAATTGCCAGTTTTATCAGGATCACTGCTTACTCAATACACTGCTTCACAGATATGTTGTGTTTCCTCAGCTTTGTTCAAAAGCGAGCAGAAACACAACAGCACCGTATAATAAACCCTTCAAAAACAGATTTCTATCCTGATGGCTGAAAAAGTGTAACTGTATTAATAAGTACGTCAGTGTCTGACACTTGCTGATGGTCATCTGGAGCTAAATTCTAATATATATTTGTACCACCAATATTTCCCTGTTCTACAAAACTATTCAAAATGCAAAGTCAGGCGTCTGCCCTTAAGTTTTCTGCTTTACAGGATTTAAGCAACTATCCACAGGAAGGCAAAATCCACAAAACATAGCTGTCTCTAGTTTTTCAAGCAGTAAACTTGATCCGATATTGAAACGCTTACCCATATGTATTTTACTTCATTTATTAGCTTGTAATTAAATAAATCAGCAACAGAAATTAAAATCTAAATCACAAAAGGTAATTATCCAGTGTATTTCAAGTGCATTTTCAAATATATAATTCCAATATTCAAGCGTTATTATATAAGCAGAATCCAAATTTCTTTTGAATATATTTAAATAACATTTCAAGTATATTTATGGAATGTTAGAAATAGAACAAGCAATATATATGAAACGAAAAATGTAAACTTGTTAAGTTCAGACACTTCAAAAGACAATTAACAAAAGTACCGTGATAAAATCTACCTTTTTAAATGGTATCTTCTTTTTAGCAGAAAATGTCCTTGAAGTATCCAAAATGGCAATTTAACTTCTGTTCACCAAATCACAAAACACCAACATCCACAATTTCAAAGACAATGTGAGATCACAATATTTGATACAAATTAAAAGGTACATTAGGGTTTGTTCAGGTGGCATATCCAAATAGCTTTTACTCACGGAGGGGTTTACATAAAAATACCGGGTTTTGTTATAATCCGTTGGTACCGTTTTTAGGCAGATTGGTCACAATCAAATTACGGCCAATTTTCCTTTCCAGGTAACACACTTTCCATTTTTCTTTTTTTTTTCCTTTTTTTTTTTTCCCCCCCATGGGGAACTGCAAAACTGTGACGAAGAGGAACAATGCTTGCTGTTCTCATTTGCTTTTCTTTGTGAAGAGCCTAAGCTATATTCCTTTTTAAAAGAGAATACTATTTGCATTGTCAAGTGGAAATATATGACTTTTCAAACAGGCATCTTAAACTTCATCAGGAAATTAGCAGATTTATCGGTCAGGCCGGTTTTATAGTTACCCTCTAAAGTTTCTCCAAACTTTTCGGGTTGGTAAGTATTTCCCTAGCCAGTCGCCACGTTTGTTTGGCCGCATTTTCCAGGGCCGAGTGAGGTTTGCCCTGAAAGAGGTCTAAGTTGGGCAAGAAGTAGTGCGGGCACCTCCTGCACTGGAGGCACGAGATGAGCTGCAGTAAAATCCCGTTGAGCCGGTCCCCCAGGCACGACTCGTCCCAGTCCGATTCGCGGGGGTGCTTTTCGCATTCGTAGGAAACCAGAGTCTTCATGTGATAATTATTCAGGGGCTGGCCCGGCAGCTCCAGGTGACGGTCCCGTAAGGTTTTGAGGATGGAGAGGCATTTCTTCCTGCAGCCGCCCATCTGCAGTCTGTTCTCAGCTTCCGCGAACTGCAGCACCCAGGCATCGCTCTCGGCCGAACTCTGCTTGCCGGCCAGAGAGTGGCACTCCTTGGACAAGAGGTTGAAGCCTTCCGCCTTGACCTCCGCCACCCGGTTGGGTCCCGGCCAGGGGATGTGGGGAAGCGGCCAGTGTGCTGCACTCCGCGGCCAAATCCCCGTGCACTTGAACGCTGGAGTGATCTGCACGACGTACCGATCCCTGATCCTCAGCTTCACTTCGCTGGTGTCCGCCACCATCTTTACCACGTCTCTGTAACTGCACTTATCCACGGCTTGAGCCACCAGAGTCTGGAATCTGGACCGGATTTTGCGAGCGGAGAGGTATCCAGACGCCGTGATGAACTCCACCCAGAGGGACATGCTCCTCTTGCGCCCGTCGCTTAACTTTAACACAGCGCAGCCCGGCAAGGAGCCGTCGTCCACGAAATTGAAAACCCCCATTTGGTTCAGATACAGCACGACTTCAAACTCCGTGGGGGAGATGACTTCCAGCCCCTCGTAGCGATTGTCCATCTCGTTCAAGGAACTGATGAAGCGAGGCTCCTGCACCTCCACCTCCTTCAGCACGTCCGACACCACTTTGCAGACTTCTCGGATCGTTTTGGCGATGGCAGCTTTCCTGGCTTGGCATTTCTCATTGTAGTATTTATTCAAATGATACACCAGCTTGGCCTGGGCCGCGATCATGTTGGGGCAGAGATCCGGATTGTATACCGGAGTCTCGCAATAGGCTGTGGGATCCAATGCGGCTGCTAAGGCTGGAGCCAACTTCAGAGGAGAAACAGGCTGCCGCACTCTGAAATATAACAAATGTTTTTCAAAATGCGCCGGGGCTGCTGCTCCTCAGATGCTCTCTTCCTGCTT
>VZRJ01008540.1:1621-208941 GCA_013397565.1 Ptilonorhynchus violaceus
CCTGGGATCGTGGAAGGTGTCCCTGCCCATGGCAGGGGGTGGAACAAGATGATCTTTACGGTCTGTTCCACCCCAAACCATTCCATGATTCAGTAATTCTTTCCCTGGATTTGCTCCATTCTATCTGCTCTCAGCATCTCCCCTACACGGGAGCCCCAGTCGGAGCCCGCTGGAGTCACAGGCTGACTCAAGTACCTGCATGTAGGAGGTGAAACAATCCCTCAGAAACCAGGGCACACCAGATGAGAAGGTCCTTTTGGCACCGGCTCTGCCTGGAGGGTTTGTGCGGCACCAAGCACAGCCCTGGGCACGGCTCCTTCTTCCAGGGCACCTCTCCAGCCCTGGCAGCTGCCCCCACGTTAGACACCCTTCCCAGCTTGGATTTCAACACGGCCCTCTTTCCTAGGACTGTTTTAATTGCCTGCAATTAGGGTCTCCTAATGCTGCAAAAGTATGAAGAAATAAACCCCAATCTGGCTTTGCAAGGGCTGGGATTGATTTCTTCTCTCCAGCGCTGATGCTGTGACCTTTTAGAAAGGAACTGTCAGCCCGTGCCCGTGGGGTTTGTGCGTGTGACTGCCCAGGGTTAAAGCACAAATATGTGATATTTGCTGTAGTTTTATCCAGGGAGAGGAACACCTGTAGGAGCTGAGAATAGCTGAAGGGAAAGACAGAGGCTTTACGTGCTGTCATCAAAATGCCAAAACCCCTTTGGGTTAAGCTACATCTTAAGTAGATTTGTTTAAGCACTTGGCAAAAATGCCTCGAGCAGAAGTCCAAGCCCCACAGCCCAGGGCTCTGGCAGCCCCAGTGGTCCCTGGAGGTGCAGAGGGTCACCCCAGCCCCTGCAGGAGGAGGTCAGGCTCTGGCCAGCTGGGACTGTGCTGGCACTGGGGTGCAGACACAGGTCTGACCATGGTTTCCTTGCAGGGTTGGGAGTAGCAACAGGACAGGGAAGCTGCTGCACCTAAATCTGAGCACCGCTGAAGTTTGGGATGTGGAGATGGAGATAAATCCTGCAGTCAGTGCCCTCTTGCAGGTTTGCTTCTCTGAGTAGGAAGATGCTGCTGGTTAATGCAGAAGCTCCCTCCCAAGCAGACCTTGGTACTTAACCGTGTTAATTAAATGCTTTCAAAAACCACAAGATTGACCTTCACTGCATGCCCGCAGATTTTTCTCTCATTTAACAAGCAGAGGGTTGTCAGAGTAGCCCATTAAAGGAGAAGAAAGGCAGTGCTCTAATACTGTTGGGTTTTGACCTGTTCCGAAGTGTTTTCCTGCTTTTTAACTCTAAGACATGAAAACCACAATCCCCTAACAACCTACCAGGAGAAGCCAGGCTGAGACAAGGGGTTCTGGGCTGAAACAAGGTTGAAAATCTGATAGAATAGTGAACATACTTAATATTTTAAGTTTTTCAGATATCTATGCAGTAAGCCAAGACAAGCATTGTATCTACAGGTGCTTGGGTAGCCAGAGAGCTGTAGTCTGTGGCATGGAATTGTTCTTTGGGAGAGA
Organism: Ptilonorhynchus violaceus; assembly: GCA_013397565.1. Lineage (NCBI taxonomy): Eukaryota > Metazoa > Chordata > Aves > Passeriformes > Ptilonorhynchidae > Ptilonorhynchus > Ptilonorhynchus violaceus. The sequence continues at coordinate 3,140 of VZRJ01008540.1, forward strand.
ACCTCTGGAAAAAAAGGCAGTTAACAGACTCTGACTTCCTTACCTTTCCCAAGGACACCAGCAAGTTGCTCATTGCTAATAAAACTTGGAACATCTCCGCAGAAAACTTGGACTCCTGCCAAGGAATCAGTTTTATAAATTAACCAAAAGACCAGAGCGTGGTGTGCATGGAAGTACATCCCACATCCCAAACCAGCCCCCCGACAGCAGCAGTGGGACTGGAGGGAGAGCCCAGAACAGCCCCTGGCAGCTGGGGAGGGCAGCACATGCTGCATTCAGAGGTGATTAGAAATAAATTGCTTTCTGGAGACAAAAAAGGCTGAATTTGCAGCATTTGGCAGAGGGAAGGAGCCCAGGGCTTGCACCTCTCGGGGTCTTTGTGAGGTGACAGCAGGGGAACAGCCCTGGGAATGTGCCCTTGCTGGGAGCCACCTGAGCTGGGCAGCGCCTTGGGCTTCCTCGGAGCATGACTTCAGCTCCATTCATGTCATCAGGCAGCTTCCTTTAGAGCCAGCCATGCCATTTCTTTCCTTTTTTTCCCTTCCCCTCAAAAACATTTGGTACTTCCCCCGCAAGAAATCAGAAGCTTTCTGTCTGATAAGGGGCTGGAACAGCTTCCTGCAGTAGGAGAGAATTCCTCCTCTGGCTCTTCCTGCGCCGAGCCAGAACAATGCCAGTGCTTCCAGCGTCGTTTTACCTCGGAGCGCACTCATTTAGGGTCCATCCTGTGCGAGCATCTCCCCTCTCCTGCAAAGGGGGGCTGCTTTTCCAGCAGTTTGCTCTAAAAAGGTTTTTTAAAAAGGCATCACCGCAGCAGAAAAGCCGGAGCAATCCTGGGCTTGTCTCAGAGCCGATGCAGAGCAGGGCCCTGTTTGGAAGAGCAGGGGCTGAAGGATTTTTTTCTTTCCCCTTCAAGGAGAAGCTAAATGGGATTTTTTTTCATGTCTTCATCTTGAAACTACATGTGCACGTGCTAAACTCGGAGCACGCAAATCCTTTTGCAGGAGTCAGTGGGACTGAATGTGCTCGGTTGGGGTTGAGCACACGCACAAGAATTTACAAGGTTGGGATGTATTTTGTCCCGGTTGCTAAGTGGGATGGACCTTATGGATCTGTGTTGATGATTTATGTTATCCTGCTTCTCTTGGTTGCTTCTTTTTTTCCCATTTCTGCTTATCTGCTCGTGCACATGGAAAGCAGTGTCGTTTTTGGGAGTGTGTGAGTGAAACTACAACCTCGAACCTCGCATGGGCAGTGCTGTGGAGGCTTTGACAGAAAGGTTTATAAAGGGAGGTTTGTGTTTTCAGCTCCTGATTTAGAAGGCTGGGTGGAGAGATGTGACCTGGCGGGCTTTGATCCACGTGGACATGTGTAGAGAGAGAAAAAATCTGGTGTCAGGGACAGTTCATTGGGGAAGAAAGGACAAACTTGCTGCCTTCTGTCGCGGCGCTGTGCCACAATGGATTTCTTCAATGTGTTTTCCAAATTGAGATAAAATCGAGTGATAATATCTGGGGAAAGGCTTTTGCTCTCTACATCCTGCTTGCTCTTTATATGACAAACGAGCAAGTGTGTGCTCTTCAGCCGGGAGAAGAGGGGGATGAGGGGAGAGCTCAGCAATCAACAGCTTCCTCCCAAGGGGCAGCTCCTCTCTGCTCTCTATGACCAGGGACAGGACCCAGGGAACGGCTGGAGCTGTGCCAGGGGACATTTAGGTTGGATATCAGGAAAAGGAAAAGGACTCCATGATCCTTGGTGATCCCTTCGAGCTCGGGATATTCTGTGGTTCTTAGGAGGTGTCTGGGAGGTCGTGCTCTCTGACCTGTGGCTAAAGTGGGATTGAACTTACGAGAGCTTCCCTGGAAGCTGTTTCCACCTTCACCTGGGAGCTCCTGGAGCTCCTGCCCGTGCCCGCCTGCCTTGCTGAGGGGTGTGCAGGACCCGGACCTGTTGTCCATGGTGGGACTCGCTGCTCCAGTGGTGGTGGAGCAGCTCCAGTTCTTCCCTGTCCGTGCCCGTGGGTTCCTGGAGCAGCCCTGTTGCTGCCGACAGTGCAGTGAGCAGGAGGGCAGTTCTTCCCAGGAGCTCCTGTCCTGCCCTGGTGCTGGGGCAGTGCCCAGAGCTGCAGTGCTGGAGCCCTGGCTGGGTTTGGCTTTCCTGCAGTTCCCGTGGCTGCTCCCTGGGAATGGTGTTCCTCTGTGTTTTTAAAGTAGGACCTACACTTTTGCTGGAGGCATTGCCAGCAGAGGGAGCAGGAGTTAGTTCTGCCCATCAGCACTGTCCAGAACTATGAGATACCATCTTTAATAATTTAGATATAAAAATAAGCAAGTAAGCTCTTAAATCGTTAAAGAACAGCAAGAGAGAGCTGTCTAATGGGGTAGCACCAAGGCAGGTTGATCAAAGCCTTGACCGTGTTGAAACTTAATCACAATGTTTGGCTGGACCTTTACAAAAATTCCCCCTGACAAAATGCAAGGAAGCAGATCCTCTCCTGTGCCAGTGCTGCTGGTGTTGTGGTGTTCCTTTAGTGCAGGAAAACTCTGGGCAAAGTTGCCACCTAATTTCTGACCTAGACATGGATTAACACAGCCCTCCTGTTCATCAGGGCCTTCTGCAGAAGGTGAGGATGCTCCATGAAGAAATGGCTTATTACACATTCCTCTTTTTCTATAGGTATTCCCATTTGGCGGTAAAAGTTGTTGATATTTTATAACTTGCAGAATGAGCAAATAGATGGGCAGTTTTCTCTCTGTGGAGCATAAATGGCCCATTTTATCCCAAGATGTCTTTACTCATGAGGAGAAAATTACAACCCCAAGTTTTACATGCAGAGCATCAGCAGGAGATATCTGATAGCAGTGAGCTGGAAATGTCCAGATTTACAATATGCTGAACAAATCCAATCTGTGCTGGGTAAAACGAGGCTCCTGTGAGTGCAGGAGCCACGTGGTAACAGAAATAAAACTGTACCTCGTGTTGCCCTGATTGGATTTTACTCCAGCCTGCTGTGAGGGTGGTAACGCCAGGACACCAGGACGTGTATCCCACAGGGAAGGTGCTCATCGAGCAAAAGCATCCCATGGAGGAATGGGGCTGCATTAAGGTGGGAGCAGGAGCTGGAGAGTGAATCTCTGTGCATGCTCCTCTGGGGACAGTGGCACCCCAAAGGGACAGTTGGCTGAGCGCCCCAGGCGAGTCCTTCCTGATCCAGTCACACCCTCCTGATAGGGAGTCCTTTTCCATGTTTGAACCTCCTGACTGATTTTGGCTGAACGTGGCTTTGCCAGTGGGTGCTACGAGGCAGCTTTGGGCGCAGGAGGGTGATGCTGAGGAGCCCCCAGTGTCTGTGTGCGGGGTGTCCCTTTTGGGACTGAAGGATGGGGCTGAAGGCTGCAGTGGGTGCCCAGGGCACAGGGATGTGCTGCAGCTGAGCCAGCAGTCTGGCACAGCCTTCACATCCCTGATCCTGCTCAGCCTGGCACTTAGGACAGCCTGAATGGGAATGTGAGCTCAGGCTGAGCCGTGTGCTTAAATCTCAGCACCAGCAAGACAAGAGAACCTTCCCGGCTGGAGCTGCAGGGCTGAGTCTGCAGCAGGAACCGGCGAGCGGGTGGGAATGTCACCTTCCTTTTCCAAAGCCATTTGCATTTCCCCGTGCTGGCAGCACATCTGACAGCTCCAAGAGGCCCTGGCTCGGGAAGTGGCTGCTGGCACTGCCAGGCTGCCCCTGCCCGGGTGCATGGACCGGGCACCTCTCAGGGCCAGGCAGCTGGGGCAGAGACAGGAGCTGATCTCTGTTTTCAGGGGACATGAAGCTTTCCTGCAGAGCTCCCATTTTGCTGCTTCAAAAACACTTTGCAAGATCTGCTGGGAGAAAATCCCAGCTGCACCGAGCACGTTAGAAACCTGAAAGGCAAGATTGGAACTGGAGAGAGACCTTGAGCAAAAATGTGACCAGGGGTTGTCTGATGGGAGTGCATCTTCTCACCCTGAGAAAATGGGGGTTTGAGGCTCTGCAGAGCACTGGGGAAAGGAGCTGAACTCTGTGATCCTTGTGGGTCCCTTCTGACTCAGGGTATTCTGTCACTGTGTGAGATGGATACTTTACTGTGTCAGCTTTTCCAGGGAGCAATGGGTTTGGGAAGTGTAGAAGTGTTTGTAGCTGGGCTGGGGCTCATGGATTTAAGGCAAATCCTGCTCCTGTGGTGGCTGAGGCAGATGGAACACCTGCTTTTATGTTAAATATAGGACAAGTGCTGCTGCCTGCTCGGGATTCGTGTGGGAAGTTGGTCGGAGCCCCGTGGTCACTCGCTGTGGTGTTCTGAGGTGAAATCTTGGTGGATAAGGGGAAGTAAAAACAAGCAAGGGGAGTGCTGGGAGTGATGCCCAGCTTGTGGGCAGACCCGCAGCATCCCCTCAGCTCTCATCCTGGTCTGGGAGCTTCATCCCCTCCTCCATGGGGCTGCATGGGGAGCACCCGCTGGCATACCTTGGTCCCTTGGGAGAATTTTTAGGGTGCTGCCACTGCCCTGAAGAGCAGAGCCTTCCCTGCCTTCTGTTCCAGGGGCAGAGCTGGGCACAAAACCTTGGGTGAGGCACGATGCACGAACATTTGGGACGCTCTTGGCCCTTCTTGTGCTGCTTTTCCTCTGCTGGCAGGCGTGGGAGGTGTCCCCTGTGCCCGGGCAGAGCCCACCTCCTGCTCTGCCACCTCCTCCCCGTCCCACCCCCTCCTGTGCCGCGGGCAGGTGCTCTCTGGCACGGGCAGAACGGGCACGGAGGTGGCGGCGGCGAAAGCAGCCGCGTCCTCCAAATCCTCCTGCACAAAAGCCCTTTTGTTCCCCGGGTGAATTCCAAGAGCTTTTCTCCGGTTTTGATTCCAGCAAACTCCCACTGCAGGCAGACAGACGAGGGCCGAAAACAAAGCGGCAGCGAAATGAAAAGTCCCTCGTGAAAAAAAATTGCGGCAAGGGCTGGGGGCTCTTGTCTGACAGCTCCCCTGGCCCGCAGTTCCTCTGGGCTTCCTAATTTGAGATAAGCAGCAAAGAAAACAGGCTCTGGGATGGGGAGGCAGCGAAGCCAGTGGACCTTGGCAGAGGGAAAATTGGGGCGTGATTTATGGGGTGCTGGTGGTTGGAGGGAGCGCCTGCCCTGGCTGCTCGCTCCCCGGAGCTCCACTGCTGGGATTTCTCATGATATGGGGGATAAGGGGAGAGCCATGAGGCTCCAGTGGCTCCGTGGGATCTCCATCACCATCACATCTTTCCCAGAGCAGCAGGAGGATGTGCCTGTCCCACTGCTGCAAGCGCAGGAACATGACAAGGGATGCAACCAGCTCCAGTGACCACGAGGAACAGAAATGCAAGTCCTTTTGGGCACCTCTTGGACCCCGGTGGGATTTCCCTGAACCAGAGGAGTGGAAGGGAGGCTTGGGCCACCTGTGAAGTTGTTGGGTGGAAAATCAGTTGAGCAAAGGAAGGTGAGAAGAAGGAAGAGGCTTTGGTCCCGATAGGATTCCCATCAGGCTGTTGGAGATGGGAGTGTGTATGGACAAATTATTGAATTCTGCACTTTGTGGGCTGCATCCTTTGGCAGCTGCTAACATCCTGATCCATGGAAGTCCCTTGCTTTGGTGGGTGTGACTCAGAGCCCACAGCAGCAGAGGTGTTTGTGTGTGAGTTCCTCACTGCCCACGCCTGTGCCAGGCAGAGGGGACACACAAACAAGGCTTGTGCAACTCTGGCAGTTGGACTCGGTGAGATCCTTATGGATCCAGCAGGGATGTTCTATGATTCTCCATCTCACCCATGGCCATGGATGGGGTCGTTAGAGGTGAAATTGGAGCGTGCACATCCTGGTGCTCCATCCCTTCCACCACTGCCCCCACCCCTCTCCATCCCATGGATCTGAGGCAGTGCCTGTTCCTCACAGAGCATCTTTCAGCTGGGGTGGATCAGGAGAGAGCTGAACATTCCCACTCTGAGTGTGGGATCCGGTGCTGAGGGGGTGTCTCGGGTCCCCGGGGGCTGGTGCTGGGGTCAGCTCAGGGCAGCTGAGCCCCAGCTGGGTGGAATTCCCTGGGAGCAGCTGCCCCAGCTCCGCTGCTGTTCCTGCGGGGTGATGATGCCACTGTCTGCACGGAGGTGCTGCTGTCTGGGAGGAGCTGTGCCCTTTCCCCCAGGCCATCCGAGCTGGAGCAGCTGGATGAGTTCAGCCAAAGTGTTGTAACAGGGTTTTTAATATTCAGATCCCCTGTGCCCTGCGCTGAAAGCCGTAGGCAGGCAAAGCACTCCTATCTCCCATCTCCCACTCCCATGAGCACCTAAGGGACGGTGGATTCGGGGCTGCTTTGCATTGCATCTGCTGTCTGAAGGGAAGCTGGCTGATTCCAAGGCTGCCTGGCGGTGCAGGGTGTCAGGGGAGGGCTCTGTCTGGCCTTGTCACGTCTGCAGATGCCGGCGTGGTGCTGGCACCAGCTCAGCAGGAGCGGGACGGGTGGCCCCGCGCTGTGCCCGCAGTCGCCTTGATAGATTGGAAGTGATGCTGTGTCTGGGCTGGGATGTTATCTGGGAAGGGACGTTATCTGGGAAAGCTGTTGGTTGTCACCTCCCCGTGTGCATCAGGAGGGAGCATGCGGCTGCTCTTTGCTGATCTGTGGGTGTGAAAATGAGCGCTGAAGGCCTCATTTCCTCTCAGGTTGGTTTTCCTGCAAGCAAACGCTGGGGTGGGGTGGAGGAAACACATGGGGGCAGAGCCCAGTTGGGAGGTAAAATCCGAGGTCTGGTGTTGAAATGTCCAAGCCAGTGTGGGAGCCCACGGAACAGCTCAGTGAGGTGTCAGTGACTTCCACAGGACAGAAATAACAATCCTAAACTCCCATACCCACTCCTCGTAGCATCTTCTCCGTCAGATGACCACCCTCTGTCTCTAGACTGGCCCTGGGTGCTGGTGTCCCACAAAACCTGCTGGACTGTTGCTCCAGCATGTGATTATGCCTGTGCTCCCTGCCAGAGCTGCAGGGGGCTCAGTTTTGGTTGGTGGGGGACTTCAGGGGGGGTACGGAATTGCCTAAAAGCTCTATCAGCCCCCTGTCCCCTCCCCAGGGTCCCTGCAGCCCCTCTTCAGTGCGTGGCTTAGCAGCAAATCTCACGTCTGATCTCTTATCAAAGTGTATCTTCCGCTTTGCACTCACAAGGGCTGAACTCTTGTAAAATTTGGAGATGCACTCTTATCAAGAGTGACTGACAGCCTTTTGCAACCAAAATGTGCTGATAAACAAGAAGAAATTGCATCCCTCTGGTTTCAGTATTGACATGAGTAACCCAGCAGCCTGCAGCCCTTTGGCAGGGTGCGTGAAGAGGAAAATGGGCAGAGTAAGAGAGATTAGCCCGAATCAGGAAATTACCTTCAAAATTGAATTACTGAAATACAGAGCTTGCTGAAAGGCGGGCAAATAGGTTCTGATATTTGCAGAGTTTGGTGACATTTCTCTCTGTGCCTGCGCTGCAGGATCCAGGGATTATTCCGCTGGAGTCCGTGTCGCAGAGCTCTCTGCTCTGCCTCGTTCCAGCGTTTTCTTCTTGTGCTGCTCAGAGCTTCTCCTGCCGGAGGCCAGCCTGAGGCAGGCACGAAGCCCTGACCTTGTGATTTTACCTCCCAGCGAAGCTGAAGATCTCCGTGTGTGGTGTTTGTGCCTCGGCGGGGCTGACCTGCATCAGCCGCCGCCGGTCGGGAGCGCGGCTCCTGCGGCAGAGCCGGGCCCTGGGACGCAAATAACCCCGGCGTTGCTCAACCGTGGCACCGGGTCAGCGGGTGCACCTCGCCCCGCGCCCGCCACGGCCCTGCCAGCTCGGTTTGGAGCCTCTCCCGCCGGGGTTTATTACAGGTTGCAGGGTTGAGTCACGGGAGCGAGTTCAGCCCTGCGACGGAGAAAGCCCGCGGCGGCCGCTGGCAGGGCTGGGTGCTGGGGCGTGGGGAGGCGATGGGGCACATCTGGGTGCTGGGGCACATCTGGGAGCTGGGGCATGTTCTGGGTGGTGGGATATGTCTGAGTGATGGGGCACAGCTGGGTGATGGGGCACAGCTGGGTGCTGGAACATGGATGGATGCTGGAACATGGATGGATGCTGGAGCACAGCTGAGTGCTGGAACATGGATGGATGCTGGAACATGGATGGATGCTGGAGCACAGCTGAGTGCTAGGACATGGATGTTGGGGCACAGCTGGGTGCTGGAACAAGGATGGATGCTGGGGCACATCTGGGTGCTGGAACATGGAGGGATGCTGGGGCACATCTGTGTGCTGGGACATGGACGGATGCTGGGGCACAGCTGGGTGCTGGGACATGGCCACCCTCAGGACAGGACAGTGACTTGCATTCCACCACTGGGATGTTGGTGCTGATGGTATCAGTAGTTTGGGATCAGCTGGTGGTGGTCCCTGGGAGAGCTGTGCCCAGGCCGTGCCGTGCTCTTCTCTTCAGGAGCCATGACAGGAATGCAGCAGCATCTGCCCATGTGTTGTGCCAGTGTTTCGGGGTTTCCTGCTGTGCTGTCATTCTGGTACATGTTGGAAAAATCCATTAATTTCTCTTGCCTCTCTTGGGTCACTTCCTGACCCAAAATGTGATTCTTGGGGAAAAAAAAGGAAAATAAATAATGCTTTAACTCATAAAGATGTGAGTTGCAGTGTGGACACCATGGGGCCATGGTGGGCTCAGACCTGGATGTGCCAGTGGCCACGAGATGAGCAGGCAGCTCCATGGCATCCAAAGGAGAGGAGCAAAGCCTGGAGCTGGGATCCACCTCAGCCCCACGGCCACGGCAGGCTCGGCCCCGTTCCCCAGGCAGCCCAGCAATGAGTTGTTAAGGAAACACATTCCAAGTTTGCAGTTTCCAAGGAGTTACTGCAAACAGCCATGGGGGAAGACACAGATAGAGGACGTGTGGGAAATGTCCCTGTCCTGCACAAGAGGACATGCCATCATCCTTGGAGCATCTCCATTGGCTTCCAACTGATCCAGTTGCTCCTGGCAGTGATGGAAGAGCGGCCAGTGGCACTTGCCACTTACTGGCAGAGCTAAGGAGTGAATTGCTCCGTTAAATTTCAAGGAGACAAATAAAGCACAACAACCACCTCATCCCTTCCCTTGGCCTTTGGATGAAACTTAACAGCTTTTAAGCATCTCTTGCATATTAAACTTTTTGTGTTGTGGCTTAATGAAGGGTTGGAAAGCAGATTTTCAGAGCCACTTTTCCACGTCATTGGTGCTTACATGAACACCTGGTTTTTTGTTTCTCCAGAAGTTACCTTGGCTAAAGCTCTGTGTGTACAAACTGGGTGGGGGGCACAGCTCAGCCACTCACCCACCCTGTCCCTGGGTCTGTGCACAGAGGGGATTTAGGCACCTTTACCAAGGAGTTACCAAGACACACAGCCCAGCCACGGGGGCAGAAGTGGTGGGAGGACTTCCCTCGTGCCTCCCCACCGCAGCCACCAAAACGCTGTCACCGACAGCCGCCTCCCTGGCACCTGCAGCTCTGTCCCACAGGCATTTGAATCCTAAAGCCATAGTCTGGTCCCACACTTGGACTGCTCAAATGGCAAAATCCAAAGGGTTTCACCCATTTGGAGCCCGTGGGAGAAAGGTGATGGTGCAGGAGTCACTGTGGTCACACTGTGGAGACGCCACGTGGGAGGACACGTGGAGCTGCCTCAGGGAAGTGGCCACAGGGAAGATCCATTTGCTCTACAAAACCCACCAGAAGTGGCTGCCTTAGGAATTTACCCCCACTTGTGTTTGTTCTCTTTGAGGGCTTGGTTTCCATTTCGGCTGGAATGGAGCCAGGGCGAGTCTGGGTCCGGCTCCAGCAGCACGGCTGCTCCTCAGACCCTTCAGAACACACTTGGTTATCTCTGTGTATTTTAATTTCTGAGCACAGCAGCTTGGCAGGGGACCTCAGGCTGTGCTCGGTGGCTGTTGTTTAGTCTGGAGGTGGGCAGCGTTTGGCCACGGGAACACCAGGAATGCTCCCGGCCTTCCCGCTGCTCTCACACTGGGCTGGCACGTCCCCCCCGTGGGATCCCTTGGGGGAGAGACCTGAGCAGGGTTAAAGGCTTTTCACCTTGAGAACTGGGCAGTGGTGATGAGCTGGTGACTGAGGACTGAGGGAGATGGACAGTCCATCCCCTGCCCTTGGACATGTGTGCCAGGTTGGGTTTGTATAATAACCATAAAAATTTGCAGGTATAAATAATGAACCTGTGAGAGGATCCTTAATAGTTGTTCAAAATATTTTTTCACCTCTTTGGTAATCCTGTGAAACTGTTGTTAAATGTGAGGTTGCCACACCTTCTGCAGCAGCAGTTGGTGACCCTGCTCTGCCCTGGTTGCTCTCAGCAGCTTTAGGGTATCTCAGTGTTTGTGTCCAGGAGGGTTAATGAATGAATTTCTCCAGGATTTTGGTATTTCCAGGTGTCCTGCAAGGCTTAAAGTTCTCTTTGACAGCATCAGAGCCATCATTGCTTACTGAGATGTGGGTTGGAACTGAGCTGTGGATAAGAGATGCCCTTTGCACTTGCAGACCAAGTCTTTGCATGAAGAACTGTGTCCTTCTGGGCATCCCCAGTGTCTGGGATACACAAAAATTAATTCCTTGGTTTTGCAAGAACCATCTGGGTTTGGGGTTTTGCACCTAAGCCACGGCCATGGGTCCTTTCCCACTGCAAAGTGGCACTTCAGGATCGGGCCAGACACTGGCTGTGGATCTGTGTGGATCAGAGCTGCCCACGAGATGCCAATTCACTCTTCTCCCATGGAAACCCAGCAAGCATTCCCATTTTGCCCTCATTTTAGGGGTGGGGGTTTGCTTACACGGAGAGTACAGCTGGTGGGGGAAAACCAGATCATTTGGCTTTCAAAACTTTTTGAGAAATCAGACCAAAAATCCTTACGAAAGACAGGAATAGTAAATGAGCCACTTTTGTCTCCTAAAAAAATTGGGAGAAGGAGGCATTTCCCGCCTGTGAAATTTTAGCAGCAAGTTATATGCTAAAGAGTGTTGTGTGAGAGGAAATGTTGCTACATGGCTATTGAACACAGCTTTAATAATAAATTGTGGTGAAGACAGAACTAGTTAATATCCTTTGAAGGAAATAGGAGCTTTTTGTGGCGAGAAATCATTTACTTTGGATTATATCATAAAAAGTTTTCGGCTGCAGCGAAAAGTCTGGAGACTGGGGAATGGGATTTTCCTTCAGAAGTCGAAGTTTATTTTCAGTTACAGCCTATGTGGGCAGCGAATTCCTCTGTCTTCCCTTTCTTTGTTATTCTCTGTTCTTTTCACGGCGGAACTTTGAAGTTTCAGTATTTTTTCAATATTGATACTGAACGCTGCCCTAATTGCAGGGGGTTAACAGCGTTCATCCCCGTGCTGTCAGTGCCGGTGGGAAGGGGTTAACGAGCCCATTGGAAGCGTGTTTTCCTCCCCTCCCTCAGGAATTGGGTTTAAGACCTTCACAGGGAAGTATTTAATGTGTTTTCATTAAGTCAGGGTTTCTTTTTCCTATTCCAGTTTTGCTTCCAGACCTCGTTCGGTTCTCGGGGTCGGTTGGGCTGGTCCGGGCCCTGCAGGAGCACACGGGGTCGGTGCTGGGCCAGGGGAGGTGCAAGGGATGCTGCAGCCAGCTGCTGGCATCAGAACCGGAGAATCAGGGAATCATTGAGGTTGGAAAAGCTCTCCAAGCTCATTGAGTCCAAACATTAACCCAGCACCTCCAAGCCCACCACTAACCCATGTCCCCAAGTGCCACATCCACACATCTTTTGAACACTCCGGGGGTGTTCAGGAGTGTTCAGGATGTTCAGGCTACCCTGGGCAGCCTCTTCCAATGCCTGACCACCTTTTTGGTGAAGAAATTCCTCCTAATTTCTAATCTAAACCTCCCCTGGCCCTACTTGAGGCTGTTTCCTCTCATCCTGAGATGGAACTGCTGCCTTGAGCAGCGACACTCGCAAGAAGACACAAAAGCTTTGTAAAGGTGGCACCTTCTCCAGTCCTTTCAATATTCACTGTGGGTAGTTTTTTCACTAAAAGAAAGTAGATTTAAACTTGTGCTTAATGTTACAGATACCCTGGAAGTTTTGCTGACTCAAACCTGGGTTCTGGAGATGTCTCTCAGCATTGCTCCAAACCAGGCTCGTTTTTTAACCCCCCTCAATTAGTCTTAAAACTTGGCTTTGAACTCAAGTGCTTGTGGATGTCTCCAATGCCAGATTGCAGGGAAAGCTGTAGCTCCAGGGCTCAGGGACCAGCAAGGCTCCGGGGGTTGTTTACACAGAGAATTCCTGGCTTTTTGGGTGCTGGGGAGCAGATGTGTGATCCCATCTGCTGAGCCACCAGCAGAGCCTTCTGCAGGAGGAGCCACGTTCAGACTTTGGGCTGTGTGTGGTGGGTCACTGGGGCTTTCCTTACTGCAAATCCCAGGAATTGCAGTGAACCCTCTGTGCTGGTGGTTTGTGCCTCAGGATTGAGCTCTGTGCTGTTATTTTGGTGTATGAGGCACCTGAGGTCCTTGTGGTGCCTGCCATGGGCGGGTTTTGTGCCATGTGGGGTCTCCTTTCTTCAGTCACCTGCTTTTATCACATTTGTAATCCCCAAAAGCTCCGTTTGTCTGTCAGATGGGGCTGAAATGGGCCAGTGGCTTTGCACCGGCCACAGGGGCCACAGCCCGGCGGATAAACACATGTGGTGATTTTGTCCAGGAAACAAAGCTAAAAATAGTAATGATTCATAAAAACGCTGTGGAAAATACTGCTTTTCTGGTGGATGGAACAGGTAACATCCCATTTTGTGTGTTATGAAGCTGCCTCCACGTTTGGAGCTCCTGTGCAGATGATTTTCTCTGCACTCCGCAGTTTAACTCGGCCTCATCTCCCCGAGCCAACGTCTGCTCTGGCAAAGTGGGGGATTTTATTTTGACAGTGTGACACAACTTGGCAGTTCCTATTGAACAGAACCGATCTTGAGGCTTCCAGTTATTTATTTTCCTTAAAAAAAAAAAGCCCTTTAAGTATGTTTGTCTTTGGGGAGAAAGTCTTAGAAGCATGTGTGAGCTGGACTGTTGGATTTTGGAGCTGGAGATTGGGATGAAGGGGGATCCTGGCTCCTGGAGCCTGCTGGGGTGGCTCTGCTCCGTGTTCCTGGTTCCAAGGCAGTGCCATGCTCAGGATTGCTGATGCTTCCTGCAAACCACTCGCAGATATTGGCCCCAGAGGCTTGGAGAGATGAGTGCTTTGCGTGTCGGAACAAAAGGAGCTCAGAAATTGGGCCTGATCCAGTGGAGAGCCATGAAATCGCCTGATTTCAGCCCAGGATTCATTAAATAACCACGGGGTGAGCAGTCAGCACCTGTGGGTGCTGCAGGTGCAATCCTGGCCGTGGCAATTCCCATTTCCCATCCCTCCTGCTGGTGCCATCGTGAAATCCATGTCTTATTCAAGCTATTGTTGTTGCTTGCTTCTTCCTTGAAAAGAAAACCCCGAGGAATGTTAAACTGTGCCTGTGCCTTGGCAGCTCGAACGCACGGACAGATTGTGCTTCAAAAAAATGGCAAAGTTTCAAAATATTGTATTCTGTGAAGAAGAGACAAGGCAAATAAACTCCCCAAAGTGCAGATTTTATTTCACCAGCAGGCGGAAAGGCTTTTAATATTTATTTGGGTTTGGCACTTTGCTCCCTGGTTCTGCTGACACCACTTGTGAGCCACGATAAGAGTCAACGCTGCACAGCCTGTTCTGGTTCCAGTTCAAATGAGCTCCATTTCCAGTAGGTTCATTTTCACCCTCCCAGGGCTGCCTGAGAGGAGGTTCCTGAGGTTCAGGTGCAGCACATGGGGTGGTGCAAGCAAAGCCATGAGGGGAGAAAAGAAAAAAGAAAATAACAGAGCAAATTTGTGCCCGTTTTTCATTTGGTTTTCGTTGTGCCAGTGACTGCAGCAGAGTGAGTGAAGGGCTGGTCCTTGGGGTTCTACCTGGTGAGGGTTAATAGGGACAGTTCAGCCCTAAAGAGGCAGTTCCTCCATGAGCAATTTGGTGGATTTGTGTGTCTTGTTTTCCACGTGCCAAATCAGTCTGAAGATGTTTTTCTGGTGCCTGTGGTTGTGTTGTTTCCTGGAGGATGCAGACAGGTTTGTGGAGGCAGAGAGGTCGCTGGGATGACAGGCTTGGAAATTGCCAGAGGAACAGGGATTTTGTTTGCCTGCACTGCCAGACCTGTATTTTTGGGATCCTTTTTTTAGCTAGCATGCCAGCATCCAGAACACCTCTCCCCATTTGGCATCCCCGTGGATCTGAGGTGCACTTGGCACAGCTTGGGCAGGAAATGGGATCTGGAGCATCCAGCACAGCGGGGCTTGCTCCTCACTGCTGCATCCTTCTGGAAACCTGTGTGGTGCAACTGAAAAAAGTGCAAGGGAAAGGGTCAAAGAACAGCTCTGCTCACTGTAGGAGTTCCTTCACTGGTTTTTAGAATCGTTTTTAGTTCCTTAGAGACCAGCTTTTACATTTTGGGAAAACCGAGAGCTGTTCTTTGCGCTTCTGCATGACCTTGCTGCTTTTATTTTGCTTTTCCTGTGTTAGATTGGAAGCTCCTGGGAGCTGAGAATTGGCTTTTTTCCATTTTTTTTCCCCCTATGTAAATTCACAGCTCTGTTGATTTCTAGTCCCAGTAGTTTCCAATAAATGCTTTTCCCACGAGGTGTCAGCTGGGTTCTTGCAGGCTGTTCCATCCTGGAATGACTCTGCCAGAAGGACTGAGCACGATCCCATCTTTTGCAGCAGACAAGTTAAAAAAAATAGTTTAAAAAAAAAAGAAAAAGGGTAATCTGAATTGATTAATTGATTCATAAAGGTCATTTTCCGTGCTGGGTGCCTGCACTTTGATCCTCCAGCCCTCTGGCACTGGGATGCACAAGCATCTATTGATGTGTCAAAAGGGAAAACAAATTCACACGTGTAAAGGTGAAACTTGAGGGACAGTGTTGGGAATAGAGAGCAAAACTCACGCTTAAAAAAGGAGTAATTGATACAAATTGTTAGGTTAAAAATGCTGAACACCTAAATTAGGTGCTTGAGCCTTTTTTGGGGGAGAGAACCCGGGATTTTATTACCCAGCCGAGCAGCCAGATGTTTACCTTGGGGTTTTGGTGACATGACTGATGTTTCCAGGTGATTTTCTCCATGAATTGGAGCCCCCGTGCTGACATGTGGCTGGATCTGTGCACTCATAAAAAGCTTCTTGTGTTTCTCTGCCCTGCCTGGCTCTCGTGGCTGCCTCTTGGACCCCCTTTACAGGAGAGCTGCACTCGGGCTGCCTCACAGCTTGAGCTGCATCCAGCTCAGAAAAGCTTGGCTGGTCAGTGTGAACAGAAACAAACGGCTTTGAAGCCTGCAGACTCAATTCTGCTTTATTTTTGCTGGGTTTGCACGGCTTTAACGACCGAGAGATGAAACATGCAGTTCAACAGAATCAGAATCTGGGGCTTTCAGATGCGATTTTAAAAAGGTGTTTCATCCTGCCAGGGTTCGCAGTTGCGTATCTGGAATGGTTTAAAATGTGAGAAATGTTGTAGGGGATCCTACGTGGGTAGGGAGGAGAAAAACCTTTCCCTTTGCATGTTCTCGTGGCCTGCCTTTGCCAGAGCTCTTGCCTTGTTTTCTGTACCAAGTTGGCAGCCAGAGCTCGCAGGTCTAAATGAAACATTGCTGAACAAAGGCACTTTATGTTTGAACTCCGTGCCCCGAGTCTGCACCACCAGCCTGGCTGGGCATTTATGTTAAATAAGGTCAACAAATATAGACAAGCTGTGTTTTGCAAATTAACCCCAAACAAATTGTAACAACAACAACAACAACAACAACAAAAAAGCTGCTTTCTTTAACTCTGCCTCTTTCTTGTTTCGCAGGCAAGAAGAGAAACCCTGGGCTGAAAATTCCTAAAGAAGCATTTGAGCAACCACAGACAAGCTCCACGTAAGTCTGCAAACACTGGGGCAGAATGAAAAGAAAACCACGAAGCCCAGCTGCCTTCCAGCCTGTGCTGGCGCCTGGCAGGGTCCAGGGCCAGGCTGGATGGAGCTTGGAGCAACCTGGGATAGTGGAAAGTGTCCCTGCCCATGGCAAGGAGTGAAATGAGGTTTTGAGGTCCCTTCCAACCTCCAAACCGTTCTAATTATTCTGTGATAACTTCACAGCCCTTGTATTTCTTAGGTACAGGCAGAGGATCTCAGCCCATCACCCTCTCCCCATCCCTGCCCCTGTCTCGTGTGCTGCTTAATGATGCAGGAAAAGATAAAAACCAGGGTGGACACCCAGTTTTGACTGATGTGGCACTTTGGCCACCAGTTTGAGTAACCTGCGTTTGGTCCAGGCATAAAAACTCATCCCCTTCCCTGCATACTCAGCTTTGCAAAAGGGAACCCTCTGTTTTTAAGGCACTTTGTGCAGCTCCAGCCTGCTTGGCTTTCTTTGCTTCTTTGAGGAGTGAAGTTTTTTAGCCTGTTAGCCTGTGCTGTGTGACTGAGGTGAGAATTTATAGCAGGTTTAGGTGTTCATGCCCATTTAATCCGTTTTTCATGCAGCCTGGCAGAGGTTTGGTGCTTGCCACCTGCATGGCCTTTCACAATGAATCCCTCTGGGTTCCTGCACGGGGCAGCTGGATGTGAGAAGTGCCTATTCCAGTAGTTTTTTTCCTGAGCCTTTTTTGGGGGTGACTTTGTGGATCTTGGCTGTGCCTGTCGATCCTGCAAAGCCAGGAGACTGCTCAGGCTGCTCAGGGGCTGCTGGCCTGAAGGTGTGAGGGGATGGCTTGGGGGTTGTATTTACTCACGGAGGGAAAATCGATCTTGCTAAGGGACATTTCACATCTTTTCCCTTTTCTTTTGTGCAGGCCACCCAGAGATCTGGACTCCAAAGCCTGCATCTCTATTGGTGAGGAGGTAAGGCTGAGAGAACTCTGGGATCAGGTGGCCATCCTGGGCTGGCTGCTTGTGGGATTGCTTCACTTCAGCCCCCTAAAAAAGGGCAGAATAACAAATCCCACCTATTAAAAATAACATACCCCTTTTTACTTGAAAGGGAAGGCAGTGGCTGGGTGAATAAAAGCTGAGAAGATCCAGCCTGGGAGCTGGGGAGCTCTGGGGGCTTGTGGGCCCTGACAGCCACGTCCAGCCATAAATCTCTGCCTGGCATCTGGTGCTCGTGCTCCTGCAGCAAGGGCTGTGTGCGTGGGACACCAGTGGGGCCCCTTGGCCAGCTGGACCTGCTGGTTGGCACCGCTCTGCTGAACATGCCCCAAACACTCACCCCTTGCCTCCCGTGACACGTGGGCTCCCTTCATATTTTCCACCATGGAAATTCCTTCCTTGCTGCACTAAGGTGCAGCTAATCCCCTGGAAATAACCATTATAAAGCAAGGGGGTTGCTAACAGAGTGTTTTACTCTCCTCTGCAGTTCCTTTGCTGATTGAAAGCCTTCATCCAAAGCGTTTCCCTTTGTTAATACTGAAGGCCACCTCCTCAGGAGTCTGACTTAGGGTAGATCTTCCTGCCCTGGAAGCAAATCCACCTGCCAGCATGGAAACCAGTCCACCTGGTCTGAAAAAATAGCAGGGGAAAAGCAAACCCCAGGACAGTTATTTTGATGGGAGAAATGGGCAGAGCAGAATTCATAAAAGCACTTTAAAGCTGGACAATAAATTTATGAGGGGCAAAAGATAGGCCTCAGTGTCAGTGAATTAATTTATAAAGTGAAAGGCCAGTCCAGTAGTGGTTTAAAATGTCCATCTTTGGTTGACTTCCCTCATTTTGGATGTTGTATTTTCCCTGGCTTGGAGCAGGGGCTGGGAGGTGGAAGCAGTGGGAGATGCTTCTGGAGCAAAACGGTGCAGCACGGGGGCGGAGAAAATGCCTGCTGCTGGAGCAAGCGCCTGCTCCCGGAAAATCACCTCTCCCCTGCAGTTCCAGGGCTGAGGAAAGGCTCCAGTGCTCCAAAAAGGCTCCATGCAGGAGGCAGTGAGCCCGTGCTGGACGATGCAAAGGGAGCCACACTTCAAACCCCAGAGCCCAGTCGGTTTTACAGCCTTGGATCTGTGGCTGTCTCGGAGGGACTGGCGTGCCATGGCTTGCGTTTCCCATGGATCTGTGACCTGTTTATCCAGCCAGGTTCCCTTAGGATGGGCTCCCTCTTCCACCAGCATTTCCACACTCAGCCTGATCCCAGGGGGAAGCCACTTTCCCTCCTCTCCCTTTAAACTCTGCTGCTCGTTTAAAGGGAGCACTCCAAGCGCTGTTCTGGAGAGGCTCCCGGTGAGCAGCAGGAGCAGTGTCAGGCAGGCAGAGACACCTAAATCTCTGCTGTTACTCCAAAATATTAGTCAGGGCTCCTTGTGCACATGCCCAGGGTGTCTCCCTGCTCCCTGTGGCATCCCCAGCCGGCTCACTGCAGGCTGCAGGGATTTTTTTGTGCTGCGCCGGCAAAAAGCCGTGTGGGATTATTCCCTGTGAATCAGTTCGTTCTCACCCTCTGCCTTCTGGAGGGGACTGACTGGTGTGGTTGGGCTTGCAGCAAGCAGAATGGCTGGGTTTAGTGGCAAAGGCAGATTTGAACCATCCAATAATAATAATAATAATAATAATAAAAATAATAAAATAGAGCGGCTGCACATTGAAAGGAGAAGGGCACGTTGGGATGCAGGGTCCAAACAAAGTCATCCTTTGTGTGAGGCCGGGAGAAAATGATGGGAGACAAAATAAATCCTCCGTGGTGTGAAAATGGGGCACACTCAGCTGGTGTTTGGCCCACCTGCAGGGCTGGAGAAATGAGCTTTGAAAAAGCTGGAGATATTTCCGCCATTGTTTGGGGGAAGAGGAGGAT
This sequence comes from Ptilonorhynchus violaceus, assembly GCA_013397565.1. Taxonomy (NCBI): domain Eukaryota; kingdom Metazoa; phylum Chordata; class Aves; order Passeriformes; family Ptilonorhynchidae; genus Ptilonorhynchus; species Ptilonorhynchus violaceus. The sequence continues at coordinate 22,075 of VZRJ01008540.1, forward strand.
GGAAAGAAAATAAAATGAAATAAGATTGGAGGTGATTCCAAGGGGAGAAGCTGCTGTGGTGTTTTCCATCCCAGCCCTCAGAGGATGGAGAGGCTGAAAGTGCTGCCAGCTGAAGGTGGCTGGGACCTGAAGGGGAGGGACAAGACAAGAGCATGGAGTGACAGGACATGGGGAAATAGATTCAAACTAAAAAAGACTAGGTTTAGATGGATATTAGGAAAAAATTCTTCCCTGTGAGGCCCTGGCACAGGTTGCCCAGAGAAGCTGTGGCTGCCCCATCCCTGGAAATGTCCAAGGCCAGGCTGGACGGGCCTTGGAGCAAACTGTGATAGTGGAAGGTGTCCCTGCCCATGGTAGGGTGTGGAACTGGAGGAGCTTTAAGGTCCCTTCCCACACAAACCATTCCATGCTCCCAACTCAGAATATTCTGCGATTCCGTGATTCTCTGATCCATAACTCCATGACGCTGGGGTTTGGATGGGCGTGTGGCAGAGCATCCCACCGAGGGAATGACCCTTCCTGTGCCTGCCCTGGCTCAGGCTGCTCTGGGAGGCTGGCCCAGATGGCCCCACTGTGGTCCCTTCCAGCCTCACCCACTGTGTGACTGTGATTTTGTGACACGGGCCCATGAGACACGTCCTCCCCAGAGCTCAGTGCCTCATCCTCCTCCTCCAAGGGCTGAGATTCTGTCTCAGCCTGGGAGGGGGTGCACCAGGGGAAGGATGTGCATGCTGGGGGCCCAGCATGACCTCTCAGGGGCCGCTGATGGCTTTTCTCCCCCAGAACTTTGAGGTGAAGGCCGATGACCTGGAGCCCATCTCCGAGCTGGGACGAGGTGCGTACGGGGTGGTGGAGAAGATGCGGCACATGCCCAGCGGGCAGATCATGGCAGTGAAGGTAGAGTGAGCCTGGGGGTCTGTGCTTCTCGGGGTGTCGGGCACACTTGGAATCCCACTCCTTCCTTTCCTGAGATTTGCTTCTTTCCTCATGAAATCCTCTTTCCACACAGGGGCCGTAGGAGATTTGGGTTATTTAACCAAGGAAAGGGGTGTGCTTTAAAAGTGTGATGCTCCAGCGTTGTAGTGGATCAATCATTTTGTCCACCTTTATCTGCAATATTCCTGTTTTCCTAGGATTTAATATGCCATCGTTTTTAAATGTAGATATACATATAAATACACATATTCTTTTCTGGTGTAGCCCCTCGGATTCAGGGCTTTGCGCTTCGTAATTATAAAGAAGAATAAATCTAATTGCATAAGAGAATTTTCTTCATCTGGGACTTTTTTAGTCTCCTTGGAACAGGAAATTTTTGCTGGGATTTTCACATTTTGCCTGCTGCAGTGGGATCTTGATTCATGGCAGGCTTGTAGATGCTATCATGAAAAGTTTTCATAACAACAGCTTAGACTCATAAATTTGGAGATTAAGGAAACGGTCATGGGAAAAATTGTAGTTTGGGAAGGGCCCGTTTTTGCTTGGCTGAATTTTAGTTCCCTTTCAGAGTAAAAGAGCTGGAAGCTCTGAGCAAACTGAAGGAAAACTCTCAGCTCCTCACTTGTGGGTGCACTTTGCTGTGGGTGCTGTGTGGGACAGGTCTCGGGGCCTCTGTGCTCTGCATTTGGTCTTCTTGTTTGCAAAAGAGCTCTCAGGGGGTGATGGAAGATCTGAGCTGGGTATGGCAGGAGCGTTCAGCTCTCTGTGATGCTGAGCAGTTTAATTCTGTCCCATTATTGACCCCAAGGGGCTTTGGCCAAGGAGCCTGGAATGTGTGTGTGACCTGTGGTGTTTGGCAGCTGAGGGTCTCTGGGTATTTCAGATAAAGGACATCTCTTCCTGGGAGACTGGGAAATGCCATTTTCCAATGGGTTGAGCCCATGGTGCTGGGCTGGGGCCCTCTCTCATGACCCAAATCTGCTGATGTAACTGGTGTTCCCTGGACTCCAAAGTCAGGGCTTTCCACCAGCCTAGAATTTGATTTCCTGCTCCTTTCTCCTCTCCCAAGCCAGTCCTTCCTTTTGGCTCTTGCAAAGAGTGGTGTTTGCAGGGAAGAGCAAAACCACCTGTGGTGAGAAGACCCCAGGGTGCTCCTGCTGTGGGTGCTGGGCTGGTGATGTGCCTGTGACAAAGAGTGGTGCCCAAAGGGTGGCACGAGGGGCGGTGGAAGGGTCGAGGTGAGGTGCCAGGGCCCTGTGGCACCCAGCAGGGAGGAGGGGCCGGCAGCCTCCCCTGACAGGCTCTGTGTTGCAGCGGATCCGAGCCACGGTGAACAGCCAGGAGCAGAAGAGGCTGCTGATGGATCTGGATATCTCCATGAGGACAGTGGATTGTCCCTTCACCGTCACCTTTTACGGGGCACTTTTCCGAGAGGTGAGGCTTCCCGGGTCTGCCCCTTCTCCCACGCTCTGGATTCCCGCTCCTGGGCTTCCTCCAAGTGCCAGGGGAGTAATCTCCACCTAGACCTGGAGATTGGCTCAGTCCTGGCCCAAGGGTGTGTCAGGCACTGTGGCTGTGAGTGGTGGGGACAGTCATCAGCTCACAGCCTGGTCCCATAGTGTTAATATTGCCCTGGCTTCATTTCCTCCGTGTGGAGGAAAACTCTGGAAAGCTCCAAAAAGCAGGATTTATTGAAGAGCTTTAAGCCCAGCTCTGCAGAGCTGAACTTTTCCTGGCTGGGCATTGGCAGCCTCAGTTCTGATAACTTTTAGGGCTCCTAAATCACTGGGGCTCTGCTTTGGGAAGAGTACGCCCTAAATGGTAGGGAATGTGAACAGCACTTAATTCCAGAGCAGGGAAAAGAAAGCCCAGTGCAGTTTTGCTGAATGAGTTTTAAAAGACAGGGAAAGGCCAAACAGGCCTGCAAAGGCAAGTGCCAAAGAGCTTTGCATGGGGAGGGAAAGGAAAGAAGGAAAGGATGCTTTGTTCCAGTATGTGGACATCTGCTTGCTCGATTGTCCAGGGAGACGTGTGGATTTGCATGGAGCTGATGGATACCTCACTGGACAAATTCTACAAACATGTCATTGACAAAGGCCTGACGATTCCCGAGGACATCCTGGGGAAAATCGCCGTCTCTGTGAGTATCAGGGAGAGGAGGGAAGGGAAGGGGGGTTTCTCTTCTAAGCCAAGTCCTACATGGCCCAGGGTCCCTGTTGTGTTTGCAGCAGGAGGAGCATGGTCCATGGGCCAGCCCATGAGGACATTCCCAGCTGGCCTCCCTTATCTGGGCTGAGGTGATGTTATTGAAAAGCCATAAATTACCCAAAATGTGCCCATTCATACACATGATGGAGACATGGCACAGTGAGAGATGTGGGGAGGGTCCTGCAGCTCCTTTCCCTTCTCATCAGGGCCCTGGAGCTCCCAGGAGGATCCCTGGGTACCACCATCACCTCAGGCTGCTGGGAGGGTGCAGGACTCGTGGGGGACGTGGTTTTCCTTCCTCCAGGCGGGTCTGGAGGTGAAGCCAGATCTCATTTCCTCCTCCTCGTGGTGCTGCCAGCTGTGACTGACTGTGGCTTTGTTGTTGCAGATTGTAAAAGCACTAGAACATCTCCACAGCAAACTCTCCGTGATCCACCGAGGTGAGTGCCAGGCACACGCCCCACTGTGCCTGCCCTGCTCTCAGCCTGGCCAGGCCTCCCAAAAACCTGAGTTAAAATGAGCCTTTGACAGGAGAAATATTCCCCAGCATCTCATGACTCGCAGCAAAACCCAGGCAGAGGGAATGGCTGCTGGTTTGCTCCTTAAATCTGCTGCTGGTCCCAGGGTTTCCCTGGGGTGCAGGAGAAGGGAGCTCCAGCCTGGTTGTGCTGGCAGAGGAAGGGCTGTTTCCCCTGGGTTGCATTTCCCTAAATCCATGGTGTGCTTCATCACCTGCATGAAATTCAGCCAGGCTTTTCCCACTGAGCTTGGTGAGCTCTGGAGCAGGCTTTGCCAAGGTTTCTCCCCCAGCTCCATGGCTCTGTGCTGATGTGCAGTGAGAGGGATCTCCCTGCCAGCCTCATCCTCCTGCAGTGACCCAGCCATCCTCATTCCCTGAGCACCAGTGGAGCAGAACAGTTTGACACCAAAACCAGCCTCAAACGAAATCATAAATACCCTCCTTAAACTCTTCTGACGTTTTCCCCTCTGGAGCATCTCAGAGCTGCCATGAACACGCTTAGAAAGAAACAAATTTGCAGTTGCTGCTTGACACCTTTATTTTTAAAGGGTCATTTTCAATTTGTCATGAGGAGGAAAGAGCCCTCCCCGGAGTGTGTGAGTGCCTGGGAAGCCGCAGAGCTCAGCTGGAGCAGGCAGTGGCACTGGGTACATCCTGCCAGGGGCTGGGGGTTGAGTTTCTGCCTTCTGTGTGACTTACAGGAGATATAAAACCCTGCTTGGCTGCTGGATTTCTGTGTACTTGTTTGATTTCCACTGAAAATTGCCTTATTTCAGTGTGGTAACAGATGGGTGAGGCTTTTGGATACCTGAGGCTTTTGATTGCAGAAGGCTGATTAGAGAGCAGATGTTAACGAGCTGTAAACCCATGGTAATACAACTCAAACACAGCTTCTGGCCTCCTTCAAAGGGTGTTTCAGCTCTTCCATTTAATAATTAATCACAGGAGGACACAGAACCTTCTTGCAGGAGAGAGCTGTTATTTCTGGGTGGCAGCAGGAAAGGATTGCTCCCTTTGGAGGAGGGGAAGCAGGGTCACCTGTGCTTGGCTGAGATTTCATTTGGGATTAGCCTCGCTGAGCAATTGCCTGCTGTGCAGGAAAGCAGCTCCATGCTCTCCCGGATATCAGCTCCTGGCATCTTTCGGTGCCTTAATTTCTCTTTCTGCTGGGGACTGTAGCTGCCCTCTCGAGTGTGAGCGCACCAGGGATTGTAGAGCTGTGATGGGAAGCAGACAAACCTGGCAGTGATAAATAGATGAGGCACTGGCCTGATTTCCATGAGGTGCGGAGCTCCCCCACTCCTGCTGCTGCTCATGCTGCCGTCAGGCTTTGTATCCTTAAAATCAGAGGCCATTCCTGAAACCTTGATCCTTCTCTTAGTTTACTGCTCTTCTTCACCCTTTCCTGCCCCACATCCTTTCCCCGTGGGTTTTCCCTTTTGCTGGCATGATTCCAGATCCATAGGGCCTTGGATCCAGATCCATGGGGCCTTGCCAGAGCTCCAGCCCTTTGCAGACACCCCATGGAGCTGCCCCTAGCCCTGCAGAGCTGCTCCCTGCGAGCGCCCTGGTGTCCGTGAGCGTTCCCTGCACGGTGGGGTGTGATGGTGATGTCCAGAGTTACCTCCCGCTCCCCTAAATCAGAGAGGGGAGAGTGAGAGTGCAGGGACTCTGGCAGGACACATGACAGCCCCACGAGGCTGTCACCTGAACGCTCCACAGCCGCAGCCAGCGGGTTTCTGGCACGCCGGGAGCGCCGGGCTCCGCGCGGACTCCTTGGCTGCCCTCTGCCGATAGGAAACTCTGTGGCTGTTTTAGGCTTGGGCCAGCCACCCCCTCGTGACGGTGACCGTGGTCTGTGTTCCTTCTTGCAGATGTAAAGCCCTCTAACGTGTTGATCAATACGCAGGGGCAGGTGAAAATGTGCGATTTTGGGATTAGCGGTTACCTCGTTGACTCGGTTGCTAAAACCATGGATGCAGGATGCAAACCCTACATGGCTGTAAGTTGAGAAGCTGCGTGGGGAGCAGCCAAAGGAACATGAGCCCGGGGGGAAGGATCAGCCTCCGGCATCTGTCCTGGGGATTCGTTTGGGAAGACGTAGCCTTGAAGTTAAGGGATACAATCCCCTTGGGAGGGGAGACGGATCTCGTGGGTCAGATCACATCTCCTGGGCACGGCTTCCTGCTGCCTTCTCACCTCCCTGTGACCTTGGGGAGGGCTCTGGAGTTGCTCCCTCTTGCATGTTTGCCGTTTGCCTCGTGGGGACGATCCGGGAGGAAAAACAGTCCCCACTGGGTCCCTCGGGCTCCTGCTGGGAGCTGCTGGTCAGGATTCACCCTTTGTGGAGCACTTGGGCAGGGTGAAAACAGTCCTTGGAGAATTGAGGCTTGTCACCCCCTTCATGCCCTCTGTGCCAGGTCAGCCCCTGGTGCAGGTGCCACCTGCTTCTGGTGACCCCTTGCACTGCTGCCCTGACTGGTGAGGATGGGCAACCCAGGGGCCCAGGACAACCAGGCGAGCAAGGAGGTGGTGTGGGCTAAGGGGTCCTGGGCTGCCACCCTGAGAGACCCACCCTGGGTGTGGGCAAGGCACTGGGACCGTCCCTGCTCCTCACCCGCCTTTGTCTCTGCTTGCAGCCGGAGAGAATTAACCCGGAGCTGAACCAGAAGGGATACAGCGTCAAATCCGACATCTGGAGCCTGGGGATCACCATGGTAGGGTGGCCTGGGGGCTGGCAGGGAGGCCAGGAGGGCTGGGTGTTGCTCCTGAATTCATTTTCCTCCCCACAGCCCCCATGGTACTGGTGTGGCACTGGTTCCCTGGGAAGGTAGCGGGATAGGAACGGGAATACAGCTCTGGGGAGGCCAGGGAATGTGCCACAGGGTTGAAGGGAAGGAGGAGGGAGCTGCTTAGTCAGCTCCTTGCTGTTGTGGCCGCAGCAGCCGGGAGATGGCAGCATGGGCTAAGGCACAGGAGCCTGGAGCAGGTTGGATTCCCAGCACAAAAACATCTCCCAGCACTCGGCAAGTCACAGAGTCCCCTCAGGAGAGCAGGGCTGGGGGCGTCTCCCACGCAGTGTTTGGGGGGAATCCATCTGCTCACAGACTCGTTTCACAGCACAGTTACCCCGAGCAACGTGGGGCTGGTTTCAGCTGCCAGCCTTTCCCAGGAGATGTCTCACATGGGGGTGACAGGGAATTGAGTGTGGAGCTGTCTGGGTCTCCTCCAGCCTCTCCTGTTTGTGGGGGAGGATAAGAAAAATGTTGTGGCCAGGTGGGGTGAGGAACTCATAGAATCCCAGAATGGTTTGGGTTGAAAAGGACCTTAGAGATCATTTTGTTCCCCCCCTGCCATGGGCAGAGACACCTTCCACTATCCCAGGTTGCTCCAAGCCCCGTCCGGACTGGCCTTGGATGCTTCCAGGGATGGGGCAGCCACAGCTTCTCTGGGCACCCTGTGCCAGGGCCTCCCCACCCTCACAGGGAAGAATTTCCTCCTAACATCTTACCTATATCTCTCCTTTTTTTTGTTTAAAACTGATCCCCTATGTTCTATCCCTGTTTGCCCATGTAAAAGTCACTCTCCCTCCTTCCTGTGAGTCCCCTTCAGGCACTGGAGGGGGCTCTGAGGTCTCTGTGGAGAATCCCAGCTCTGTGGGGTGGGCTGTGGGGTGTCTGCCCCCGATGCTGAGGCATGGGCTGTGTCTCCCCAGATCGAGCTGGCCATCCTGCGCTTTCCCTATGACTCCTGGGGGACGCCCTTCCAGCAGCTCAAGCAGGTGGTGGAGGAGCCGTCGCCGCAGCTCCCAGCGGAGAAGTTCTCAGCGGAGTTCGTCGATTTTACCTCGCAATGGTAAAATTCCCTCTTCTCCTCGCTCGCCTCCACTGAGCTGGGGGAGCTGAGGAGGGCGGGTACCAGTGGCTGCCCACGTCCCTGTCTCCACAGGCAGCTCTCCAGGGGTACAACCCCCATTGTTGGGCAGAACATCCCCCTGGGGAAGGGATGAGCCCTGTAACCGAGCCCGTGCTTGGCACTGTGCAGGCACAGCCATGCTGGTGATGGCTCTGGGGGTCTGTCTGAGGAACAGGCTTTGGGGGGACACGCAGGAGGAAGGGATTTGGGAGGCTCCTTGCTGTGCTCACCCCCACACCAGCAGCACAGGGGTCTTGTGAGCACAGGCAGCTGCGGCCAGGCGGCTCTGCCGTGTCCCCCAGTCTGGGAATGGGAGCAGGATATGGACTGGCTGTGTCCTCTCTCGGGGGACACGGCTCTGAGGGCAGGAACCCGTCAGAGTTTGCCCCGTGGTGGCCCCGCCGGCGTCTGCCCCGCTCCCGGGGCCCTGGGGCTGCCGCGCCGCCGGGAGCTGGAAGCGGTGGGAGCGTTTGGCCGCGGTGTAGGAAAAGGGCTGGAGCAGACGCGCTGCTGTCTGGAGGCCGCGGGGAGCACAGGCCCCGAGCAGAGCCGAGCAGAGCCGAGCAGAGCAGAGCAGAGCCTGCCCTCACCGTGGCTCGGGGCGCTGGCGGCTCCCGCGCCGCTCCCTCCGGCCTCCCTGGCAGCCGCGGGCCGGGATTGCGTTTCCCAGGCGCTGCCGTGCCACGCGCCCGCCCGCCAAGTTGGCAGGTGCACGGTGGGTTTGCGTGGTGGCCAAGAGGGGACGGCACACGGAGAGAGAGAGAGAAATGTGAGCCTGTTCCCGGGCTGCCAGCGCCGGGGCCGGAGCCTGGCCGGCTGTGCCGTGACCCGGGAAGGGATTATCAGCTGCCCCCGCCCGGGGACTCTCAGTACCCACGTTCAGATTCTTCGGGGTCTTGTTCGAACGTGCTTTCATGACCCCCTGGTCCAGCTGCTCGTCTCCTGACCCACGCTGGGGAATACCTGCCGTGCCCGCTCCGCCCTGGGGCTGGGAGAGGTGGGAGCTGGCTTGGAAAAACCCTCTCACGAGATGCCCCCCGTGTTCGCAAGGCCCACGCGGAGGTTTTGGAGCAGCTGCTGTTCCCCCAAACGGTGCTGCTGGCTCTGCTTGTTACTGCCAGGCTGCCTGCTTGTGCCAGGCAGGCTGTTCCTCTCCGAGGGGTTTGCTCTTCCAAGCCCCGTGTCTTGCGGCTCAGGCTGTGGCTGGTTTGGGAGTTACATCCACAGCCACTTGAGGAGCGTGTGGCAATTCCTTTCTTGGCAAATCCTGTCTCCAGGATCACTGAAGATCCCTACTCCCAGCAGAGTGGCATGGACTCGGAACAGTGACCTTTGGCTGCAGATTGCAGCAGTTTTGTGCTTTTGGAGTCTGGGAATTTCTTTTGACACCAAACCAGGTCACATCCACTCTGTTTCAAGCCTGGCCTAGGTCGGTGTCTGTCCATCTGCTGCCTGGGACAGTGAAGTCTGATCACCTGTAGCCGCTGCAGGAAGGTTCCTGGAGTGTCTGAGTCAGGATCAGATCCCAATATGACTCTTCATTCCTAAAAGTTTACATTGATTTCAGTAACTTAGCACCAGATTTCCTGGTATTAGTAACCTGGAAATGAGGATTTTTTTATTGTAGAGGAACTAAATCAAGAGAGTTACACCAGATCTGGACAACCTAACCTTCAAATTCACCTTGTCATCGTGGCTGGGGCTGCTGCCGAGCTCGGAGGATGTGACACATCCCGTACCTTCGGCCCGGCGATACTGGCACGTATCGGCCCTGGGTTCCTCTGTTCATTCACAACATGACACTGAACACGAGCCCTCCACACACAGCAAGCAGGAAATATCTATTCAGTGTGTGTCCTCTGCTTCCTCTGGGCTCCAGCAAATCCCAGCAGAGGTTCTCACTTTTGTTTTGCTCAGTGTGACACCTTTTCCCCGCCACCGGCGTGTACGTGTGTGAAGATCTTTTCAAGTTGCTCCAAGTGTCTTTCCCCTAAATACACTGCAGGAAGTGAGTAGAGATTACGTCCTGTGTTTTAAAAGCTATTTTCTGCTGGAGGGAAACCAAAATAACTTCCAGCTACAACCCTCCAGAGCCATCTGTTGTAGGAGAGGGGAAAAAAAGGATGTCCCATGGAACCGTCCCCGCTGATAACAGCGCGGTGATAAACAAACAGTTGTACACGTGCTCTGGAGCCACCCAGCCACTGCTCCCAGGCACAGGTTGGAGGCTGGATCCACTCCCTGAGTCACTGGGCTAGTAGAGAGCACCCAAACTCCCAGTTGTTCGTGGCCCCCAGCAACAGGCAGTGCTTTAAGTGGTGTTTTTGGTGTCTCCAGATCTCTTGATGGGCCTCGAGCTCTTGTACCCAGCACTGTTCCATGTCAGTGTCCTCAAGGCCCAAGTTGTTTTGTCAGCTTGGATGAATAGTTGAACTTATTCTAGAGACCTTAAACCTTGCTTTTGTCATGGTGTGGTTTTATGGCCTTGCTTAAATTGCAGACAGAATGTAACATTTAATTTTTTCTTTTTTTTTTCCCCATTAAAGCTTGAAGAAGAATTCCAAAGAACGGCCAACATACCCAGAGCTTATGGTGAGTGTGGCTGCATGGAGCAGTGTGTTAGTTCAGGGCTGAAATGGGTCACAATGAGGTGCTGAAGGCAGAGATTGCAACAGTGATGGTGATTTGGGGTGCTTAGCATCTCTTTTTTCAAAACAGATGGGAGAATTGTGACACTTCTGAGCCCTGGGAGGGTGACTGCAGATCAGAGGTGCTCTTTGAAATCTCAGTCAGGTGCTTTCCCAATCAGATCAAGAGAGAAAATACATGTTAAGGCAGGTAACAGGTTTGCTAATGGACAAAAATGAGGTTGTGAAGAATCAGTGAGGATAAAATCCTCCTCTGGGGCTTGTGTGATGAATTCAGACACCTCAGTGTGCCACAGATGCTCCACGGGGGCTGCAGGAGCCGAGTGCCTGACTGGTGCCTCGGAGAGGAGGCTTTTTGGACAGAGCAATTCCTGGATGTTGGGGACAGAGACGAGTCTGTGACTAAAAATTCCTGTTACTGAATTTCATCTGCTGCCTAGAGACTGTTTACTGGGAGGGATAACCAAGGAATAACTAAGGAAGAAAATGCCAGTAAAGGCTGGTGAGAGGGGCAGTGCAGGGAGCTCCCAGTGCAGGCACTGGTGTGTGCCCAGCCAGAGCTCTGGGCTGCAGCTGGCAAGCACAGATTTTTCTGCTTGGGCTCCACAGCTCCCTGGCTTCTCTCTGTCTCCTGAGTTTCTGATATTGATCCTGGTCTCCTAAAAGCTGGCAAAAAGCAGGGGAGCTTAGGCAGTCAGTGTTTCACTCCTGCAGGCATCAAGTCCTTTTTGACTCTCACACAATTCACAGCTTTCTAAAGGCAGGAAGGTGCCTTTAGAAGTTTGTTATTTCTGAAGATCCTGACCCAACTGCTTGCTTGTCACTACATTCCCACCTCTGTCCAGTCTCAGTGGGAAGATCATCTGGATTATGGGTGGAAGTTGCTGCAGGATTTCCTCAGGGATTGATATTCCCTACCCCACAATTTTTGGGACACGCTTAATGCCATCAGAGGGTCAGACCCATCACCTCCTCACACTCTCTGCTCAGAGGTGAGAAGGTGCCAGGGTTTAAGGTGATTTTTACCTGCAGGTCATGCTGGAAATCCATGTCCCTCTGGAACCCGAGTTGGAAGCAGTGAATAATTCCCGTGGCATTTGGTGCTGGGCCCTGTAATGCAATTAGACTATATATAGATCTGATTGACACACAGCTTGCCCCAAGACTGGTTTCAAACAAAGGGAGGCCTGAGATTGATGGCTTTTTTTTGTTAAACTTTTTTTTTTTTGTATATTATTGAATAAACACATATCTATATTTTAAGCAAATTTCTGAACTTTGCCAAATGGCCTCTTATCAAAAAGGTTCCCCGAAGCTGCTCCGTCTGCTGCAGCATTAATACCCATTGGCAAGGGAGTGCATTTCTATTGAATTAGGTTCTTGGATCACCTCTCCAGAGTATCTCAATGCTGTGGTATTTTATGGCTGACATGAATGTTGTGAGGTCCTGTGGTTGAGGGTTGCTGTTTTGTTGGGGTTTTTTTCTCTCTCTTATGGCATTAAGTTGCGGTACTGGATTGGACTTGTCATTTAGACCAAGACTGCTCCCTTGCTTTCCTGTGGAATTGAGGTTTCTCATGGAAAATATGACTCTGTGCTATCTTGAGCATCAGGAAAACCGACAGGGCTGCTTAATTTCATTTAAAAACCCACTTCCCCAGGTGAAGTGGAGTGTGAAACTACTGCAGGACCGGTGGTCTGCACCTCCCTCCTGGCACGGGGGGCTCTGTGCCATAACCAGGCTCAGGCCTTGCAAAGGGCTTGGGTTCACTGGGAGACAGGGCTGGAGGTCACTGCTGCCACCCCTGTCACACTTGGGGGTGCTTCCAGGCTGTGGTGGCTCTGCTTTGGGTGTCACTTCACTGGGATGTGAAAGCAGTGGCATCAGGCTGGGATAATGACAAGATAGGCCTTTGGGGTCACCTCTCCAAAGTTATCAAGGACCCTTCGATTCCTGTGACTGAACCTGACCTAGGGAGACCTTAAGTTTTGCCTGGATCTTTGCCTCAACCCATTTCAGCCCTGTTTCCCACATAATTGTGCTTCCTCTTCCTTACTGGTGTGTCTTTGGATCGCTTCCCAGCCGCTCAGAGCTGCCTGATTGTATTCCCAGGATGACTTCCCGCTCAAGCCCACCTTGAAAAGTCTCTTTTCTTTGCTCTTCTTCTCCCTCCACTTGGCCACTGCCATAAAAGATCATTGAAACAGCCAATGCTCAGGACCTGAGGTGACGGGCAGCTTGGAAAAACCCTGGAAACCCCAAATTGTCTTTAAAAATCTGGCTTGAAACAAGAGGGTTGGAAATCAAACCAGGCTCCCCCAACCATATACAGAGCAGAGATCACTGTGAGCCCTGCAGGGCCCTGGCTGCCTTTTGGTTCTCCCTCCATACAAATAAATCCAGTTATCTGCCAGGACAGTGGGTGTTAAACAGCGTTTTGGGGATTTTCAGGTGGGATCTCAGCTTGGTGTGTGCAGCCCCCAACCAAACTGAGTTGCTGGTGCTGGTGGAGAGGGGCTTTTGTTGCTGTCAGGGGGTTATTTGGTTGTGTTTCTTCTCCTTACACGTGTTTTTCCATTCGTGCTGAAGTGTAGGCAAGGTTTTCTGGCAGGACGTGTTCCCATGTTGGTCAGGATTAAGTAGTTAAACACAAGTGTGGATGGTTTTCCAGTCGGGATGGCTTTCCTGTGCGGTGGTTGGGGTGAAGGAGCCACTCCTGCTGCGAGGAGGGGCAGTTCAGGGAAGAAATGAGACTCAGGAGTCACCAGAGGGTAAATACACGGATCAGGCAGGAAGCTGAGGGAAAACCCACTGCAGTCAGCCTTCCTGCAGGGTTTGCCCTGCTCCAGCTGGGATGGGCAGCCGTGGTCTGGGGGTGTGTGAGGGGCACGGTGTGCTCCACATGGAGACAGTGTTTTCTAATCCTTCCTGCTCAGCCCTTCCAGCCAGGCCAGGGTTTAGGGGGAATCCAGGAGGGCATCACAACTTCCTGGAGAGGCCCCTTGGACTTGCCCGAGCTATAAAAGCCCAATATTATGGTGCCAACAACAAAACCTTCTCCACTGTCTAGAGGATTGTCTGAAAAGCTTTTTGCTTCAGCCCTTCAGCGTCGTGAATAATAAACTTTGCTGTTTTTTCCTCTCTTTTCTTTTCCCAGCAACATCCTTTCTTCACCCTGCACGAATCCAAAGAGACAGACGTCGCCTCTTTTGTCAAGCTCATCCTGGGAGACTGAGAACTGGACTTGTAAATGAATTGCCCTTCTGTGGACTGGTGGGTGCAGGGGAGGGGCGCGTGGCAGGACTTGTCATGGGAGCACCAACAGAAAGTCGCCGTGTTTTGTTTTGTTTTGTTTTTATTCCGAGAAACCCCCGCCTCGCCCAAGTTTTTTAAAGGGTTCTTTGGTATCCATAGTGACATAGAACGAGCTGGTTAGTGGAATGAATTTTAATAAGGTTGGCAACCTTAAAACAAAAACAAAACAACAACAACAAAAATTTTTAAAAGAGTGATTTACATATTTAATGACAGTCGGAGTTCCTCTTCCTAACTTGCTCCTCATCCCCCTTCCCTTCCCCTTGAACCAGAATTTGCTTTGTCATGGTAATAGGTGCTATGGTAGTCATGAAGTTGTATGTAGATTTATATTTTGTCCCTTCCATTATTTTAATATTTATGTTAAGTGCTTGATGGAATAGATTTCTGTTTTATATGAGGATGAGTGCGTGGTGACGATGATGATGATGCTAAACGAGGCCGCAGCAAGCAGCACTTGTAGGGCTTTGCTGGGGAAAAGGTGTCCAAGGAGAGGAGAGAGGAGAGGAGAAGTGTCTCTGTTGTGGAGTATATTTAATGTGCATCATAAAAGGAATTGATAAGCAAGACCTGCAGCTCAGCTACTCGAGCTGCCCTCGCAGTGTCAGGGAGGGAGGCCCCAGTGTCCCCTGTGGTCACCTCTGCTCCGGACACCACGCTCCGAGTCCGGCCGGCGCTTCCCGGCCTCCAGCTGGGACAGCCCCTGTCCCACTGCCCTGCTCTGCCAGAGCAGGCAGGTTTGAGGTGTGCAGCGGGAATGGCTGGGACAGGGTCTGGGATGACAGGCCCAGAGGGGAGCAGGTTGGCAGAGAAGTTGCACAAAGATGAGGAGGAGGCTGCCCTGGTCAGTGCCCGCCTGCCCAGCAGCATTGCAGTGCCCGAGGCTCCCTTGGGCTGGGGATGAGCTGCTTTGGGCCTAAAAGGGAGTTCCTCTCTCCTCCTTGGGATGAGACAGGATCACAGGACGCACGGCATGACGCCTGTGAACAACGGGATGTTTTAGTGTTGGTTTCCAGGGCTCGTGGCCCTGCCTCGGCAGCAATCCCTCCGTGCTTGCCCGCAGAGTTTGGGAGTGCCAGTGCTCCCAGGAGCCTGTGTTGGCACGTGGGTTGGGCTGTGTCCAGCTCCAGTGGGATGCTGGAGGCAGCCAGGAGTGCTGGGCTGTGCCCTGGGGGAGCTGCAGCCTGGGAAACCACGCAGGGACACCACAGCCCACCCCAAGCAGGAGCTCGGTGCTGCTGGCCGGGTCCTTGGGGACAAGCTGCAATCCAAGGGCAGGAAAAAGGGGCTGGTGGGGTGGGAGAGGAGGTGGAGGTGACGCTGCCCTCGGGTCACAGGGTCATGTCTGGAGAAGGGGGACTGTGCCCTGCGAGTGCTGCTGAGCCTGGGGCGAGGCCGCTGGCTCACGGTGACGCTGCTTTGAGCCACGCCTGCCCAGCTGCCTCGCCTGGCCAGGAGGTGCTTTGCCTTTGCCCGTGGCTCTTCCCCCAGCTCCTGTGCATTCTGGCTGCCCGGAGCCTGCGCAAGTGCCTCGAGCCCCTCCTGCTCTTCCCGTCCCCATCCATGGCTTGGGCACAGCCCCTCGGAGTCACATCCCAGCCAGAAACACGCCTTGCTCTGCAGTGTTTGACTCGTGCCGAATGTCATTCCACCCGGGGAACGGCTCTTGCTCTCCCAGCTCGGCGGCTCCAGACTCTGCTGGTGCAGGGTGGGATAGCGTGAGCGGATTTTGGGAAGCGATCCCGTGGAAGGGCTGGTGGGGAGGGCAGTGTCTGGAGCAGGGGCTGTTGAGTGGTGGCACCTCTGGTGCTGGGGACGTGCCAACCCTTTGAAGAGGCGCACAAAGACACCGCCAGTGCCTGGGCCGCCGCTGTCACTGCCACTGCAGGGTGGCTGTGAACCCTGGAGTGGGGCAGCTCTGCCCTGGGGCCAGCAGTGAAAGAGATAGGAGAGCATTCCTGCCGGGATTTATCGATCCTTGTGCCCTCAGCTGCAGAGCAGGGGGCTCAGAGAGGGCTCCCAGGAATTGGGGTGCGAGTCAGGGGTCGTGCAGGCTTTGGGGAAGAGTTGTTCCCCTTCCTCAGCTGTGTCCCGGGAGCCTGCCCAGCCCTCGGTGAAGGATAAGCTCCATATTCCGCTCTGTGCCGAGGGGAACCTTTCAGGTTACATTTTGTGGCGGATGAAACACGAGGATGTTTTACTTCACAGTGTAATTTTAAGAGGCCTCGCATGGCTCATGATCTGCCCTCTCATATTCCATGGTGTGTGTGTGTGTGTGTTTTCTCTCTCTCACTTTCTCAGAGTCACAGAGCTGTTTTGATTGATTGTCCTCAGCTGCAGCTGAAAGTCCAGCCAGCCAGTTTATAGACTTGGTTCCAGCATCAATTCTCGCTTTGAAAAACATGACATTTAAAACCACCCTTTGGTTTTCCTACATATGGATCTGATGCTTTTGTTAAAGATTGTTTTTGCTGCTTTTCCCCTGGAATATAAGTCTCATTTGGACACCGCATCTCTTTGACCTCAGAGCACCTTTATTTCAGTGCCATTGTAATTGACAGGTCAAATTTATGAGATACTGTCAAAGTTCAGTATTAATAGCAGATATTAATGTCACCAGCGTTTTCCAATAGAAAATTAATGGCAGTGTTGTCTGCAGCTAGTAACCCTCTAAAAGGATTCCTCCATGCCTCCACACAGGGCTTGCTTTTATGCTTTCTGCTCTTGCAGTGCTCGGGCTGTTTAATCCCTTTGTTTTAATGACATTACAATAGGGCACGCAACAAATCACTTCCCTTCCCTGCTCGTTCTCCATGACTTTGTTCCTTTAAAAGTCGTTTGTGTCAGCCCAGAGTAAGTGTGGAGCTGTCTGAGGATGAGAATGAAGTGATGTGAGTGATCACCAGTGCAGAGGGGGGTTTGGCAGGGGAGGGTGCAGGGCTGGGGGGCTCTGTCCCTGCATCCCTCGTGGCACGTGTGGACACAAAGCTTGGCCTGACCCAGGAATTTCTTACAGAGAAGCCTGAGCTTGGTGGCCTCAGCTCAGGGAGGGGAGCCAGGGACTCCTGTGTGCTTCAAAGCCCTGCAGACATGCTGGGCTGCAAGATGAAAGGCAGGCTGTCCTCTCTGCCCTTGGAGTGTAACCTCTGTGAAGACGAAAAGCCTTTGGTTGCTGCTCAGATCTTTGCCTGGCCAGAGCACGAGCACAGCCTTGCCTGGGACAGACACAGGTTCTGGGACATCAAACCCCTCCTGACAGCCTTGCCCCCTGCACAGCCAAGGGTTTGAGGCTTGGGGATGTTCTTCACAAAGGCTTTTTGTGTTCACACGGCACAGGGCTGTGGGCAGCGTGTGGGATTGCCCCGGAGTGGGATTTTTAAAGAAGCAGGTCTCAAATGCCATAAACTTGAAAGAACCCCAAAACCCCCAAAACCAGGGAGCAGAGAGAGAGAGCAAAGCTGCTGGGAGCTCAGCACTGAGCTGTGACCTGCACCAGCTGTGGGTGCATTTGCAGGGCAGGGAGGGCCTCTCCAATCTGCCCCAGCTTATCGGGATGCAGGGAAGAGGCACAGCCTCTGGAATCCCTGGGTGTGATGTCCTTCCTCTTCTTTCCCCCCACCATACATCTCCTGACATTCCTGCAATCTCCAGGATGCTTGAGGCCTTGCCATTGCTGGAGCTCTGGAAGTTTCACTGGCAGGAAAAGTCTTTTCTTGGTCCCCAAGAGCCCTTTTGGTCCCTTAAATCTGAAAGAGGAGTTGGAGGGCATTTTCTGGTTTCTGTTTTTAAACACCAAGTTCATGCTGCTGCACTGGGTGCAAAGCCCACCTTTCCTGGAGTTTTTCCAGGTGCACAAACCTTGACACAGATATCTCTGTACTGTATTTCTGTGTTTTCCCTGACTTCTGTGGAGTTTCCTGGTGGTGAAGGAGGCAGCTCTGACTTGCTGAAGAGGTGAAACATCATTGCTGGAGGCAGGTGTGTGATGGAGGAGGCAGTTGGGGGGTCCCTACTCAGAAAAAGCTCTAACAAAGATCCAGAATTCATCTCCCTGGTGTTCAGCAGGTGCTGCTGGGTCGGTGCTCCTGCACCTTGTCCTGGTGGGAAGGGGCTGCCAGGGGCTGAGGGCAGGCCCAGCAGGCACAGCCTCAGCTGGGATCTCTCCGTGCTTGCTGCCAGCCAAGTGTGTACCTGCACAGTTCCCTTCTTCCCCAGACATTCTGGAAGAGGAAATCCTGCTCGGTGGAGGCAGCGTTGCTTTGGTGGCTGGTCTGATGTGGTTCAGACAAGGTTCCCACCAGCTCCCTTGTTTAATAGACCTCTTTTTTATTAAAAACAAACCCCAAGCTCCTCTCTCAGAAAAGCCAGCCAAGATGCTCTTTTTTTCCCCCCTCTTCCATCTTGTTCCTCTTAGAGGAACTCTGGGAGCCTGTCTTGGTGCTTTCACTCTTTCACATGCCAAAGATTGCTGCATCCCTCTTAGTTACTCTCCTGCCAAACCAGATCTTATAGTCTTGCCTCAAAAATCATCCACTTCCCTGCTCCTTGGGGTTCCTTTTGTTGCTGTTGCTTTTTCATTGAATTTCCTCATGTTTATTGACACGTCTATTGTTGAGCTTCCTGGACACATGCAGCTCTCTTTTTGGGATACAGGGAAAGACAAATAGTTGCCTTCACTTCTCTGCCCCTGCTGTTGGGGAAATACTGTCAGTGATGTGATTCCTACAGATGGGATGGGTCTCACTGAGAGCTCGGGTCATGGAGGGTGTAAACTGGCATTGCTCCATTGGCTTGGCTGGAATAAGGCCAGTTTTGTCCAGCTGAGAATTTGTCCTTAATGTCTAAACAGTTATTACACACTAATAAAGATTAATGATTGTAAATCCCCACGGATTATGCATAAAATGGCAAGTTTTGCTCATTAATCTTTATTGCCATTTTATGGTTGTTTATGTTAGAGGAGTCGCCTCTCTCTGCTCTGAGCATGCACTGAGGAGGTGGGGGCTGAGCATGGGGGGAGATGAAGGGTGGACAGAGCAGACCAGATGTCCACATGTTTTACACTCTGTGTCCTCCCCCCAGGTTCCTTGTTTCCTTGAAAGCCCTTAACCAGCAGCAGAGGATGTATCCCAGAGCTTTGTCCGCCCTGCTGGCCTCTGCCTGGGCTATAAAATCCAGATTGTTTCTGGTGAGAAGGGATCAGATCTCCTAATTAATATTTCAGCTCAGCCTTTGCTGGAGCAGATGGAGAATGTGAAGTTTGATGTGTGCTCTGCAGGGCTGGGGGATTCTCCCCTGGCCTGTGGCTGGAGATGCTTTCTGGGCAGGGGCAGCTGTGGTGAAGCTTGAAAGGACTCTGCTCCTCCACATAACCCCACAACACAAAACCAGTAACAAATAGGGCCAGAAAAAGCTCGTTGAATCTCAGTTTTGAGGTGTGTGCAGACACAGCCAGGAGCTGGTGCTGTCGGTGGTTCAGGCACAAAGACCCGTTGCTGTAGAAATGAAAAGGACTTTAAGACTGCAGTAACCTTTAGGGGTGGATTTAATGGCACAGGGGCCAAGTGAGTGCTCTGACAGGCAGCTGGTGTCAATCCACTCTGCCAGGGAGGGTCTGGAGCAGCAGGAGAGGGCAGGACACAGCCACAGGTCCATGGAGGGCACAGCCTGCCGAGAGCAGCCTGGCTCCCCTTTCCCTCCCCACATGTTCCTTCAGGCCCAGCTTTGTGGGCAGTGGGTTTGCTCACAACTCCCGGGCTGCCACTGCATCCCCAGTTCCAGCAAGGGGAGCAAAATCTAAACCCCAAAAGAAACTCAGAGGGAAAAAATCTGCGAGTGAGCCAAGGCCTGCTGCTGCTGCGCGGCCTCGTGCCTTGCTGCTTCCCCCTCTGAACCCCGACTTAAACCATGGGAAAAGCACAGGAGGGGCCTCTGTAGCTGAGAGAGAGGAGGGTAAACATTTTAAGGTGGTCTCTAACCAGCCTAATCCTGGAAATATCTCATTTACAGGCCACCAGGATGAAGGGATGCCCCAGGGGCCTGCAGAGCCGGCAGTGCCGTTCCTCTGGGAGCACTTGGGGCTGCAGGATATTTATGGTGTGGCTCCTTCAGTGCACCCCTGGGATGCTGCAGAGCTCTTGGCCTCCACGGACACCTGGCTCTCCAGTCACCTTTATGTTTTATGTTTTCTATTTTACTGTCTGGGATTTTACTGGCAGCCTTTTTTCCAGGCGGTTGGTCGGAGCAGAGGGAGAGGGGCCTCCAGCTGTCCATGGAGTGCTTTGGGAGGGGAAGGAGCTGCCCTGTGCTCTCCAGTCCCTGCTCAAGGGGAAGCCACAGGCAGGAATTAGCTAACCCAGCCACCCTGCAGGTATCCAGGCAAAGCAGGAGCTTCTCCCTTTGTGCTTCGCTGCCGTTCCATTAAAAATCCGTCTTGGAAAGCCGAGCGGCTCTGGAGCTGCGGAGCCCTGCTCCGAGGTGGCTCATCCCAGCCAGCAGCCAGGCTGCAGGATGGGCCACGATTCCTTCCTCGAAAGGCTCCTGGTTTGCTCCAAAGGATGGGGCGAGAGTCCAGCGGCCGCGAGGTTCCGTGAGGATAAGCCGGGAAAAGCTTGGACGCGTCTTCAGTGCTCTGGAAGTAGAGATGGAAATCGCAAAAGATCAGACGTCTTTCGGCGATTTCCAAAGCTATCTGGTTTTAGCCAGACCTGAAAACCCTTCCTAGAAGTTTATTCCAGGGTATTTTGATCCGTTACTTTCGCTTTTGGGCTTAGCTAAATCCAGGAAACTCGGAATAGTGTAATTTTTGAATAAAGACTAAACACACCCCAAGTATTCCTGAACCTTTCAGGAAAGCTTCTGTTCGGTTTATCTTCCAGGAATAATTCAGGCCAGCTCAGGGTTTTAATTCAGTCTGTTTTTGCCCCAGATAATGATTCTTTTTGAGAAAATAAGAGAGCAGACCATGGTCTGTCCAAAAAGCTGTGGCCCATCACGCACCAAACCGTTCCAGGAGGTGGATGGAGATCCGTGCTCCAGGGAGAGGGGCTGGTGGCTGGAAGAGCAGCCTGGCTGCAGGAGTGTCCACGGCCTCCAAAAACTCACACAGACACAGTTTCCCCAGGGTTTGTGCGATGGAGGAGTTGGGGTCTGCCACATTTCGGGATTTTTCCCTAAGGAAAGAACGTTCGGCCATCTCAGAGCGTCCTGGAGCAAAAAGCCTTCAGCAGTGTCAGCTCAGTTGTGTGGGGTTTCTTTGGGATGGATCCTGTGAAAGTCAGGAATGGCCAGGTGTCCTTGACCTGCACAGCCAGAGTGAGGAGATTAAGTGCCTCGTAAGAGCCCAAAAAAGGTTTGTTTAAAGATAAATCCCAGTCTCTGCCGTAGCTGTTGAGCCAGGATTGAATTTTCCCGAATCCAGGTACAGCTGCAGAGCTCTCTGTCCATGTTTAGCCCAGATTTAGTCCTGAGTCCTGCATAAATTCCTACAGCATGGACTGTGCCTTCTGGGGGGCTGCTGGCAGGTTGGGGCTCAAAATACAACATCCCCAAACCCAGGGTTTGGCTCCAAATATTCCCTTTAAAATGGATGTGTAAAGTGAATTTCCAGGGCTCGGCCACCGTTTTTATTTTCGTGAATGGAGTGGTTTGTGCTTGGTGAGAGCTGTCCCTGTGCCAGGGCCTGCTGGAAATAGTCACAACATACAAAATAGCTGGAATTTTGCATTTTTAAATAGCAATACAACGAGGGGAAGCTGCTAAGTGTAGTTTCTTGTGAGCTGGAAATGTGTTGGAGTCAAAGTTGTCATTTCTCATGGAAAAAGGAAAAACAACAACTGTCTAAAATTGTCCTAAATCTTCAATTTAAGGAATTACAGTTTTATTGGCAAAGATCCATGTTTAGCATCAATATATGGAATTTCTAGAGTTTCTGTCTTAAGGTGTGAAATCTGCTTTTTCTCCAGATGCTGGGAAATCTCTAACAAGGATATTTCTACATAATTTTGGCTAGGAAAAAAAAGAAACACCAAAATACGAGCACAGTGGAAAAGCCCCCAGTTCCCAGTGGTCTCTGGTGTTGGAGAGGGCACAGCCAAAGCACCTGTGTGTTCTGAACATGTGAGGAAGGAGAAGACTTTCCAACCTGCTCTAATGCAAGTCCTTATTTGACTTTACTTTTAGGATTTTTTTACAGTAACATCATTTGGTTTGTAACTGTGAAAGTCTCTGCTTTTCCATACACGTGAAACTTTCTCATGTTCTTCTTATTTATTATTTATCCATTTCTGGTACTATCCAAGAGGTGCTGAAGGTATCTCCCAGCCTGCCCTCGAGCCATATGGAATCCCTGTAGTATCCCCTAACAGCTGGGATGGCAGTAGACAGCTAATTCTTATCTTAAATTATATTTATAGTAATTTAGATTTTTTTTTTTTTTAGTGTCCTGGTTTGCTCTAAAATTAGGGATGGGGATAAGGCATCTTTTTTAAAAAATTGTGGTTTTTTGATTTTTCTTTGAAACATCTTGTAGGCTTCTGAAGAAACCTGCCCACTTTTATGTTTTTAGCTGGAGAAGCACAGGGTGGGTTTCAGTTGTTCCTTCGAGAGGGGATTGATTAGAATCAGTTTAGCTGGCAAAATGCTCTGTGTCACAGCATTGAAACCACACTGAATTCTGAGAAAACAATCATTTTCCACCTGGAAATTAAAATCTGGTTGGTGACAAACTTGGTTTGTCCAGGGCTCATTCCAGGCTTTTCCCTGTCCAGTTTTCATGGAGTTTGCCTGGAGCTCTGGAGCCAGAGGGACTGGGGGTGGCCAGGATTGCTGAGGCAGGGCTGGGGCACAGCCAGGAACCCTCTGGCCAAGTGTCACCTGTGGGGATGGAGGACACGTGTCCTGCAGGAATGATGGAGCAATCCATGAGCAGCTTCTTGCTCTGTAGGAGACGTTGAGGGAAATCCCATAAGCGTGACCTGTGTGAGAGAAGCAGGACTGGGGGCAAAAAACCCATCAGGTTTTGTTCTTTTTGTTCCCTTTCTCCTCTTGGAAAGGTGCTCCGCTGCTTCACAAGCCTCCCCAGCCTTTCTGATAAAGAATAATAGAATCAGAGAGCCACGGAGTCATTTAGGTTGAAAAAGACCCTTCAGATCATCGAGTCCAACCAAAAACCCAGCACTGCCAGGGCCACCACTAAACCATGTCCCCAAGTGCCACATCCACACGTCTTTTCAACCCCTCCAGGGAGGGTGACTCAAGCCCTATCCCTGGGCAGCCTGGCCGCTGTGGTGCATCTGTTTTCAGACAGCTTGCACTGGTTTTCTGGTTTGTTTTTTCTTCCCCCTATGTATAAGAAATGTTGGGTAGCAGAATGTGGAATTCATTAGGAGTTCATAAAGCAGGGACCTCAGAAGGATGTGGGTATAAATGCTTTTCAGGCATCCGAGGTGAACTTTAAATGGAGCTTTGGCCCTCATTTGCTTTCTGCTTTTCAAAAACCATTTATGAGAAAGTGGAGCTGTCAAAGCCATGCATGAACTTTGCCTTCTCGCAAATAACTTGTCTCAAAGTAAATTGTCCAAATGCACAAGAAACTTGTCTCAAAGTAAATCCAGTAGCTCTACCAAGCTGGAATTATGTGCATTAGAGAGAGTGTGTGTGTGTGTGTGTGTGTGTGTGTGAGTGTGAGCACGTGTTGTGCTTGGGGGGGTGCAGGGAGTAACTCGACCATTTTGGAGATTTAAAAAACACAGTGCAAGTGCTTTTAAAAAAAAAAGGCAACGTAAAATATTTATTTCTTGGCAGAAGCACATCAGACCACATCTCCCATCCTCCTTTTAATTGCTTTGTGTTTGTTTGTGTTGTCTGAGGCTTTGCTGGCCTGTTTCCTCCGCAGGGCTCTGCGCTGCTCCCCGCCCGTCACCTCACACAACCCCTCTCGCAGCCCGGGCACGGGGCAGCTCCAGCCCCTCGGGAGAGCCCCTGGGCTGCACCCCAGTGGCAGCAAAGGCACTGGGTGGTGTTGGATGGAAAGGCAGGACAGTGCAATATGGGCCATTTTCAGTTTTTAGTCTTGTTGAGGAAAGTCCTTGTGAGAATCAAAAGCGCCGCATCCTAAGGCAGGACCCCGAATCACAGCCTCGGGGAGGGTGGATTGGCCAGATACAGTAGTCCTAAAGAGAGGTATTTAAAAGGAAACAGTGCTGGCGTGTGTGAGGTGGCACCCAGGTGGTTGTCAGCGGTGGGGAAGGTCCCTGTGGGCTTTGCCCAGGGTTTGGAGCTGCCCCGTGCCGAGATGGGCGCTCCGAGCTCCTGTTCCCAGCCAGGTGCAGGCACTGCCAGGTTTCCTCAGTCAGATACTGCCGAGTGCACGGGGTTCTCCCTGTGCTCCAAAGTCCTTCCGTGGTCACCTGTACAGCTTCACGTCCCCTGCCTGTGGCTCCTCCTGAAACACTTTCTGTGTTGTGCTCACCCACCTCAGCGCTGCTCCTCGTGCTCTGGAGATGCTCAGTAACAGGAGGATGACAGCAGGACCATGTGTGTAACGTTTGATAGGCTCTTACTTAATGTTGTTTTAATGAGATGCTTTTAGGATCCGTGTTGTACCGGATTAGGGATGTTGAGCTGGTATTCTTTAACCTTCACTGCCACAGATACTTTCTCCCCAAGAAATTAGATTGGGAAAACATATTTGACTTGAAAAAAAAATACACAACACCCCAAACCCTGCTGATGGAATAAGTTAATCCTCTTTACTAGGCTTTGATTTTATTTCTCAGGATACCCAGAGGTTTTTCACTGCTGCTGAGAGGGGACAGTACACCTTTTTGGAAACTTCAACCACTGTAACAGTTTTCCAGATGTGTGTGTGTGTGCGTGTGCGTGTGCGTGTGTGTTATACCCAGCACTGTGTGTGCGTGTGTTCTGCTGAATATTGTGTGCATCTCTGAAATGCTTCAAACAACTGCCTGGAAGTCGAAACCAACCACCTCTTTCCAGTCATATGTTTGCCGTGACTTTTCATAACCACACTTGAAACTAGTGGTCTTGGATGGAAATATTCAAAGAGCAGGGCATCTTTATAGCAATGGTATGTCAGTCGAATTACGGAAAATGTACACAAAAATAAATAAATGAAATTTAAAAGTGACGTGCTCTCAGCCTACCTGTGTTCCCCCCCCAGCGGAAGTGCCGGCAGTTGTGTCGGGACGGGCTTTGTGCCGCTTTTGCCATTCCCAGGGGAGGTTTTTCGGGATCATCTTACCCGTAACAGCTTATCGTACATGACTGAAAACTCGGGAATGCTCAAGCTGCTCGACAGGGATAATTGTCAGTCCTGCTGCCGATGGTTTTCCTTTCCCTGCTCGGGCTGGCGGGAGCAGGCGCAGCCACATCCCGTCCTGCCCACATCAAAGGCACGGCCCCGGCTCCGCCGCCTGCTGCAGGGGCTCAGCAGCGGCTTCCTGCCCCCATCCTCCCAAAAACCAGCTCTTCCAGGGGCTCAAGGGGACACAGCCCATGCCCAGCATCACTCCAGGGTGTGGGTTTTGGGAGCTCTGTTGGGGTTGGAGGCTCAGCACCCCCCAGCGATGGGGCCGAAGGCAGCGCTGGGTGTGTGCAGCCGCTGGGCTGCAGAGCAGATGTGGTGCTTTGCTCTGCCCCTCCCCAGGTCCTGCATCCAGCCCTGGATTCACTGCCAGCCCCATCACTGTTCTCTGCAATTAAGGCTTTCTTTAAAGGGTGGCTCTTAGGCTGTGCATTTGTCCAGTGTTCACCCTGAATTTATTGTCCGAGTCAAATAACATTTGCTGGGGTGAAGTGTGCTCGGCTGGGTCATGCTGAAACATGAATCGCTGCTTCCCTCTTCCTCGTGTAAATAAAATTATCCTTCCATTTATGTTAGAATTGCTGAAAACAATATCCCAGCTCCCTCTGCTGATGCTGCAGTCCCAGTCAAGGTGAAAGCAGTGGCTGCAGAGCTGATGTGCTGCAGAATGAACTCCAGAGAAACAGCCCAGTTAACAGAAGAACTTTTAGGGGCACGGGGAAGGAATCCATGTTTATCACCTGGAAGAAGCACAGTGTCCTGGGCTGAGCGCTTTGGGATTGCAGCAGGAATGTTACCCAGCAGTGGGAATGCTGGTGATACAGAGATTGCCATAAAAATGTCTGGAGAGAAGAGTTGCAAGAGGCACAGACCCATTTCTGAGAATCCTAAACCAAACAGCTGCTGAAGTTCTCCCTGCGCTGCGTGTGCAATGTGTGTTCTGTTTAAAAGGAAGAGATTAAGAGTCATACTTTTATTTTATCAAATCAAATTACCTCTGTATGCTCAGAATATTTATGCATCAGTACTTTTTTTTTTTTATTAGGGCTTTATCTCACTGTAATCAATTCCAAATACAAACCTATTTTTATCGCTGTAATGCAGCAGTAATTTATAAGATGTAGACGGAACGCACACGAGATGCCAAAAGCAATTTTATGGAGCCTCTTTTGTTGTCATCTACAATGCATCAGCTCTTGCCTTCAGCCTCCCATCAATTTTAAAAGCCCCAAGATGAAAAAAAAAAATAAATAAAAAGGAGTAAGTGCAGCGAGACAGCTGCCAAGCCCTGGAATAGCCTGAGATCCATGTGCACCTTTGGGATGGAGGCTGATTGAACACGGCACAATAATGGAAACCGTGCTGAGCTCTGTAATGCAATTATTGGGGCTGACGAAATGGCAGATCCTGTTCCCTCTGCCTGCCCTGCCTGTTTCATGTATGAAATTGTGAAGGAACGTCCTGCATTATCCCAGCTCGTGTCACGTGGAAGTGAGGAAGAGGACAGGGAAAGCTGAGGTCGTCGTGGCCAAACAGAACTGCCCTTCTTGGTCTTTTTTTTCCTCCCCTCGTTTGGGAATCCTCCTGGATGGGCAGTAATAGTGGCTTCCAAAATGCAAATATGCCAGATGAAGCCTTCTGAAATTCCCATCTGCCTGTGAGCTCTGGCTCCTTCCACCAAGCTCTCCTGCCCCTGGGAGGCACCTGCAGGAGGAGCACCCATGGATGTGTTCGTGGCTGGGGTTCTCCACGCTGTGTGTCTGTCCTTGCCAGTCAGACATCGCTGCTGCTCCCCCACACTGCCCTGGTGTTACCACTCCAACACACTTCTGGTTACGCTTCTGGCTCTGGTTTTCTGGTGCAATATAAATAGTGCAGTATAATAGTGACAGGACACAGGGGGAATGGTTTAAAACTGCCAGAGGGCAGGGTTAGATGGGATATTGGGAAGAAATCCTTCCCTGTGAGGGTGCTGAGGCCCTGGCACAGGTTGCGCAGAGAAGCTGTGGCTGCCCCATCCCTGGAAGTGTCCAAGGCCAGGCTGGATGGGGCTTGGAGCAACTTGGGATAGTGGAAGGTGTCTCTGGACTGGATGATCTTTAAGGTCCTTTCCAACTCAAACCATTCAGTGAGTGTATAAATCTATGAATATATTGCAAAGCTTTTGCAGAATACACTGCACCTACTAGCAGTGATGGAGTTTATTGATGTTAAAGATACAGATGTTTAATTCCGTTTCATTTGCTGGCTGAATCCTACTAAAATTACGAGAGAATGGACAAACTGGAAGTATCTTCAGTCTAAAAGCACATCCCACTTAATACCCAATGACTGCTTTTAGTGTATGCATATAAATAGGTCTCTTTCAATACGCTGCTCTTAACCACAGGTATTGGAAATAAATGGAGGGACACTACAGAACGCTGAGAAATTATTAATGGCAAACATTACCAAGCCACCTTTGCTGTTTGCCTTCCGCTTTCATATCGGAGGGCTTTTGGGAAACAACAATCGAAGCCGTCCCTCCTGGAGGGATCATTACTAAAGCGTTTTGCATGCAGATTACTTCAGGCCTCGGCACCGCGACTCTCGGCCGGGTCAGGAGAGGAAGGCCAAGATTTCGCTGATTGAGATCAGATGGCTGGTGGCGAGAAGGAATCTAGATGACTTAACTGGAGGGATTAAACTCAAAGTCTTTTGGCTTCCACTTGGCTGTTTTCTGAACTGCACGCTCGGGCCGCGTTCCCCCCGGCGCGCGTGCGGTGGGAGCGGGGCGGCCCGGGGCACCGGCCAGTCCAGCAGCGTTGGCAGGGCACGGCTGCTGGGCGAGAAAGGCACGGCCAGTGGAACTGGGAGCTAAAATTAGCCCCTGGAAGTCCAGCCCTTGCACCTCCAGCTGGGCCGAGCCGGGAGCGCTCTCCGGCCCCGCCAGCGCCGCGGTGGTTTGGTGGGCGATGCCCGGGGCAGAGCCGGCGTTCCCAGAGCTCCAGCCCTGTTTCCCTGCCCTGCCCAGGGACGGGCAGGTTTCTCTGGAACCCAGACACAACCAGTGTCCCCATGGCCAGCACTGGGCTGCGGGGTGATGGACCATCAGACAGCAGGAGGAGTTATCGGCAGTCCTGTTTGGAGCCTCACCCGTTGGATGTATCCCCATGGGAGCAGATGGAGCTTTCTCCTGTCTCTCACAGCCTAACCTTTAATTTTACAACGCTGATTGAAACCAAGAGTGGAAATAAAAAGTCAGAGCTGCTCTGTTTTCCTTCCCCTCCCTTCCATTATCTTCTTTCTTTTCCATCCATCCTCGTTTCACATGCCTCTCGGATTGCGTCCCCCTGGTTTTCCAGTTATTTATTGACCCAGACCTAATTCCTTATTTCCAGAAATGTGTCATGAATCCTGCCTTGGAGTCATTTGCTTTTTGCTTTCCAGGCTCACCTCTTTGACCACATTTTCCTGTAAAAGATAAGGAGATGGGGCTTGTGGAGTAATCTCAGCAGGACGCCTGGGTTTCATTCATGGATCTGTTGCCACTGGCTCATTATGGAAAATGAGGAGAGTTATTTCACCTTTCAGTGCCTCACCTCGGTGTCACCATCTGTAAAACAAGGCTCATAATTGTTATCTCTTCCTCGCAGGAGAGCTGGGGAGCTTCGCTAATGACCATCTGCTAAATGTTCTCAGAGCCTCACATGAACATTTCTACTGAAGTGCAAATTATTATTAGAAACCAGGGATTGTTACTGGATTGATATCAAATCATTGTCGACAGCTTCTCTGCAGGGAAAACTTAGGCACAGCCAACAAGAACAAGCTGCATGTTTTGAAGTTGTGCAGTTGATTATATTGGCTTTCATCTTCTGGTAAGAGGATCCTCTGCCATCTGAACTCTCTGATCTCTGGGAACACAATTCATCCAATCAATCCGGAGGAAAATAAACCTCCGCGGACGAAAACAGAAAGTATCCACCTGAGATCAGATGAAGATGGAAGATGTTAATTAATTCCCAGCCCCCAGCCCTTAACCCTTGCAGTGCCAGTGCTTCTGTGGCCCAGCAGGCAGTGCTGGAGGGGGGGACCGAACACATCCATGGCCCATCCCAGTGTTGCAGAGCCTCCTGGGCCCGCCTGGGCTCAGTTATAATTGGAAACACGCAAATATTTGACAGCGAAATTGGTGCCACTGAAGGCTCTTATGGACCGTCTGGGGGTCATGTGTTGATCTCGTGGTCGCGTTCAGAGATTCCAGGTGCCAGGACAGATTCCAGCTGTGGCTCCTTCCCACTCGTTGTGGTTTAACCCCAGCCAGCAGCTCGGCCCCACAGAGAACCAGAAGGGTGAAACTGAGAAAACTCAGTGAGCTGAGATGAAGACAACTGAAGCAAAAGCCACACGTGCAAGCAAAGCAGAACAAGGAATTCATTCCCCACTTTCCATGGGGGTGCTCAGCCATCTCCAGGACAGCAGGGCTGCACCACACATAACAGGGAGGACAAGGGCCAGCACTCCAAATGTTCCCCCTTCCTTCTTTACCCCCTCTTTATACACTAAACCTGACACTGGGATGTCCCCGGGGTCAGCTGGGGTCAGCTGTCCTGGCTGTGTCCCCTCCCAGCTCTTTGTGCCCCTCCCAGCCTCCTCACTGGAGGGGTGAGGAGCAGGAAAAGCCTCGACTCTGTGCAAGTACAGCTCAGCAGTAACAAAAACATCCCAGTGTTCAGCACAAATCCCAAACACAGCCCCACAGCAGCTACTGGGAAGAAAATCAGCTCCATCCCAGTCAGAACCAGCCCAGCAAGGATCCATCCCGGGCTGAAGGACATCCCTGCACCTCTCCTGAGCCTGGTCCAGTGTTTCCTCCTAGGTCAGCCTCGAGCTGCCCACCCTGTGCTGGCAGCTGAAGGGTTTAGTTGAACCTGGAGCCCACGTTTAGGACACACAGACACAGAAACCCCGCCTGAGGCCCCACTGGTGCGTGCCCCGTGTGCCCAGGGCCCCAGGGAGCTCCACTGGTGACCTTACAGGGAACCAATGTCTTAAGTGAATGTGGCCTCCCACCCTTTTAGTGCGTGGCCTCATCTGCTGCGTTTCCCCGAGCTGGAAATGGTGAGGGAGGATGGCTGGAGGCTACAACCCATTACCGGGCATTCAATGGGAACACTGTCAATAGGGACAAACGGAGACGGGGCTGGGGTAATTACCAGGGCCAGGCTGTGAGGAGCAGAGAGCTCAGCCCTTCTGTGACACCAAACCTGACAATTTCCAGCTGGAGAGGTTCGGGAACGGAGTCGTCCCATTATGTGCCATTATGGTCACTGTCTCGGTTTGCTGGGTTTGAGTAAAATAAATGTGGTTTAACGATGCTGCTGCAATCCAGCAGCATCATCCGCGCTGCACNGAGGCAAGACTTGGTTCTCTTGTGCAGTGCAGAGCGTATTAAAAATGGGGGGGCAAAAAAAATAACCCAGTAATTTTTTAATTAAAAAAGGATAATAACCTCTTGTCTTAAAATTTTAAAAATCAATCCTCTACGTTTAAAAATGGACTTGTAAAGGAATACGTGCCTTTTGGCTATTTCCTATAATATAAAACTTGGGTCACATGGCTCTCATTAAGACACCAGAAAATGTTGTAAACTGGCATTTATAAGCTCAACATAGGAAATTTCTGTATTTTTATTTTGAATTTATAATCCCACTCCAAGATTTGCTGAAAGATACGAAACTTTACTTGAGGTTTTGGAAAGGGAATGATGTCTGAGCAAAACAGTCTCCTTTTGGTAAAAACTCCCATCTGTTCAGATTTTGACGTGTTCTTCAGGCAAATATGATTTTTTTTTTTCCCCTACATATATTAAAAAAAAATAACAAAACAAATCTGGCTAAGAGCACAGCCACTAATACTTCAACTGTTAATATTTATTAACATTGCATTTTTGAAAGATAAAATTACTTAAAATACATGGCAGGATAAACACGCTCGCTCCCATCTCCGCGGAGCTGAGGAGGCTGTTGTGGATCCCTGGGTGTATTTACCACTGAAAACAGGGAAGTTTTGCTCTGAAAATGGAAAAGAACATTAAAACCGGGGAATACATTAACCCCATCTTTTTTACACTGAGGTTTGAATAACACTGCCACAGACTGTAAATAATTCATATGCCCCAAACACATCATCAGATGCAAACTTCCCTGTTTTCCTCCCAGCTCACATCCCTGGACACGGGTCAAGCTATAAAATTAGAAATAAAATAAACTCCTTAACTTGTGCAACAACAACACAAGAGCTGAATTCCCGAATAAGCGAGGGATCGGGAAGCAGCAGGTTGAGGAGCAGCCCGCCAGGCTGATTCCAGCAGCTCTTTCCCGAGCAGGCTGCAGGTGGCAATACACTTATTCCTGTCGGAGCCTCGGAGCTCTCCCTGAAATCCCCGGGATCCGAGCGGAGGATGCTGCTATGGAAGAAGGAATCCATCGGGAGGGCAATCTGATGAGTGTGATCGCAGGGAAGGGGTCAGGAGGAGATCCAGTGGGTTTCCTTTCGGTGGGAAGGGCTCGTTCCTCGGAGCAGCCGCTGTGGATTGTCCGTGTCCCGCTCCCAGGCTGTCCCCAGCCCCTGGAATTCCTGTGGAGCTGGGTGGAGAAATCTGGGAGAGGAGCAGCACCCCCTGAGATGGGCAAAGCTCTGGGGCACATCAGGGAGTATCCTGAGAGTGGAAAAGATGAAATGAGGCATCTTTAATTCTCCTTCCCCGAACTCGTGGCTCTGTTGTTCCCCCAGGAGCAAGAACCCAGGCTTGGAGCTCTCCCTCCTTCCTCAAGGAAGATAAAGCAGAGTAAAACTCACATTAATTAGGTGATGATCTATAACATCCCTGAGTGCCTTAGAGAGCCTTTGCAGTGTCCACGCAGCAATGCCGCTGCTCTGGGTGCTCCAGCAGGGCTTGCTCATGGCTAAAGGCATCTCTGAGGGGTTTTTCCAGTGGAGTTTTGCTTTTCAGCGCTGGGGCAGGGTATTGAATCCTGGGAGAGGGAGGGTCACAGCGGGGGCAGCCTGGCAGGACAGCCTGGGAACACAGGAGGGGAGAAACGTCCCTTTCCCACCTGGGGAAAGACTTCTGAAATCGGGGCAGCTTTGCCAGGAGGGCAGGGAAAGCTGCACCGAGGGCTCTGATGGCACCCAGGAGCTCGGGCAGAGAGGGATCTGCCTGGAGGTGCCAAACATCTGGGAATGTCTCGGGCTCCGTGGGTTCTCCATCAGCCCAGAGGAGGGAGTGTCGCTTTCTGCCTTTTTTGTCAGGACTCTGAATCTTTAATCTCCACTGAGTGCCTCCTCTGGA
Source organism: Ptilonorhynchus violaceus (assembly GCA_013397565.1). Lineage (NCBI taxonomy): Eukaryota > Metazoa > Chordata > Aves > Passeriformes > Ptilonorhynchidae > Ptilonorhynchus > Ptilonorhynchus violaceus. The sequence continues at coordinate 54,280 of VZRJ01008540.1, forward strand.
AAAGGGCCCTCATTTGCTGTGCTGTGGGGACAGGATTATTATTAAATGGTGGCAGGGGGTGAGTGCTTGACAGTAACCCTGCAGAGCTCTGGCTGTGCTCGTGCTCAGTGACCCCAGGAACAGCTGGATCAGCCCTGGGTGATGCCACTGCTCGTTCGCCAAATGGGGCACACACAGGAGACAGCCCCAAAAGGCCCTTTCTGACAGGAAAAAAATGCCCTTTTTCACTGAGAAAACAGTGGTGTTTTCATCAAACCGCCCCTGGTGGAGCAGCCCGGTGACACAGCTCCGGTTGCTCCGTCAGAGCTCTGCATCCCAGGATGTGTCACTGCAGCTGGGAATACTCATGGCAGCGTTCCCTGCACGTGGCCAGGGGATGCTGCGGCCTCTCCCGGCTTTCTCCTCCTCATCCTGCTCTTTTCTTGGGTTTCCATCACCCCTGAGCGATGATCTGCCCTCAGAGAATCGCCTGGGTTGGAGGGATCTTAAAAATCAACCAGTCCCACCCCTGCCATGGGCAGGGACACCTTCCATCATCCCAGGTTGCTCCAAGCCCTGTCCAACCTGGCCTTGGACACTTCCAGGGATGGGGCAGCCACAGCTTCCCTGGGCAACCTGTGCCAGGGCCTCCCCACCCTCACAGGGAAGGATTTCTCCCCAATATCCCATCTAACCCTGCCCTCTGTGGGTTTGAAGCCATTCCCTGTGTCCTGTCGATGCTGAGCCCTTCTGAGCATGAACCCTGCTCATCAGCAGCAGGATTTTAATCAGGGTCTGGGTGCTGGATGGTCAGGACACACCAACAGCCTCCAGCCTTCCCTTGGGAGCTTCCAACCTGCAGAACAAGCCATGGGGTGATGGCTGGGGAAAGCAGCCGTGGATGGTGATTCCCTCGGGAGGTGTTTCTGCCCGTGCTGACCCCGGGAGGACGGAGGGGACAGAGCCAGGGGTGCAGCAGGACCCACTCCCCGCAGAGGTGCTGCATCCCTTCCCTGATCCCGTCCCAGGGAGCAGCTCTGCCCAGCTGAGCCGGGCAAAAGGGCAAATCCAGCCATACCTCTGGCTTATCAGTGACAGGACAAATTGATACCAGACTTTTAAGAGGGTGGGGAAACGTCTCTCCATAAAAAGAATCTAAATTTACCATCGTGTTAACAATTCTGTAAGAGTTTTTGGCAACTCTTAATGGAAATTTCAGGAGCAGATGGAAATATTTGGAAACTTATAGAACACATGAGCCTGCAACATCCATTTTTATTTTCTCATTGGGAGCGTGGAGTGGTTTCAGGTTGCCTTTAAATTTTTTTTCTTTCTTTCTTTCTTCTGGATGCTAAGAAAAGCAAGAGGGGAAGCAGGCGATGATGGATGTAGGCAGGAGGGGTTTTTTTTGGGTACTGCTCACTTGATGGCCCTGTGTGGTCTGTGATAGATTGAAGGGAATGGCAGCAGCACAAATAACCTGGTCCCAGGTTATTTGGGAGCTGGGCAGGGGTGGGAGGGCACCTGCTTTCCCGGCTCTGTGAGGTCTAAGGAGCCAATTGACCTTTTCCAGCTTAAATTGAGGTGGATAGGCTGCATCTACCCCCCAGGCAGCATGGGAGCTTTAATTAATGAGTGTGAAAAGGCCTCGGGGTTCTCTGATGGAAGATAATGTCAAAGGATGCAGGATGGGTTTGACTGCCCCTGATGCCCAAGGCCACAGCCTCCCTGGGAGAGGAAAATCCAGGGAAAACACTGAAAAGGTGGATCAGATGTTTCCAATCCCTGTTGCCCACAGTGCGAGAGAAGCTTTTTTATTTTAGGTGTTATAACCCATCCTAGAGCATGGAATCTGGTGCTGTAGGAGAGGAATCAATACCAGTGACAGACACTTACACAAATCTGAGGGAAAAGAGCTCTCAGTTCCAAGTTTCTGGACTTCTGCTGATCAGGAATGATCAGGAGCGAAGGAATTTTTCCATGTCTCCGATGTCTGAGCAGCACAAGGGCCAATGCATTGCCTTCACTGCTGGTCTGCCCTGGTGGATCAGCCCCCGCGGTGTTTCACGCGGGGAGCTCGTTTGGAAGCCGAGGCGTTTCCCGAGGTGTTTACCTTGTCCCGCTTCCACCGGATCTCGGCGGCTCTCGGAATATCCATCCCCAAAGCCCTTAATTAGGAGAGACTTCTGGGGCTGGTGGTCGAGGCTTTTATTGTGCTTGGAAGGGGCCTGAGCAGAGGCCCCCGGGCCAGCAGCAGTTCCGACAGCGATCCCGGCCGGGGCTCCGTGCGCTCCGGGATGGGGCAGGCGCTGGAAAACCGGAGCGCGCTTCCTTGGAAGGCTGGGGAAACGGAGCTGGGTGATGACAGAGAGGCTCCTCTCACACCCACTCCAGCAGCTCCAGGGGAACACGAGTCTCCAGCCCCTCGCCGTGCCTGTGTGCTGACAGCAGCGCGGGCAGGGCGTCCGCCGCGCTGAGCGCTTTGGGATGCTTTGGGAATCGCTGCCTTTCCTGGGAGTGCTGTCACCCCCCGAGTCCTGCAGGGACAGGGAGCAGCTCTGAGGCACTGTCCAGGTCCTTCCTGCTGCCCTTTGCTTCCCCTCTGCTTTGGGGGCAGCACTCAGCCCGTCCCCTCTCTGCTTTCCCTGCACAAACTCTTTTTCCATGGCGGGATTAACGCGAGGGATTCGGGTTCGATTTTCCCGTGTGCTGGCCGTGATACAGGCCCACATTGCCCAGACCTGCTGGAGTCGTTCAGGTCCTAAATCCCCTCCCTCGTATCCCTTCCCAGTGGTTTCTGTGGCAAGGGAGCGCTGCCTGGAGAGCGTGGCAGGCTCGTGCCCCTCCCAGGGCTGCAGGAAGGTGACACTGGTTCCGTCCTGGCACCTTTTCCTTGGCAGAAAGCAGTGAGAGCTGAGCCACAGCATCTTCAGGATGTAATTTCCTCCTGGAAATGCTCCCCTTGGTACCTTGTGAAACACCCAGGAAGCATTTGGAGTGATTAACTCTGGGCTCTTCCTCCCTAATTTCAGTGTGATCCCATGTGTGACATGGAAGCTGCTAGGGTAATTCCCTTTTTATTGACCAGTAGTCAATAATTGTGTTCTAATACCTGATAAATATGCAGAACACACTTGCAACTGCTCCGAGGCAAGCTGGAACCACATGCTCACACGACTTTACCAGATGCTGTGCACTTCTGTTTGTCCCAAATCGTGACAAAAAACAAATTCCAAACTTTTTACGTTCGAAACAGACATCAGATATAAAAACTGAAATTAATAAGATTCTGTGGGTTGAGAATAATATGTCCATGAAACCATCTGATGGCAAACATATGAAAAAAACCTTCTGTTTTGTTTGCAAACCACTTTTTATCCCTGGAACACCTGATGTGAAACCACTCGAAGATAAATCTGCAACCAACCCAAATTTATTTTATTTGCCAGCGCGAGACACCCAGGTAGGACATTAATAATAAAAAGCAGTTGGGTTTTTAAAAATTAATCCTCTTTTCGTCAGCCAGGGAAGGGGTGTTATTCATAAGGCAGGCAAACGTCTTGGAGGACCTGTGAGTCAGGAGTGACAGTGACTCTTCCCTTCCTGCTGTCCGTCCTCTGAGCTACTTCACCTTTCTCTCCAGACCTTCCTGGAGGAGATGGTATCAGCCAAGAGTGTTCCCATCTGGCACTGGGAACGTGGAGTGAGGGCTGGGGAAGGTCAGAGCTGCCACCCTCGGCCACCATCTTAGAGAAGATGCTGGGGAAGAAAAACACCTCTGAGTTAAGGGAGAGCCCCACAAGCTGAACTGGAGTGGCCACAGGGAGGGCAGAGGTACCAAAACAGAGATTTGACCCCTCTCAGGCACTACAGGGAGTTTTCCTACCCTGTGGCCCACGTGAGCTGGACCAGCTCCTGATCTCTGATACCTCTGTCTTGTCTTTCATTAAACCCATTCCTAGAGCTGCAGCTTCTTGCATCGAGTCCCTCCCAAGAAGTTATGTTCTTCTTTTCCCATCTCCCTTCTAATTCAGCACAAAAGCCAAAATGGCAATTTTTAAGGCTGTCCATGTGTTGGGATTTTTTTCCCCCTGCTGCTTGGGGCCAGCGTGGGAGATGCTCCCCAGCCCGCCCCAAGGCAGAGGGGACAAGTTGTGTTGGAAAACAAGCAAATGAAAAAAAAAAACCCTTAAAACACAAATTCCCCCCTTCCTTAGAAGTGTGGAAAACTCCGACCTGCTGGGGGGATGGATGGGGGTTAAACACCCTCCAGGTAGTAGGGTAAGATGAGCCTCCCCGGGCTGGGGAAAATGATGCTGGGTGCTGAGTGTTTGACAAAAAACTGGCTCAGGTTACACCAAATCGTTTCCTCATCATCAGTCACAATTACCCTTTCCTTCCTCCTCCTCCTCCTCTCCCTCCTGAAACACAAGGAGATGAAAAGAAGAAGGGAGGGGGACAAGAGGAGGAAACCGGGACAGCTCAGAAAGTGCGGTTGTTTCTCCTCCTCGGAGCTCTGATGACCCCGATGCCTGCCCTGTTCATCCCGCACGAGGGGACTTGGGAAGTGCTGGGAGCTGAAACCTTCCCATCTGGCCTTTGCAGCACTGAACTCTGGAAACGCTCTGGGGGAGAAAGGACTCCCTGTCCCCGGGATGGATGATGTGTCCGGGGTAAAACGGGGCAAACTGGGACCAGTTGGTGCCACGGCGGGTCCGGCTGAGGTTGGCACAGGGCAGGGGAGGGACCAATCCATGTGTGAGGATGCTGCAGGGATGCTGCACAGGGCCGTGGGCAGACAGAGCCTTCCAGGAGCCCTTTCTGCAGCCCTGCAGGAGAACCCAGAGCAATTAAAATAAAACTTTTGATCAGGCATAACTGCATCACATCAGAACAGCCCACTGGCATTCCGACCAAAATCCAGCGGGTTTGGCTCCTGCACGTTTATATTTTTTTAAAGAAAGCACCAAAGAGCACCAAGAGCAGGAAGGTCTTGCATTTAGGACACCTGCAGTGGGTTTGGGAGATGTTATTTCAGACACCCCATCCCTTGTTTGTGGTCCATTCCAGTCCTAGCTCTCCACACCAACAATTTCCCACCCCGTGTTGTTCAGTGCCAAGTCCCAGGAGCACCACCAGGGCTTTCCTTTTAAAACTCTTATTTTATTTCCTTTTTTTAAATTTCCCTGGGGGCTGAAGAGTTCATGAACACAGGTTTTAGGTGCAGTTAACAGGCTCTCATCTCCCTGGAGAGTGCCAGGCTGTCGGGAGGAGCACCCCAGAGCACACCCGGTGGGTTTTCCATTGCCCAGGATAATTCAAACGGGCACAAAGGAATTCTTTAAGACACCACAGGCAATCAGGCACGCAAGCACTTCGAGCAGTGACGGTGTGGAGGTTCAGCCAGCAAAACAAACCTGATCTAGTTGGTGTTTTGGCTGTGACTTATTAAAAATGACATTGGTTAAACCCTGTCTGGCAAGGGTGTAACTGAGACCAAGCGGCTCGGCTGGGAAGGATCCTCCAGAAGCCCAGAAAAATAAAGGTGCTCTGGGCTTTGCAGTGCAGCATCCCTGGCAGGGGATGAAAGCCTGAGCCATGGGGAAGGGGGATGGCAGCAGGAGATGCCCATTTCCATTTCTTGCTCTAGGAAAATGTGCAGAGCTGTTGAAGGAAACCCTCGAGTGTGCAGTGGGCGGTAAAACCTTTGCCACTTTGCTGAGCACGTTGCACTGAGTGACAGAACCCTGGCTTTCCTCACTCCAGTGAAATTCCAGCACTCCCTGGTGCTGCCTTTTCACTGTGGGGCTGATCCTGCCAGGCAGAGGTGCCTGGAATTTTGGATCTTCCCAGAGAAGATGAAAACAAGCGGCTGTGCTGTCCATCCCCACGGCAGGAAGGTCACGGATGCCAGCGGGCTGGGAGCAGCAATTGCTGTCCTGGCTGGAAGCAACACTCCCTTCCCAGCTGCTGGGCAGAAGTGGATTTTGGGGGATTTTTCCAGGATGCTGCTGGGCTCTGGGGCAGCCGCCTGTGCCTCAGACAGGCGCGTGCTGGGGTCTTGTGGCTGTGGGGAGGGCAGAGCTCACCCCTGACTCAGAGCCACGTCTGCTCAGCTGTTCCACAGCAGCTCTGCCGCCTCACCCCACGGCCTGACCCAGCCCCACAAACCCTTTTTGGGTTTTTGGCTTTTTTTTGTTTGTGGAAAATCTGTGAGCAGATAAAAATTTCCCTAAATTTCTTGGCTTGCTTCACAAACCTCCTTTATTGACTGATTTATTTGTGTTTACCCTGGTGATGGTCAGAATCCCTTCCCTGTGACCCATCCCAGGCAAGCCGGGGAATTTTCTTCTCCTTTCTCCAGTGGATGCCTGAGCCCTTCCCTCACAAACCCAGCTGGGATGAAATGCAAAATTCAGCTTCCCTTCCTCTCCCTCGTGCCACAGACTCTGGACAGGGATCGCCGTGGCTGCTGCTAATTCATGTCCAGATCTACAGGAATAACCATGGAAAATACTTGGCATGGCTCAGCCCCACATAGAACACAATTAAATATATCTCACAATTATGCTTTGTCTAAAATTATAGCCCCTCGAATGCCTCGCATGCCTCTCACAGCTGGTAGATCTAAATTTAGGGATTCCCTGGGAATGGCGTAGTGGGATCACGCACTATTGTCAGAGGGGACGTGGTGGGGACACTCAGGTCAACCTGTGGCCACAACTGGTGCATTTTGCTTTCCTAAATCCCTCTGTGAACTTCCACAGCTGCTCCAAGGCCCCACCACTGCGCAGGTGTTGCACAGCCACGGGCATGGCCGGGAATGGGAACGTGGATCCCACTCATCCCATGTTTGGGCACCACTTGCCCACCCATCCCAGCACCTCTGGGCACAGCTCTGCCCCTGCCTGGCGGCCTCAGGGAAGGAAAGGGCTCTTTCAACTTCTTATTTCCCAGTGGGGCTTTATTTTTCTTTCCATCACCTCTTGACCCTGGATGTGGAAATAACGTCCAGAGAGCTGAGAAAGTTCTCAGCATCTTCTTTCCTTCCTGCAGACATCAAAAGGGGATTGTGGGCTCCATCAGAAATTACATCACGGCTGGTTTTGATCCTTTCAGCAATAGGAGACATAAATCTTCTTCCTCTTTCTTTCCCTGTTTGGGTGTCGATTCTTTCCTGTGTTCTGAAGTTTCTCAGGAGAAAATGTAAACGGGTTTAAGAAGGTGATTTTCTGCCTGCAGATTTTTACCTTGGTGATCCTCATCATTGCTGCTGGCTGGAAAATGGAGTGACAGGGTTTGGAAAGGACAGGAGCAGGGTGCAGAAGGGACAGCAGGAATTTTAACTTGCCAGCAAACAGCCCTGATTGAGTGAACCCACGGCTGTGCTGCTGTGGTGGGGAGATGCCTCCAGCACTTGCGTAATGCTGGGAATGGTGGTGCTGAGTTTGCAGGGCTGGAAGCAGAACAAGGCTCCCCAAATAATCCACTTCATGGACATCCCTGGGGTTAATTGGGGAAGCCTCACTAGAACTGGAAGTGCAGGCCAGAAAATCAGTATTTCTGATTTTGCTGCAAGGATTGAGCCTGGGCTCCCCATTCCCTTGGAGCCTCCCACTGCCTGGTTTGGCTGTGGTCCTTCTTCCAACACCCACTGGATGATGGAGCAGAAATGGTACCCTGGAGTCTTCTCAGGTGAGGAGTTTCAGTCCATGTCCATGTTTAAAGTGCTTGAAATCTTAAGCTTTTACCTGGGAGCTCCTTTCCCAGAGGGGTCTCCTCCTGCCCTTCCCTTCCCTGGGTTCCTCGTTCAGAGCCTCCTTCACATCCCTGGTGGAGGTTGGAGGGCCCAGAGGGAGGGTGGAAGGTGAGAAAAAGGGGAAGTACAAAGAGCAGGAGTGAACAGGGCTGGATCTGCAGGTGCTGGAGCACTTCCTGAGCTGCTCCTTGAGCAAGGGAGCATCTCCCATGTCACCAACAGCTTCACCTCCTGTGTCTCGTCCTCAGCATCCCACAACAAGTGCTGACTCCTGTCTGGACAAGCAACATCAGGACAATACTGATTATTTGTGGTGTCTTTTTAATCTGCTGGGGGAGCTACTAAGTACATTCCACAGAGGAATTCCTATTTTCCCATGTGCATGTCCATGAAGTCGCCCCGCAGACAGGACAGGGGTGTGGACCTGGAGCTGGTCACCACCATCCTCATCGAATCACAGCATCATTTGGGTTGGAAAAGATATTTAAGATTGTTGTGTTCAACTGCTCACCCAGCACTGCCAAGGCCACCACGAAACCACGTCCCCAAGTGCCACATCCACACTTTTCTCACCCACGCAGGGATGCTGACCCCAGCGCTGCCCTCCACCCTCCTGTCCGTGCCGAGCCCGGGGCTGCCGTGCAGGCTCAGCTCGGCCCCAGCCCAGGTGTCCGGCAGGGAACGCACAAACTGCACGCAGCAATTCCCCTGGGAACACCTGGGAGCACGTGCCCTGTCCCAGCTCCCCGTCCCAGCTCCCACCCCGGTGCAGGACACCACAGGGTGACATTTGGGGATGGGCATCACCCACTCAGGCCCTGCCCTGGGCTGCTTTAATGAGGCACAACCTCTCAAACGCAGAAATTTCAGTGATTTACTGCCAGGACCGTGGAAAAGAAAAAAAAAAACAACAGTGGGAATGAGGGCGGGGGGAGGGAAGGTCATTCCAGTTTCTTCCTGCTTCCAGCTTTCGGATACAGGATATGGCTGAATGGCAGCCTCCATGCTGCATTTATTTTTAAGCCACTGATAGCTGGCGGAGTGACCTCGCTGTGCAGGAGCAGCATCAGCCAAGAAGCTGTTTTTTTCCGGCCCTTTCGACGTCAGATTGCTTCCTTTGACACCTCTGAGAGCCAAAAAATGGGAAGCATTCTCTTCCCAAGGTGACTTTATTTTTTTCCCCTGTGATTCCGCCTCTGGGTCCCTCTCTCAGGCTCGGGGCCATCGGGGCGTGGATGGCACTGCCCTGCGGACATGGCCCCTGGGAAAAGCTGGAGGTCGCTGCTTTAGGGCAAAGGTGTCCAAATTATCCAGTCCCTGGGAAAGAAAATCACCTTGGCTGGAAGTAGAGTTGGGGCAACTTCACCTCCATTTAAACGACTCTGGAATGCACTTTTTTTTTCCCATTTTTTTTCCCTTTTCAGGGCAGCTGGGGCTTTCCAGGATATCCCAGCTCCCATCTCCATAGCCTGTTTACTGAAATCTTAGATTTAGATTCTCAGGCTTGTTCCCAACTGAGTGCAATCAACAGAGCTGCTCGGGGCACGAGAGGCTCTGAACACCAGGAAGATGCTTCACCCCCACTTTTTGAAAGCACAGGTCCTTTTAAGCACCCTCACAGAGAAATAACACTGAAATCTCCCAGGGTTTATTTGTGACTCCAGGAAATTTCTTGCCTCGGTTTGCCCATTCCTGAACCACGGCTTTGCACTGAGTTCCTGATTTCTGCACCCCACGTCATCGGTGTGGGGGAGATGTCTCTGTCCACTCCTCCACTGCAAACTGCAAGGAAGAGGTTTTCATTTAGAAAAAAAAAGGTGGAATGGGTTCATCTTGAGGTGCAGGTGCAGGGCCCAGCTGCATCTTATTCTCCCAGAATGTCTCTGAGCAACCTGTCCAGCGGAACAAAATGAGCTTTAAAGCCTCCTCCAACCCAAACCATTCTACGATTTCTACGATGATTCCAAGAAAATCCCTTGGAATTCAGTAGGAAGGGCCTGGCTGGAGGACACCCTCCTGTGGGTAAATGAACCTGCACAGTGCTGCTCTGCACAGACCTCCGGGGTTGTCGTGAGGCTGGACAAAGGGGACGGCCGCAGGCTGGGCCGTGGTGGGCTCCCATCCATCCCTGGCTCTGCTCCGTCCCTGTCCTGCCTCCAGCACTTCAAAGCCACCAGGCACAAAAACCTGCCTGAGAGGGATCCTTCAAAGGCGCTTCTCCCTGCGTCACCCGTCGGGGAGAGGGCACCGGGGCTCAGATAGGGATTTCTGAGCTCAGAAATGTCAGGAGGAAGCGATGGACTTGGAGGAAATTCTTGCGACGGTCTCGGAGGAAGCGGGAGATGTGAAAATACACGATGTATTTTCCTCCCACAAGCTGCGTGCTCTGTTTTTATTATCATAAACCTGGGCCCGGAGGATGTCAGCTTGTTTATTTATTTGTTTAAATGAGGTTTCGCTCCTTGTTCAAACATTCCCATGTTGGCAGCTGCTGCGCTCCCGGCCCTGTCCTGTTTCCCAGCTCCCCTCCCGTATCCAGGGACGTGCCAGCCCAGGCAGCGTCCCCGGCCGGTGGGAGATGCTGAAGGCAGGGGGGGAATGGGGGTGTCCCCCCCAGGGTGTCACTGGGAGCCCCTTGGGATGGTGACACCACCGTGTCCTCGTGCGTGGCACCGCAGCCTCCCTGGGCGCGCGGCTCCTCTCCAAACTTTTGGAGTATAATTGGGATTATCCAATTTTTTGGCCTGTTCCCGAGTCTGTGTCTTCTTTCTGCTTCCTTCCACCAGCAGGCAGAGCAGCTCCAGCCACTGTGTGCTGGAGGTGGATGGCACCAGTGTCCCGTTTGCTGTCATTTTGAGGTGTTGTCTGGAATAACCGCTCTGGAAAATCCCGCTGCACATCTGGATCCCGAGGGCTTTCCAAGGGCTGCCCAGGCAGTGCTGGATTTTGTGGTGGTGGTGGCCCCTTCCACCCTGAACTCCCCCAACACTTTGGGCTATTCCCAGGGAGTCTGAAGGATTCCAGGAGCCCCACCTGGACCCAAAGAACCCGGGTGGGGCAGCAGCACCCCCGTGTTCGACCCAGGTCCTGCTGTCCCCAGCATGCAGCTGAGGGGGAGTTCATTTATCACCCCACAGCGTCGGCCAGCCCAAGACCCTCGGCTGGGGGGCTTCTCCCCTGGATGAGGGGCTCAGCCCCACGGGGTCCTCCCGGCCGATCCCGGCCTCTCCCGCGGGGTCACTCCGGCAGGAAGCCGCTCTCGGCCCGGGGAGCCACGGGAGATGCACCTGGGAGGAGAAGCACTTTGCTGGAGGAAGAAAACAGGATCTAACATATAAACAACATCCTCAATGGCTCAGCAAGTGAGTCGCTCTTTCCAGAGCCTGTTTTCGAGCCATTGTTGTGTCCCCCGTGGCCCCCCCCAGCTACAAAGTGCAATTAAACCAAGCAGGAGCCACCAGAGCCCCCGGGATGGTGCTGTCCCACTGCTTCTTCCAATGATCCATCCCTGGATGGACCCAAGCGAGGGCAGAGCTGGGGGGTAAGAATAACTCCTGGCTCCATCCCAGGGGATGTTTGGGGCTGAAATGCATGTGAAGGATGGGATTTCCACCTTCCAGGCCATTCATGATTAGTCCAAAGTTTATTAGGGGCTGAGAGGTACCTGTGAGCAAACAGGACAAAGCATCTCTTGGGACAAAGCCAAGGCTTTCCCACAGACTCACTCATGCTCCTTCCACAGAGGTCCCTCCACAGGACTCCTCACCATGAAGAAAGTTTTTCTGGATAAGGAACCTTTATTTTGCATCCAGGTGGGAGAATCCCCATGTTTCTGCAATGCATTCTCCTGTATGCTGGCCTCTTTGGTCACAGGATTGTCATGACACAGCTTGTTCCCAGATTTATCTTCAGGTTGGTTTGGGTGAGAACAAAGCGTTTTCTTTACCTTGGGAGCTGTGCCAGGGTCCCACCAGCCCTAGGGGTGTCCAGGCTGTCCTGGCACTCAGGGCAGGTGAACGTCCTCCCCTCCCACACCCTGTCACTCTCAGCAGGTTATTCCAGTGCTGTTTCCAGTGTTTCTTCCTCCAGGTCAGGAGAGGCCCTGTGAGCTCCTTCCAGCACCACCCCACATGTTTTTGCCAAAGTCCCTGTGTGGGGGACACTTCCTGTCACTCTGGGACCATCCCTGGGCTCCTGCTAAGGGCTGAACCCACCTCCTGCCTCACCTGGATCCCATCACAGCCACTTCTCTCCAGGTGCCTTCAGACAAAAAGTTAACATGAACTTGGACCTGTCCGTCTCCCTCCATCCCCGCCTGAAACGCTCCTTTCTTTCGGCCTGGAAATACCAACCAATTCTGTTTTCTTCCATTTTTCCTTTTCCCTATTTTCCTTCCATTCCCCAGCATCACCATGGAATTCCTTCCCCCTCCAAAGGGGGATACCCCATCCCACCTTGCTCTTGCTGGGGTGTTCCCGCTGGGGAGCAGAGGAGTCCCACCCGCACCCTCCCACCGGCCCATGGGATGAACCCCAACCTCACCAACCCATGGGATTCCCCGAGGCCCTGGGAACATCCCAAAGGGTTAAGCCTCTCCCCAGCACAGGAAACCTGCAGCCAGGGCCAGATTCCCAGGGAGGAAGCATTCCGTTTGCTGTGGGAGAAAAGGTAAGCGAAGTGTTAACGCGGCTCCCGGGCGGAGCAGAGGTCAGCGGCGTATCCTGCTGCAAACTTCCTGAGCAACCTCCGACGAGAAAACAACAACCCCGGCCACGGGACGTGGTGGGTTTGTTTTTAACTCTGGTCACCTTGGACCTACTTTCTCACCCTGGCTGGTGGCTGCCCACCCTCTGTCCTGCTGAGCTGCCGGGATCTGCCCGAGCTCCAGCTCCTCCTGCTGCTCCAGCTGGGGGTTTTTAATGTTTCTCTGCTGGAACTGGTTTTGTTTTCATGCCCTGGACTGGAGTGGAAGGGCAGGAGAGGAGGGAAGCAAAATGGACCTTTCAGGCTCTTTGAGATGCTCAGGTGGGAGCAGGAGGAGCGGAGCAGCCCCACACCGGAGCTCACCAGAAGGAAAATCCACCAAAACTTCCTGCATTGTCTTCTTTTGGTTCTGATTCTCAGGACATGGAGCAGAGGGCTGGGGGATAACTGTGGGAACAGGCTGACACTTGGGGAAAACACCAGCTGGACTAAAAGTGCCTCGGTGCCTTCCCCAGCCTGCAAAAGGGAGCAAAAGTGTCTCTGCTGCTTCATCCACCCCTGATTTGCATTAAAAGTAACATTTTTACAGTAGCTGGTGTTCCTGCAAAGAAAAAAAAAAAGCTAGAAAATGCCCAACATCCTATGCCAAAAAATGGTGTTTAGATAGAAATGACTCAGAAGTTTCAAAGCTGAAGGGTGATGCTGAAGTACTTTTATTTATCTACATGCACAAGAGCAGGGGCAGGTCATGAGCAGCACGTGAAATTCGTTCATTCAGTACAGATTTTCTGTGTGCTTCCTTAGCAAATATTTGGGAGAAAGAGGAGAACTCCTGGAGTCTGAAATTTTCTTTTTGAGAATGTGGATCTGACACTCAAACAGGGCCAGCTCACATCTCACTTTGGGCATCTGCTCCTTGCTGTGGGAGGAACATTCCAGGTGGGATTTTAGTGGTGGCCTGGGATGCTGGAATGTGCAGCCCATGGACACGGTGGTGGGAAACTGCCAGGGTGTGTCCTCCTGTCCCCCACAGCCATGTCCTCCTGTCCCCTTGCATTTGCCTTTCTTTCTTCCACTTTTTCCCCTGAGAGGGGAGGTCCTGGCACAGGTTGCCCAGAGAAGCTGTGGCTGCCCCATCCCTGGAAGTGTCCAAGGATGGACAGGGCTTGGAGCCATCTGGGATAGTGGAAGGCGTCCCTGCCCATGACAGAGGGGTGGAACTGGTTGATCTTCGAGGTCCCTTCCAACCCAAACCATTCTGGAATTTTATGGTTCCATATATCATCACATGGATGGTCTAAGAAGTCATCTTAGATGGGAAGTCCAGGGATCCCAGGCCAGCTACTCCTGAAGAAGCTTAAGGAGACTTCCAGGCTTCCCAACACCCATTGACACCCCAGCAATGGCCAACCCCAGTGAACTGGATTTCAATTTCTCCTTTTCCCTTCCCTTGGGATTCAGCCAAAGGACCTGTTCCCAAACCACCCCCATGGGGCTGCCCGTGCCCAGCATTTGCTTTGCTCTGAAGGGTTGGATGAGAGGAGAAGGCACCTCCAGGGATGAGCTCTGGAGCCCAGGGCAGCAGTGCAGCCCTGGGGCGATGCCGGGGAGCGCCATCCATGCCGGGCTTGGTTTTGCTAAATTGGAATCTTATGATCCCGGGGGTGGTGACATAAAATGCCAATTAGGATGCGGTCGGCATTGTTTCGTGGGAATGGTTCTCATTATATTTTGCTGTCAGCAAATGCTGGTGTGAAACCAGTTTCCAGCCCTCATATGGCCACCACGAGGAGGGTGGGAAAGGCACTGGAGTCTCCCTCCAGGAGGATGCGTTATCCTGGTCACCCAGCACGGGAGCAGCATCTTTCCTTTGGGCACTGGGATGGACAATTTTGTTAGGAGGGACAATCCCAGAGGTCTGGGGGCTCCTCTGCTTCCCACAGGACCCACCAAGGCTTTCCTGGTGTTTTCCTTGGGACAAGCGACCCCAGCACTCCTCATCTGCTGCGAACGCTGTTTGTTGCCTCTTCCAGGGTTATTTTTTATCCCGTTTCTATGACGAGAAAGTGCTGAGTCACAGGATCCAAGAAATACTGAGCAGAAGAGCCGCAAGGGACTCCTGTTTGTTAAGATGTCTGGGATGCTTCCTATTAAATAATAACAAAATGCTGCAATAATAACTTGGCAGCTCTCCGCCTCCGTCAGGCTGATGCTCGCTGTGAGTTTGCCTTCCTAAAATTCCTTCAAGTGTCTCGACAAGTTGCAGGGTAGGAAGGAAGGACACTTCACCCTCGACTTTTCCCTGATTGAGTTCTTGTAATGAGTCTTGAAGAGATGGGGAGGGTGAGAAACACCTCTTTGAATCACATTCCTGGCAACGGCTGGGATTGTTGCACGGTGGATTTGTGGATAAATCCGGGACAGGTCGTGGATCCTGCAGGGCTGTGGCCTTGGCAGGGTTCACCAGACATGTAGATATGGGTAGTAGTGGCTTCTTTCACCTCGTGGGGATGGACTGCAAACCCCTCTGTGTTTAAAAATCAAAAATAAAAAGCAGAACTTTTCCCAGCATCTATTTTGCATCCCAGTTCCTTGATCTCACTTAACAGTGCTCAGCAATGAAATGGTTAAATTTATAAGTAGTTCAAAATAAGTTTGCATGGGCATATCTGTGGACATTATTTTCTTTGCATTATTTATTAAAGAAATTTGCCTGCTGGGTTTGTCAGAGCAGCTCTCCTGGCCTGGGTGACACCAGCTGCCTCTGCACACAGGGCAGGCTCTTCACAACACTCCAGGGCTGGGAAATCTTCCCAAAATGCTACAATTTTTTCCCATGAATTCAGGATTTTAGAAGTTGAACCATGTGAAAAATCATATACATTGTGCTGACCCCAGTATGTGTTTTGGTTTGGTTTTTTGTTAATGAGAAATGCCATACAGAGGGTTTGTTAAAATGTTTTGCATGAGTTGCTACTTTACTTCGGAAATCTTCTGAACCATCTGATCTGAAATCACAGAATTCTGGCCTGTGTTTGCCACATATTCTGCTTTACTGCTTCTCCTCCATTTGCTCCTTCAATGCCAGGGATTTTCATGGTCTCTTTGAGGCCATCTGTGTTAGTGGAACATGGATCTCCTTCATCCCTATAAATGAAGGCTCAAAAGACATAAAAGAACATCAGGATGAACCTATAAGCAGTGGAAGGATCTGCAAACTACAGGAGAAGGCAAAACTGAGCCTGGGTGCAGTGGGGAGGTTTTTTAACCATCAGAGCAAGAGGGACTGGAGGAACCTTCACCTGTAGAAGAGGCAAATCAATCAAACGTTAAAGGTGGAGCTGAATCCCTTTGGAAATGTGAGTTGTGCAGTGGCAAGGAGCACAGGGATGCAGTGGCCCCCCTGCGTGCCTGGCTTCACAGCTGGCCCAGAAATGGTTCTAAAATAAAAAAATAAATAAATATAGTCATTTACTCTGTCCTAAACTGGGCTGCAATATGGTGAAGGGCAATTTACCACTGATTTAATGTGATTAGGGTTTTTTTTTCCCCCCATGAGTTCATGTCTGTCTTTTTACATTATCTGGAGGATCTCTGTGGAGTCCTGAGTCAGGAAAACAGCTCCCTTCAATCCATCCCGCTGGTTGGACTCCAGACTGAGCCATGCATGTGCTTAACATTAAGGTTCTGCTTACAGGCTGTCCCCAATAATATGCTCGGGTGTATTTTGAGAACTCATTTTTACTTTTTATTACAATAATAACTTCTGCAGTGACACGAATTCCAACACGGAGCCCTGAGGAATAACATCCCCTTCCAAATGGTTTTCCTCCTCGCACTGGAATTAGAACACATTTGAGCAGAGCAGCCCATTACAACACAAAGCACTTTCCAGAAGGTGCATTTCCCTCAGCCCCACAGCAGTCGCTTTACAGTCAAGGATTAATTGTATTACCAAGTCTGCTCCTGCAAATTGCAGTCAAATGGATCATTAAAGGAGAAGGAAAGCAGGGACCCTTTGCTTCTGAAGGGTGCAGCTCTTGGAGGTGCTGAGCTCCTGGACCTGGGGTTGGCCTTCCTTTCCCTATTTCCTTTTCAGATTTCATGCCGGAATTCCATCGGATGATGTGTTTGCAAAGCTGTCCTGCTGCCATTCCGACAGGATATTGCACTGCTCCCGGAGCAGAACCACCATGGGAACTAAACCTGGGATTGTAACCAGCAGCCACTCCTGCGGGATATGGACATGTCTCATAATTCCCTCTGTCCTTACTGGAAATTGCCATCCAAGCCCTAAATAGACACTACAAACCCTGCCCTTGATGGGGGATAGGAAAAACTCCAGTCAGTGCAATAAAACCAAGGAAGGTGGAAACCAACTTGAACTCCAAGGACAACGCTGGGACAACGTTCCCAGGGATGCATGGGGTGGGATGGTTGGGGTGTCTGTGCAGGGCCAGGAGCTGAGCTCGATGATCCTTGTCCAACCCCTCCAGCTCAGGATATTCTGGGGTTCTGTGGAATGTGGGTCCATCCTCTGTTGCTCTGTGGGAGTTGGTTGTAGGATGGGGTGAGTGGTGGCTCCCGTGGGTGTGTGAGGAGAAGGGAAGGACCACAACCAGTCAGGATTGCTCCTCTTCCATCGCTCCAACTCTGCACCCTGACATTCACATTCCTGCCAGTCCCTGTTGATTTGTGGCAGCTTTTCCACCAAGTTTGCTTTAGTCATGACCAAAAAAAAAACAAAAAAAGAGAGGATTTAAGTGTAAATCAAACATTTCCTTTCGGGCTGATGTTTTATCTCACGGTTCCCAGTGCTCTGACAACCTGAACCACGTCTGCTCTGCAGGAAGGAGGTGATAAACTCAGCTTACTCACAATCCCCTCTCAGTGTCTTCAGGGGAGAGCAATGATGTCAAGATTCCCACTTAAAACTAAGCTGCAGAAAGCAAAACAAAGCTCAAGCTCAGCTAATTTTATCTGTGGTTTAAAAAAGAAACAACAACCCCTCAAAAGAGGTGGTAAAAAAAACAACAACGGGAGAAATGAGCAATATCTGCCAAATAAAATCAGTCACTCGCTCCTCGTATTAGTCAGGAGGAGAATAAACTTTTAGATGGGCACACAGTAAAACAGCTGCCCAAGTGTAGATAGAAAACAAAGAGTCAAGATTCCTGCTGGAGCCTGAGCTATGCTGCGTTTTCCTGGGAAACAGCACCTTGCTGCAAAATGGCACCTGTGCCCCCAGGATCCGGAAATAGGGACGGTCATTTCAACCAATTCCTTGCTGCAAACCACACAAGAGATGGAGCAGCTGAGCCAGGCTGGGTGGGGGTGCAGGTGTTGGTGTCACATCTCCAGCGGTTGGGATCCCACCTGGGCTCGCCTCGGGGGCTGAGGCCAAGCAGGAGCTGCTGGGACTCACCTGAGGGGTGGGTGGTGGTGCTGGAGTGCCCTTCCTGCCAAACTTTCCTTCTTTTCCCGAAAGCAGGGATATTTGTGGGCTGGGAAGAGCAGAGCAGCGATCCGTGGAGCATCCCCGAGCTCCCAGCAGTGCTGAGCGTTGGAGAGGAGGAGCAGTTTGTGTGTGGCAGGTGGTGAGGAGGCTCCTGTGGCCGAGGAATGCTCATGCAAATTGTGCTTTGCAACGCAAAATCCTGGGAATTTTCCGTGGGGATGGTTTCACAGGCAGGCAGCATCCTCCAGGGCACCTCCCTGACTCTTCCAGCATCCCTGCTCCATGCTGGAGACCCCAAGAGCATCAGACCCCCGTTGCCAGTGTTCCCATTCCCCGTGTGGGATCCCAGCCCACCTCCACGGCATTTTCCAGATATCCACTCCCCGTGGGGGCTGAGTGCTCGGAAGAGCTCCCACATTTCTTTTCCCAGTGGAAATGTCACTGATTTCCACCTCAGAGACGCCGTTTGGAGAGGGCAGGGATCCCCCCCGCCCCCTGCGTGTTGCTTTGTGTATTTTGGCAGGTGCCTGCTGGTTTTACAGCGTCTGTGCCTCTCCAGACATTTTTTGTAGGTGCAACTCCAGCAAAACCTTTGATGTGCCGGGCTGAGAGGTCACCCAAGGAATGTCAGTGTTTGTCATCAGGAATTGGGGCCAAGTCCCGCTCACCTCCCAAAATAACGCCTTTGAAGTCAGTGGAACGCTCACAGGCGCGAGGGGAAATTTTTGGGCACTGGAACATAAAAGGTAAATTTCACATCGTGGCCTTTGATTATTTTTCTGCTTAATTTATTGTCTCACGGAAGTTTTTCATCCCTCCTTTCCCCTCCCCCCTCCCCCCTTCCCCTGAATTTGACACCAATGTTGGTCAGGCAAAAAGTCAAACACCCAAGAATTGTTGGAAAACCAGTCCAGGAGAGTTCAAAGGGCAGGGAAATGTAATTTCTTTGCTAAATGTTGCCTATAAACCTGAGTTTATGCAACTGCATCGTTCAGGGGATCGGGAAGGTGCTGAAAACACAGCAACAAACAGCTCTGTTTTCTGGGATAACATCCCAAAGACGCTGAGAAATACAACAAACAGAGAAGAAAGTCCTGGGGAAAAGTTGGCAGAACCTTTGTGGGGGCGGTACCAGATGCCCCCAAAGAGGAAATTACAACATGTGGCAGCTGTGCTTTCTTGGTTAAGCAACTTTTTCTAAAAGTTCAAAGCATCTGGGGAAAGTAACTACTAACAGGGTGAGACAGATTTATGGAGGCCACACATGGCAGTATTTTGGTATAAAATTAGTAAAAAATGATTATATCCCTAGATGAAGAGATTAAATCCTACAAGTTTGCATTCTTTGAAGAGCAATCGTATTTTGACTTTGTCAACTGGAAGAACTGAGTAATTTCTTGGATTAACTGATCACAAGAGTTGTAATCCATAATAAAAGTCCAGGCAAAGCTGCCAGGCTTTGTTTCTCAAAGGATTTGGGTAATGAGTTGATTTGACATTAACAGAATGCATCCCAGACTGCAACCCCGTGCCCTGGATCTAACGGGGGGATTCGGGAAGATGAGGCAGTTAATCAAAGCTTTCCACATCTTTTTCTAATATGGGGGAAATTATTGTTTATATGAGTTGCTGGATTGATAAATTTGGGAGAAAGGTTTTGCATAAATCTCTGGTGAACGGCACGAGCACTGCTTGGACTTAAGTAGCCATCCTCCAATGTGATATAAATATATAAAAATACATATAAACCCCTAGAAATGTCCTTTGTAGCCATGAAAAAGACAATTTGCAGCAGTTCTCCCTGCAGGTTTGTGTTTATTCTCTCTTTTTACAGCACTTCTCTGGTTTTATGCTTTGTGTTTTGGTGAGAGCCGGAAGACACCCTGACCATCTGCTGCCACACTCAGGTTTTTCAATACTTTGTTCAGAGCTAATAAAGCCCGAAATCAAATTTCTAAATAAACAGTTCACGCTCCCGGAGCTGGGGGGAGGCCCCGGGTACCTGCAGCGGTGGCAGCACGAGGTGTTCCCCTGGCTGGTTCCCTCCCTTTTCCAGCGGCTCCCGCTCCTCCAGCGCTGGCACGTGCTGCGGGCCAGATCAGGGGAATGATGCTCCTTAAAATTAAACCAAATGTTATTTTGCTGCTGGGTTATTTGAGAGCCAGCTCCATTCCCAGGCTGGCTGGTGGTGCAATCTCCGGCAGTGCTGGCGCGGGACGAGCCTGGCTCGGGGCGCTGGGAGGGCGAGCAAAGGGCTCAGGATCATCCCTGGCCACCCCAGAGTGTGAAATCATGGTCAGGAGAACCTCCAGGGCTTTGGGGTTTACTGTCTTTCACCTCCCTCCAAGTCTGCACCGAGTGCACGGGGTGACACTGTAACAGGAATTATTAAATCAATTAAAACTCCTCGGGATCCTTTCCCAGTCCTTACGGCCCAGCAGGGACCTCTCTGCACGGAACAGCCAGTTCGTCACATGCATTTTCCTTCAGATCTTCGGGGAGGCTTTGGCTTTTCATCCCAAAACTTTGGTGCACCCGATGTACAATCCCAGACTGGATTAACCCTTCTGCGGACGAAGCGGGGCAAAAACCCTGCAGGCACCCTTGGAATGCGGGGGGATCAGGAGATGCTGAAGGTGCTTTTTCACCCTCTCCTCCTTCTGACCTGCTCATCCTGGTGTGAAGTGACCATCCCTGGTGTGAAGTGGCCATCCTTGGTGTGTAGTGACCATCTTTGGTGTGTAGTGACCATCTTTGGTGTGTAGTGACCACCCCTGGTGTGAAGTGACCATCCCTGGTGTGCAGTGGCCATCCCTGGTGTGCAGTGACCATCTCTGGTGTGAAGTGACCATCTCTGGTGTGCAGTGACCATCCCTGGTGTGCAGTGACCATCTCTGGTGTGTAGTGGCCATCCTTGGTGTGCAGTGACCATCCCTGGTGTGCAGTGACCATCCCTGGAGTGAAGTGGCCATCCCTGGTGTGTAGTGGCCATCCCAAGAGTGCACTGGCCATCCCAGGAGTGCACTGGCCATCCCAGGAGTGCACTGGCCATCCCTGGGGTCATCACGCCACAGTGCCCTGACCGTGCCTGTGGCTGGGGACATCCTGATCCCCCGGCCCAGGGACACGCAGGTGTTCCCACATGGAAATGCACTTCCAGAGGCGAGGGAGAGGCCGGAGGAAGCCGCAGTCACGCGAGCTGCCTGTGGTTTGAGGAGCGAGCGCCAACATCTCTCACTCTCGCTGTCCCAGCCTTGCTCCGGGGGCAACCTGATCTGCCTTTAATCTGCTCTGACCACAGGACAAATGGTTTAAATAAAATCCCGCCCGGCTGAGTCACTCCCGCTCCGGCTTTCAGAGGACGCGCCGGGGAGCGAGGGTTTGCTCTGCCTGAGTAACGAAATTAATGCAAGGGAAACATTTTTGTTGTGTGGTAACTGAGGGAAAAAAAAATAAAATAATGAGGGAGACGTGGAGAAATTCGGGGGTGGGATGTTTGTGCGTGATGAAGGGGAAATTAAGGAAAAGAGAGCAGTGGCTTTTCTTGGAACAGCAGGTGAAAGAAGGAGCAGATAAGCAGCTGTCACAGGGAGCATGAGCGCTCTGGTTTAGCAGATGGATTGTTTTCTGAGAGCAGGTAAAAATCCATGGATTCACTGGGATCCTTCCTGCTGCTTGGGAAAGGAGAGGCTGAGCACGGACGGCGCTGGAGGAAAGAGGAGAGCCAAGAGGGATGTCCTGTGGTGGTGGTGGCAGGGCTGGCTGCAGTTCCCATTCCCGTTTGGGTCACTGGGGACTGGCACAGGCGTGGTGGGGGACAAGGGAGCACTTTGCCTCCCTCTGTGCAGGTCATGGATTGGGCACAGGGATACCAGGGTTAGAGCCAGTCCCTGCCCTGCCCGGGCTGTGGTTTGCAATAAAGTGTGCTGGGAGACCCTGCTCAGACCCTTCCCCATCACCACATCTCATCCAGGACTTGTTGTCACCAAAAAACCCTCTCAGAGCCATGCAATTAATCTTGGCTGGGGGGTCCAAGTGCTTCCATCTCATCACCCTGAGCCTCGTGGGAATCTGGGAATCCGAGCTCCGGTGAAGGCTGTTCAGGGATGAACTCCTGGCAGCGTGGCTGTCACACAGCACAAGCCCCAGTGCCCACAGGACAAGCGCTGCCTTTTTCATCCTTTTCTTTTTAATGAGAACTCTTCTAATGAGTTTTGGTGAGCTTTAGGCCACGGAAGGTAATATCCTGCTCTTAGTGAGAATAACAACCAATTCCCACTGATTTTTTTGGGGGGTGTGGGATGGTTTTCACATCCAGCAACATTTCTGCAAGGAAGGATTTGCCTTGTGGAGCATCCCTGCCCCTGGACACCTGGCTCCTTCGTGCTGCCAAGACTCTACACCTTGCAGAAATCATCTTCCAACCTTTCCTGCTCTGGCAGCTCTGGACATCCTCCCTGATTCCCTGCAAAAGCCATTAGGGATTGAAGCCTGAGATCCCATCCCCTTTTTCTCGGGACATGTGGTTGCACAGTGTTTTTAGGGTCACTTCTCTGTGGAGTTTCATCCAAATGCTGGTGGGTTGTGTTCGGGACACATTCCCAATGCCCAGGGATCCGCTGTGAGGTGGGAATGTTGGTGCTGTCCCAGCAAGCAGTGCAAGGAGGAGAACATTCCCTTTGATGTTTATTAGATATGAGCGTTGTTGGCCCCTTTTGGAGCTGATTCCATGCACGGTCCCCTTTAGGAATCGGAAATACATTTTCCCAGCATTTCAGATGTCACGAGCTGCAGCATTTCGGTGGGAAAGAAAAAGACAAATGGGAAAAATATGGGGCTTTTTCGTTCTCTGGAAGAAGTTACAGCCAGAAAAAACGGACTGTGTGTGCAAACTGGAAATGCTGGGCTATGACTGCACAAGTTTTGCAGCTCCCTGTGTCAGGAAAGGGGCTCTCCCTGAGCTTTCAGCTCTGTCACATGTGGAGTCCATACTTTGCAGGCACGGGACACGCTGATGGATGTGTCTGTTGCGGTGTTTTGGGGTCACAAACAAAACAAAGTCAGCAAAGACCATGAGATCCCCATGTACTTCCCTTTATTGTCCTGGGATTGCGCTGTTGAAGGTGAGTCAGTGTTTATCGATATAAAAATATAAGAAACAATGCAGGATTGCAGCTCCGTATTTTCCCATGTGTTCATTGTCCCGTCACTCGCTGTAAAATCCCTGTGATGAGGAGTTAATGAGGGGACACCTGTTCTCTTGGCACAACCTGGGTTTTATTTTTAAATTTTAAGTATTTTTAAGTGTTCTCTCAGAGTGGTTGCAAAGGCAGAAAAACAAACTCTGCCCTCCAGGTGGGAAAGGGGAGAGGTTTGCTGGGCAAAGGCAGCGCTGGTGCTGCAGATCCAGGAAATCCAGACTGGCTACAAGGAAGGGCTGAACTGAGCTGCCTTCTGAGGCTTTGTATCTGTTCAGCAGCAATTCCAGGAGTGCAAATTTGGGATACACCTCCCCACGGAGCTGCTACAAGGGGGGATACCGACATGTCCTTACCCTGCAAGGCAGGGAACATCACACCAGGATGCTCCACGCGGTGGTTGAGCGTTGCATAAAACCCTTGTGTGTGTGCAGGGCTTATTTTTCCCATCCCTCATTTATTTCCTCGCTCATTGACTGCTCCGGTAGCCCGAGACGCTGAAATCTTGCGGCCAGATTCCCAACTGGAGAAACTCTCCGCTGTTGCTGCGGGATCAGACGGGCTTTGAGCAACTCCCCCTTTCCCCTGCTGCTCCTCAGGCCTCCTGGAAGCACAAACTCTGGTTTTGCAAGATGATGTTTACACTCGGCAAACACACGGGGAAATGGTCATCTGCGAAGCAGCCTCGGCCAGGAGCTGCAAGAGCCACACCAGTGCATCCAAAAATAGCTGGAGGAGGGAGCAGAGGGGAAGGAGAAGTGGCGCAAGCCTCGAAACTTTGTCAGGCAGTGGGAAAAACAAACCCTCTGCCCACACCTCGCCTTCTCCCCGGCAGACAGACAGATCATCCCAGCTAAAAGAGGTGAATTGCGAGAGAATTGCAGAGCTGAAAGGTGACATTAGCACTGTTTTGGAGCAATTTGGTGTCACGTGTAACCTGGGAATGCGATCAGCTTGCTCGGAGTGAATAATCCGTCAGGAGGGGAAAGGCAAGAGGCTGCGAGCAGGATCTGTCAGCCTGCGGTAAATGGGAGCTTCTTCGTTTAATTCCGAGTTCCCTTCCAGCCCGAGGGCTCTGGAGCGATCCCACGGCTTCTTTGGGGGTGGTTTGTTTTGGTTTGGTTTTTTTTTTTTGTTTTATTTTGGCAGGCAGTGGAGCCGTGGAGCCCGAACACAGGCAGAGCAGAAAGCAAAAATCCCCCGTGCTCCTCCCAGATGGATTCACGTGGAAGTGTTCCTGTGGAGGGGACCCACATTTATGACGGATTTCACTCGTTTCCAGCCAAACCGGGATCCTCTCCGGGGATGTGGGATTTGGGGGTGAACAGCTTTCATCAGATCTGCCCAGCAGACCTGGGGTTGGAGGTGTAAAAATAATAATATATTATTACAAATATATTATTTGTAAAAAAAATATAATAAGAACAATAAAAATAATAACAGGTGTAAATAAGGTATCAGACAGGTTTCTTTGGGGACCTGCTGAGCTCTCCAGCCCCAATTCCCACTGGCTCCAATGGAGCGGGTCTGATGCTGGCGATGACCATGGATACGAGGTGAGGAGCAGGTTGGTCTCACCTCACTGCAAACCCATGAGATATTTGGGGTTCTTGGCATCGTGCAGGACTGGGGTGTCTGCAGGAGTCTGCAGGCTCGGAAAACAAGAGACACCTGCATGGTGGAAACATTTTTGTGTCAGATGAATGCCCACATACGAGGGAATACAAAAAAATACCCATTTCTTGCTATTATTTTAGCGGGCCTATCAGTGGGGTGCTTTCAGAGCCGTATTTTCCACTCCTGGGTAATTTGCTTTACTTTTTCATGCACTAAAATGTCCTGAGAGCAGAAATAATGACACAACTGTGACATCAGATTGCTGTAGGTGCCGTGATGATGCCATGCAGCAACACCACAACAGCAGAATTCAGAAGCACCAGGTTCTGTGTGACACAATAATGAGCTTATTTTTGTAGATTTACCCTCAGTTTTAACAAAAAGCAGAAAATATTGACCATACCAGCAGAATTATCCCAAAACAGGATGTTCTTAAAGTTTCCATCGAGGATCAGCTGCTTTTCAATCAGTCACCAGAGGGACAGCGAAGAAAATTTGCTAATTATGAGAATATCATAAAAATGTAAACACCCTGTCCCAGTTTCACAATGGCAACACCTTTCTGTGGATGCAAGAGTGAGGCTGGATTGGCTAATGAATGGGAAAATCATGGGATTTTTCTTGAACAGCTCACGAAGAGGCATCTGCAGTTATAAAATCAACCATTTCCTTTGGAAAAAGAATGGAAATATTTGACAAAAATACCTTCAGGATTGGTTGTTTGGGGTTGTTTTGGTTTTTTTTTTTTTTAATATATCCCAGGAATAATCAAGATCTGCAGTTTTTGAAGAAGGAATCCTAAATTAACAGGGCTTTATTGGAAATCATTGGTACTTTCAGCACTTTATGATGCCTGAAATCTTCCTTCCAACTGCTTTTGTTTGCTGGTTCTGCCTTTTAAAAGGATTCTGTAATTCTATGGGTGATTAAGGCAGATAATGAGCTCCACTCAAGTTTGTGCTCCCGGGAAAAAAGAAGAGAAGCAGGGAAGGTGCCTGAGGCATTTCAGACCAACGATTTAAGCTGGTTTCTGCTTTAGGATCCTTCATTTTCGGAAATCCAGGCTGACCTGTGTCAGGCCTGATTTTCAGAAAAGCTTGAGTTGCTTGGATAATGAAGGTGCTCAGAATTCCTTGAAACAAACAAAAATTATGTCTTGTTGGGCACAAAATTAAAACTGTCATTCCCTCTCATTTACCCACCTGAAGGAACTCATAATTTAATGTCTCTTTCATAAAGTGCTTAAAACTATTTTGTGGTTGATGGTTCTTTTTTGTTGTTGTTGTTTGGATTTTTGAGGGAGAACATGTCAAAATAACCGAGAAAGAAGCAAAAAGGTTGCTGGAACATATTGTCCCTTTCTCATTAATGCTGTGAGGGCGTTGACACCTATTTATGGAACGACTGGAAAAACGTGGAATGTGGCAAAGCCTCCCAAATCCTGGTGCGACTACACAGAGGTGGCAGCTCTGCCCACATGGGCAGTACTTGCTCTTGGATAAACCAGCCCAAAATAACAATTCCCGAATATTTCCCTCCCATCGGGGATGTGGGGTTGATGGGTTGGAGTCTGATAAAAAATGTGTCTGCTGGGTCCTTCAGCAGGACCATGAAGGATGTGGCCAGGTTCTCTCTACTTCATCCTTCAAGGCCAACACAGCCTCCAGCCCTTTGTTCAAACCAGGGCCTGTGCAAAGCTCCAAAGTCAGATTTTCCACAGGAAGAATCCAGAAAATGTTTTCTGTAGATAAAACCATTTATTTTCGTTATGGCTCTCGAACTTTTCTTTCTATAATACAATATAATATATTTATTATAAAAAAAAAATATTAGAGAAAATATAACAAAACCAAAAAATTCAAAACAAAATCCGTTTCAAAAAGGAAACTCTAAACATTTTGCTCTGAAATAGTCAAAACAGAATATTTTGACATTGTCAAAATTTTTTCCCTCAGGTTCTCTTCCAAAACAAAATTCCAGAGGAAAAAAACCCCCCCAACATTTCATGAAGCATTTATATTTAACTACCATTTCAGCCTTGCAGAATCCAACAGAATATGGGGGTTTTTTTTGCAGGAACTTTTGCAGTCAGCACTTCCACACGCAGCCGAGCACAACAAATGACCAGGTATTTGATAGCTGCTTTTATGGGTTTGTGTGTAAATAATCTGGATAGTAATTAATCAAATTAGAAACCTTGCTAAACTCAGTTTTCATTTTGATCCAGCTCCTGCTGAACCAGGAAAACAGATCCGGTGGATGATCAGATTAATATTAATGAGCATAATTACCTCTGTGTTCGAAGGATGGCATCCCGGTAATGGTAATATCCTTGTTAACCGGTGAAGGTCGTGGAACTGATTTACACCTGCATGGGGACGCAACAGAATTTATGGAATATTAATTAAATGCTGGTGTTGAATTCCAAGATGAAAATGAAGACGTATATTTTTATTTTTACCCCGGTGAGGGCCGTTCCTTGAGGCATTTGTCAGCACTTGGCCTCGCTGAAGGTGGCCCTGAAAGGACCTGCAAGATCCACACAGCTTTTCCAGGAATGGCTCCATGAGCTGTCTTCTATTATTGCACACATTTCGGGCTGAGAACGGAGCTTTGCCAGAGGCAGGCTCACAATATTGCAAAAAATTCCACCCAATGAGTGGCAGGCTATAAGAAAAACAATATTGATGTATTTTTCCCCCTATTTGCGGTTTCTTTTGTCCGCAGAGTGTTTTTTGTCTCTCAGTGACGTCAAAGCAAAAATTCTCTTGCAAAATGACAACTGGAAAATAACCCTGAGAAGATATTGGATTTCCTACCTAGTAATTAACTAACTCGGGCTTAATGGAACGTATTATATATTTTACCAAGGCTACAGAAGATTAGTGAAACAAAAGTATTATTTTCCTTTGTTTTGATTGCAATGCTCGAGGCAAAGGCAGCTTAAGACTTCGCAAGGAAGTGTTTTGTGTTCCCAAAGTATCCCTAAACTCAAATATCATCCTCGTGGGAGGTGACAACGACGGCACCGTGTGCCAACACCGGGGATGCCCAGGGCAGGGACGGTGACAGTGCCACGGTTTGGTGACGTGGATCTCATCCTTCACAGCAATTCACCTTTTCCTGGGAGAAATGATCCTGTGTTTCGCCACTCCCTCCATCGCCTGGGAACAGACCCTGGGCTGGTTTGGTCATTCTGTGCTTCCCAAAAACATGCAAAGGGAAAAACGCTCCCAGCAATGGCCAGAAGGAGTTGGGACCTTTGACAAGCCCTTTACCCACATGTAAATATGAATTTATTGTGGTCACCAGAGCTCAGTAAATCATTCAGGTCACTTTGGTTTTTCGTTCCGGTAAAGTGGGAGTGCAAGGACAGAGTTTTGTTGCACGTTCATGGCTTTCTAGAGGAGAAAAGCCACGTGGTTTTCACAGAATTCCCTGTTTTTAAGGCTGCCTCGTTGAATGGAAAACCCAAATTTCAGCATATTGTGCTCTGTGGAACGCCAGAAGGAGCAGGTTTTACTGAGACTCAAACAAGGGATGTTTTCCCTTCGTCTATAAACCACCTTTTCCATGCCTTTACACCATTAGGTGCTGTGCAGAACTGGATAAAAACTAAGACCCAAACCTGAACTCTAAAAGCTTTTCCAAGGCTCTTGTTTGTTGCTGAGGATGTTCTGCCTTCCACAACATGGACCAGCCCCAAAGTGTGACCACATCCCAGCCCTGCTGCACCACACCTTGGCACGGCCCCATCCCAGCCCCAGGGGCAAAGAGTGACTAAGAGGCCCATCAGGCTTCTAAAACTTCATTAGTACATTTTAATAAATTTATAAAAATTAATATGAATTTATTGATGTTATTAATTTAAGTAGATAATTTAAGTAGGTAGCTTATTCATCTAAGTAGGGAACAGCCATCCATTGCTTCAGTGGAGCCCAAAGGGTACCATTAACCAAACTGCTCTGAAACTCCAGATCACTTCGTAGGGAACATCCACCTGGAGCCATGGCACAGCACCCACATGGATTTGGTGCCCTAAAATGCCTTCCTAGTCTTATTTTGGATATAACCTATTTCTTCCTCTTCCTTCTATTTGTCCATGTGGACCCACAATCACCACGGGAAAAATTAACTTTTGATTTCTTGTGCATCTCCCAACATTTAGTGAAAATATCCTTCTGCTTATATCCCATAAAACGAGACTTTGCCATCATTTTGGGCTCCTCAAAACACAATTTTGGTTTCTTGAAAAAGGCTGGGTTTCCCAGGGAGATGCTCTTTCAGGGTTTCGGCAGAGCACCGGAGTGTTTGAATAAAATGCAATAAAGTGTGGATATGTCAGGGAAGATTTAATGCTGATAGTGGCGCTGGGCTTTGGAGATTCAATTATCCTCGGGTGGAAAAGATGGGAACGTTCCCGAGCGCTCGAACAAAAAGGGAAGATGAAGAAAAAATATCCTCTTTATCCAGCCAAAGTAGGAATCAGGTGAATGAGTAAGGATGTGTTTTAGCCACGGGAGAGGCTGTACAGGCTGTACACGTGTTCTGCACCACCAGGGAGCTCCGTGTCTGACAGGCAGAGGTGCTTGGAGATCCGGGAAGCAAGTGCTGCTCACGGAGCAGCAAAAGCAGATGTTCCCCTGTCAGGACCTGGAGCTGACATCCTCTCCTGGAGCTTGAAAACTTCCTGGCTTTGAAAGCACGGATCCAACACTCAGACGGGGCCAGCTCTCATCTCACTTTGGGCTTCTGGTCGTTGGTGTGGGAGGAACATCCCAGGGGGGTTTTAGTGGTGGCCCAGGATGCCGGAATGTGCAGCCCATGGACACAGCGGTGGGAAACTGCCAGGGTGTGTCCTCCTGTCCCCCACAGCCACTTCCTCCCATCCCCTTTCTTTCTCCCACCTTCCCTGGGAGGGCGCTGAGGCCATGGCACAGGCTGCCCAGAGAAGCGGTGACTGCCCCATCCCTGGAAGTGTCCAAGGCCAGGTTGAACAGGGCTTGGAGCAACCTGGGATAGTGGGAGGTGTCCCTGCCCATGGCAGGGGGTGGAACGAGATGATTTGTAAGGTTCCTTTCCAAGCCATTCCATGACTCTATGATGTGAGACAGTATCAGTGAGTGCTCCATGTCGCTCTGCATCTGGAAAAGGGAGGTCTCCTCTCCACGAGTGTTGAGTGACAACTTCGAACCTGTTCCTTCCCAGCCCACCTGGAAAATGTGCACTCCCATTCCAAGGGAGAGGAAGCACAAAGTGTTTCCTCATCAAACTTGGCACTATCTCTGCAGCAGGCAGGGCCTCTCCCCCTCTCTACAACAATTTTCCATTGTGTTGAATCAAACTTTATCTTCAGTTCTTCTTCCCCACTCTAACAATAACGAGGGGAGTGCGGCTTCCCAAGTGATTCATTTGCTCATCGC
This sequence comes from Ptilonorhynchus violaceus, assembly GCA_013397565.1. Classification (NCBI taxonomy): domain Eukaryota; kingdom Metazoa; phylum Chordata; class Aves; order Passeriformes; family Ptilonorhynchidae; genus Ptilonorhynchus; species Ptilonorhynchus violaceus. The sequence continues at coordinate 84,418 of VZRJ01008540.1, forward strand.
TGTTGATTGGGACTTTGCACCACTTCAAAGGTAGGCAGCAATTTGGCTTTTTAGCACGTTAGAGATAACATTTCTTTTGCATTGGGATGAACTCATTATGGGCTGCAGGACTGGGACCTGATTATTTGCAGACACTTCTCTGCTGATAGCAATGAAGAGATGAGGCGAAGTAATAGGCTGGGGGAGAACTCATTAAATGTCGAGTCAGAACAATAGGCTCCCCCAGCCTTTAACTCCTTAGATTCATCTGGATCTTTCAATCTCAGCATCCTCCAGCCACTGGAGACTGAAACAACAATGGACTGAACGCTGCAAAAAAACCCGAGCAATTATTTCACTTTAGCAAGAATTTAATGAAATTCTTCCAGTCAGAGGCAGATAACGGTGCAAGGAGTAAATTGGGTCGCTGAGGTTCTGACGCAGGAGAAGAAAATGGGAGAAGATGAGTGAGGAACTGCTCCCCTTTGGGGGCTGGCAGTGGTTTTATGAGGAGCCCTAAATTCAAACACCGACACACACCTTGAAGGGTCTGTCTATCAACATCCCCTCAGAGGCTTGGAGTGCTCATATTTTAACACCCAAACGTAGACTTAGGTAAGTCTGGGCCTTACACTCAGCTGGTGCAGGTTCTTTTAATGTCTCTTGGGTTGTCTGACAGGCCCTTGCTTTTTTCTGTCGGCCCTACAAGTGCAAAAAGGCTGCTGCAATAGCCAGCTCTGTCTCTTGTGAGCTTTACATGATCATCTCTGACTCATTATCCCTGGAGGGCTGCCCATCATTTCTTAGAGGGTCTTTATTCAGAAGATGAAAGGAGAAGGGTGTGGGAAGGGAGGGGAAAGAAAGGGAAAAAAATCTTTTCTTTTCCAGAAAAAAAAAGAGAAAATAATTCATGGGGCTGCATGGGTTTTACTATTTATGCAACTTACTTGGGAATACCAACATGTGAGTCAGCTGAGAACATGGAGAAATTAAAGTAGAGATGCTGTCAAGGGGAAAAAACCCTCAGCACCTCATTTCTCTGCCCCACCTCTGCCATGGCTTAGGGAGGAGGATGCCCAGAGGAGCAGAGGTGGATTAGCAAATCCAGGCTGAGGGGATGGTGGCACTGGCTGTGCCATTGCTGTCACCTCTGCTGTGGGGCCACGGGTGATGTGGCACAGGTGGCAGTGGCAGACACGGTCCCAGCTCCAAGGATGGGACACCCAGCCTGTCCTTGCACAGTGGGAGCTTCTGCCCACAGAAATAACAATTTTTGTCTTTCAAGAGCTTTTCCCTGGTGTAACCCTCCAAATCCCTCTTGTGCCAAACATTACAAGAGCTGTTAGCAATTAACATTTGTGTTGGTGCAGAGTTTCAGGTACCCTTTAAAGGGACATTTGACCCAAGTTCCCACATTCTCACATTCCCAGGTGGCAGAGGACCCTTTGCCCAGGCTGCCTTGCACCTCATATTTTGCCATATCTGAAACCACCCTGGACAAAGTACCCAGTGAGTGCCACACAACAGCCCTGAGACCCAGGCAAACATCTCCAGCTGCTATCAGCTCAATCCCAGTGGTGACTACAGCAATTTTCCAAGGCTTTATACACTCCTGTCTGAGCCTGGCCTTATTTTTCCTGTTTTCCCTTCCATGGAACGGAAGATGATGAAAACCTCCAAACCTTGAATATTCAGTGAACAGTTTTGTCCTTTATAAAGAATGAAATTCACAGCCAAATCCCAGCATTGGGAAGAGATCTTGAAGAGGACACACTATGGAGGTGTTTGAGGATGGCTTTGGGAATAACACCCACCCTTCCCTTGGGATCAAAGACAAGCAGAGGTGATGATGCTCCAAGACCCCACAGCCCCAGCTGCAGGTTGCACACACAGACCAGCAAAGAGGGGGATTTTTTTCCTCTCTGTTGTTTCTTGCAGGTGAATTCCTCAGCCATCTGCAGAAAATTTCCCAGTCGTGGCCAGGAACACGTGGCCCAAGGCTTGGTGGGGGTGTGGGTTTAACTCCCCCCTTCCTCCCCCAGGCTGAACAAAGCCTTTGATTGAGAGATCAACTCTGGGCTTTGCAAGAAAAGCGAGCTTGGTGTGTGAGTGTGTGAGTGAGTGAGTGTGTGTGTGTGTGTGTGTATTTTTCTTTTCTTTCCATCATACTAATGAAATTTGCAGACACAGAGAGGAAACTGAGAGTTATTTATAGGAGTGAGAGGAATGTGAGGCCTAATTGTGCTTAGTCTATTGCTAAGTATGTAATCTGTTTGCTATTACCCTGCCCAGTCCTGCACACAGGTCCTGGGGGGGGTGAAGTGGAACACAGACATTGACGAAGAAAAAGGATCAGGTGAAGGGGTTTGTGAGCTTCAAGAACAAGTGAGACCAGGAGGCAGAGGCATTTTTAGGGTTAATTGGGTTGGATTTTTAAATGTTTTTTTTTTCCTAATGCTCTTTTCACAGGTTCAAGGTTTCTGTGTCCCTGGCCATGATGTGCTGGGGTTACCTGGAGCTGCTGCATCACCACTGATCCCAGCTCTGCAAGGCTGATGATAACAGGCTGTAGAAACACCAGATTGGAGAATCCTTGAACTTTTCCACATTTTTTTACACACAGCCCTCTCCAGCTCTCCCCTAACCCCACGCCAGCCCTGCTGCATCCTTCCCCCAGAGCAGGAGCAAGGCTGCTGCCCACAGGCACCCTCCGTGTGTCCTCTGCTGCCCCAGGCATGGGGAACCGGTGGGAGCAGCCCCAGGGCAAAGCTGAGCCTGGAGCTGGGGCTGAGCGTGGGGGCCTGAGCTGCTGAGCTGAGCCTCATTCCTCATGGAAAACGAGGAAGAGTCGGGAATGCAACCCGAGACAGCTGCCAATATCTCCCAGGCCAAAGTGGAGCGCTCCAACAGCTCTGCACTGAGCTGCTTTCTGCTGCTTATCGCTGTCCACTCGCGCTGGAATATTCCATTCCTGCCATTTCTGGGAGGCTCTGAGGGATCCTGCCACCTCTCCCGGGTCGAGGCTTCCTCGGTTTTTCGGACAAACGCTTTTCCCGGGATGTTTCGCAAGATGCCGCGGTGACTCACCCTTGCCACTCCTCTTTGCTGGGATAGCAGCACTTAGAGGGAAAAACAAATGGTGTTCACTGCCGTGCCCAGGATTGGCTTCGACGCTGCGGGCAGAATTCGGAAAGGCAGAAATAGAGGAGTGATGATGGAGCGCGTTGCAGTCAAGAGGCAGCCCTGAGGATCCTCCTCCAGAGGGGGACTGGCTCCGTCCAGGCCGGCACGGGGTGTAAAGCTGCTGGGAAGCTGGGAGGGATGCAGGATGCTGCTCCCAGCTGGGCTCACCGAGCAGGTCTGCCCCTTCCCGAAAGGATCCGGACACAACCACTGGCAGCAAACCCGAGGCAGGGATGAAGAACTGCGAGAACTTTGCAAGAAACCCCCAGCCTGCCCAGCGCACACCAGGGGTGGGACCATCCCCTGCCCTGTTCCCTGCAAGCAAATACAAAAGGAGAAGGAAAAAGACTCAAGATATTCAGTGGCAGTGACATTTAGGGCTGAATCACTGAGGATGTTCTCTGCTCATCTCCATAGGAATGATCCAACCCTTCTCCCGCTCGCTGGCATTTCCCTTTCAGACCACTCCTAACTCTCAAATAAATTGATTTTATTCAGTGGGAAGGTGAAGATCAGCCCTGGTGACCACATTTCCGCCAGACCACCAAGGAAACACTGATCTAACGTGTGACATTTGGGGATTTTGTAGGATAAACAGGAGGAAATGCCAGGCAGGTGATCAGCAGCCAGGTGCACGAGCCCTCCTCCGTTGTGAATAAACCACGGGATGCCAGTTGGCCACCGGCCAGTTATTTGGCCACTGACCAACTGGCTGACATTCCCTTCTTCCACTCTTTCCTCCTGGACCCGGCAGGAGGGGGTTTTACAGCAGCAATGAGTTTATTCCTGGGGTAAACAGTCGGAATTGGAGGGTAATTGCAGCAAGGAGTTCGCTTCCTGTTCCAGCGTGAGGAACCTGCTGGATGCCAAACTAGATGTCAGCCCTCCAAACGGGAGGCCAGTTGGCAGCTGCTCTGCATTTGTCCCTCCCAGGGCTTGCAGATGGACGTGGGGAGGTGTGGGAGTGGGGATCCCACCAGCCCATCCATCACGGGGTGAGGTGCAGGGCCGGCCAGGACATGGAGGCATGGACAGGGCTGTGCTGGGAGCTGCCTGCTGACCCAATCCCACTGCTGTCATCTCCTTCCCATCCTGAATAATGGATATTTTCCCTCCTCACAGTCCTGCTGGAGCTGCACTTTGGTAATACAGCACTGCAGGGTGCAGTTTTATCCCTTGTTCTGTACCCAGACCTCCTTCACCTCGTTCCACCCCTCCCACAGGACCTGTACATTTGCTGTGCAGGCTCTGGACTAGGGTGAGGCTGCTCCCTGGCCTCAGCCTCCCGCTGTGTTTCCAGAGTAGGTCTCTTAAAGGGATTTAGCTGGCTGAGGTTTGCTCCATTCAGTGCTGTCTCTCCACAAACACAGAGGATTTGTGTACCTGGGCTGACCTTTCTTCACAACCCAGCCTGACAGGCTCCCTGTCCTTGTTTCTGGTTGCTTTTTCCCTCTAGTTATCCTCCTCTTTGGCAGCAATCTCCCCTCACCGTGCTGCCAGAGTGGAGCAGAACACAGTGGAATATCTTCTTTAGATGAGCTATCAAACAACCCATCCCCTGTTCCATCACTCGCCTCATTATCTCACTTTTTTCCTCATTTCCATTGATCAGATGGATCCAGAGATCAATTTTCTGCCTTTTTCTTTGAGGTTACAATATTTCCTTTCGAGGTCTCCTTTATTGTTTCACTGTCTTTATGCTCCTGTCAGTTTTCCACCTTTACTGGTAGAAATTTCCCAAGGGCTGATGTCTCCAGGCCAACGGATACTGCACTGTTTTCCAGCTGGGATATAACCACGTGCAATCCAAAGAAGGGATGGCTTTGTTAGGATTTCATCCTCTTTTTTCTCGTATTGGAGTAGCAGTGGTGGCTCAGAGGGCCAGACCCACCTCCCTGGGCAGCCCCTTCCAATTCCTGACAAAAGAGAGAGTGAAATAGAAAATTGCTCACCACCATCTCATTGAGCAGCTATTGGAAGATGATGAGCAGAATTTGGAATAAATCTCCAAGTCCTTTGGCTGGAGCATCCTTGAAGGGAAGATAAAGACATTTCCATCCCTTGGATATGTTCTGTCAAGTGAATGGAGCTTTGTGAAATTCACTGCTTTGCAGAAATCAGGATGACATCTTTTGGGATAGTCCAGACACCTCTGGCTGCCTGCATTTCCTCAGTTTAAGTTTGCTGGTGCCCTTCCCCCCAAAAGAAAAAAATAATCAAGAGCTTTCTTAACCTGTTTTTTTTTGGTAAAATATAACAAACAAACAGCCTCCATATGGGAAAAAAATCTGGCAAAGCAAATGTTGCTGTGGGGGAAACGTTTCTCTTACCTTTCCTCTCTGAGATGAGCTTGTCCTTCAGAAATGAGCAGCTGCCTAAATCGTTAGGAGGTTGCTAAGGATTAGGAGTAGCCAAAATATGTTCTTTTACCTTCTTAAATTTCCTCCATGTGAAATAAATGTAAGTTAAGCTGCTCTGACTGCGGATGCTGACGCTGCTCACACGAACCCAGCCTGATAGGGATGGATTCCAGCCCTTTTTACATGGATTTGGGGCTCGCCTGTGACCTGGGAGTGAACACCTGATGTGGCACAGCTTTAAGGGGACTCAGAGTCCCCGTGCTTCCTGCTGTAGCTGTGGGACCACAGGATCATTGCACTTCATATGAGAATAATTCTTAATGTAAGACTTTTGCAATATTGGTCTCTGTGTTTTTGATGTTACCAACACAAGAATTTGGTGAATTTTGGCACCTTTGGCTCAGGGACAGGGGGTTGTTTTGTACCAAACTGTCCCAGGCACGCAGAATTTCTGAGTCGTGGGCTCTGCCCTTTGTGTGATCAGCAATAGTTAGGGATGAGAAAAGCTCCTTCTGCCACCTCAGAAACCGGGTTTGTTCTGCTAAAACAAAATGTATGTTTATCAAAAAGGGAAAAACCCAAACCCAGTCCTAATTTTCCCATGGGCTTGTCAGCTCTATGCTTCCTCCCCTCAGAGCTGGAATGGTCAGGATCTTAGGGATCATCCCAAAAGGTGAGAAATGGGAATCTGAACATGTGCTGATGAATTTCCACCTCGTGCCTTACAGTTCCTTGGAGCACAAGCAAGAATTATTCAGTGGGATTCAGACCCTGCATGGACCAAGCTGCAAACAACAGGGATGTCCACGATGTCCATCAGAATCCTGGGCCTTCAGGAGGAGTGGAGCCACAGCCAGCCCAGATCTGTGGCTGAAGCAGAGCTGATCCAGCAAAGGCAATTCCCCTTTTCCCAGCACGTGTTGCTTTGCAGCCTCAGAGCTCCTCTGGCTCAGGGGAGGCGGCGTGGCAGAGAACCAGCCAGCTCAAAAGGCAGTAACTGCAGCAGATAACTGCAGCAACATCCTTACCTTGTAGAGACAACATCTGAAATTGGATTCCAGCTGCACGTGTCGGAAAAAGGACGAGTCTGAAATCAGAAGCTCGGCCTGGGCAGTCTGCTCGGTGTCGTGTGCTGAACTGGCTCAGGGAGAGGGAACAGCTGGCAAGAAGCTTTTATTTTATTTTTCCCTTTTTTTTTTTTTTTTTGGTAATCAATTATAAATCAAATTGTTTGGGTTGTCTTGTGCTGCTTCCACAGGCTCTGCAGTGCCGGGCTGGTGCGTCTGTGTCGTTATTTGAGTATTGTTCGGGGGTGGCTGTGACGCCAAAGGGTGTCACTGGCTGACTGAGAGCACGGGCCAGGTTGGGGCTGCTCACAGCTACAAACGTGCAGCCTTTGAACTTCCACTCGCTGGCTTTTCCAGCATCCTTCCTATTAATTAGCCCTCAGGAATTAATAATTCAAAAAAGCCTTTCCTCCTGCTGCAGCGTTGTGACAACAGCGAGCGTAGCTGGGCTGTTGTAGATAACAATAGTCAAATATTCCTCATTTAATATCCCTGTTCTCTCCCAGCAGTGAGGCAGAGGCATCCCAGTCTCCCAGCATCTGCTCCAAAGCTCAGCTCAGCTCAGCTTAGACAACATCCCCCTGCTTCGGGTGCCTGAGTTCAGCTGTGGCTCACGAGGTGTGTCCCCGTCAGGGCAGGGCCACCACACAAGGACGAGGCAGTTCCCTCTCATTGCCATCCCCTGGCGTCAGAGGGGCTGCTGAAAGTCTGTGGGATCAGTATGGATTAGGATAAATGCAGGACTGGGGTTGCGTTTGCTCTCTGCTCACTTTGTGTTCTGGTTTCACCACATTCGCGCCGAAAGGCGCCAGGACCACCTACATCTGGAGGGAACTGAGGTAGAGGAAGTCACTGTGATCACCAAACAAGAGAAAAATCCTTGGAAATCTGTCAGCTGATGGACATCTGGGAACAGGAATCCAAACACAGCACTGGGATTGAGGGATGAGTGACCAGTCACACGTTAACTCCCCATCCAGACCTGCCCCAGTGGGGGAATAATCCCAGGGAAGACCAAGCAGAACCTCCTCCAGGATAGAAGAGCAGCCCTATCCCTTCCATGGGCACTGGGAATGCTGTGTTATGGCACGTGCATGATCCTTGCCCTGAGAAATGCACAGGCTGTTCCAAGAAGTTCCGTGAAAACAGCAACAACAGCAAAAAATGATGCAGCCAAGACAAAGCAGAGGTCAGGGGAATTCAGCTGAGAGGAAGCTCTGCTGTCCCTAAATCCACTCAGGAAGACCTTCATGGAAAACTCCCCCCATAGCTTTGGGTCCTGCCTTGTCTCCTTTGGCTGGTCGGTGAGAAATGTTAATTTTCCACATGCTGTTCTATCCACAGCTATGAATATTCATAATATATTGACAACCTGGGAAGAAAAAAAGAGTTTGTTTGGTTGGAGAGAAGGTATCAAAATAAAAAGCGTCTCTTTGTTTAAGATGAGGCACCTAAACCGTAATCAACTTCTCTGGAGTCAGAAACCATGAATCACCCTCTGAAATCAGATCACAGTCAAGATTAGTTTCTCATGGTATTGCTGAGGAATTTCAGATATTTCCATCGGGAATAGAGTTATTCCTTTAACCATCCCAAGGTTAGTTTGTTCGGTACTAATTTCTTCTTGTGTAATGAAGGTTGCCCAAAGGTGAGGAATGTCGAGATCTAAAAGTGGAGTGGAAAAAAAAAAATAGTGATATTAGAACAAGATTTAGAGACCAAAGTTAAGTGGAGACACAGATTGGGCTATTTTAGCCTGGCAGAAAGTTCATGAAAGCTTGTGACCATCTTGTTAAATACTGCACAAAATAGATCAGGTCACTGAGAGAAGCTTTCTCCAGCAGCTGTAAATAAAGCAATTGGGATCTCTGTTTGAACACAGGCTTCGTGAGTTTTCTCTGTTGTCAGGGAGAATAAGAAGTGGCAGGGGAGCTGGGATGGAGATCAGGAAAAGGTTCTTCCCCCAGTGGGTGGTGGGCACTGAACAGGCTCCCCAGGGAATGGTCCCGGCCCTGAGGCTGCCAGAGCTCCAGGAGAGTTTGGACAACGCTCCCAGGGATGCACAGGGTGGGATTGTTGGGCTGTCTGTGCAGGGACTGGGGTTGGACTGCATGATCCTTGTGGATCCAGCTCAGGATATTCCCTGATTCTCTGTCTCCATTGTTTCTGTGTTATGTGTTTGCTCTATCGCACATCAGCAAGGACAAGCACCCCCAGCCCCTCCTGCCTTCACCGCGGGGAATGTGGGGGAGAGGAGCCTGTGCCAGCTCCCATCCCACCCGGCACAGCCATCCCGGAGCGGCCCCGGACCATCCACGTTCTGCCCCTGCCAGCAGGGAATGGCAGGAGCATCCAGAGGGTGATTCATGCCCGGGTGGGGTGAATCACCCTCTGACACAGTCGGCTCCCACCACCAGTGACAGCAGAGGACGTGCAATGGGATTTAAATAGATGTTTAAATGGATGAACTTGGGTGAAATTAATCCCCTCCAGTGGCATTTTCTATCTCAGGTCCATGAAGCATCTCCCATTACTACTGTCTTTGGGAATATCCTTCAAGTTGTGATATGTTTAGGCAAAACCTTCCCTGCTGCTTGGACCACGGTGGGAATTTTCTCCAGTGTAATTTTTTTGCTTAAATCGAGCCTTTAGTCAATCTCTGTGAATCAGCAGCTCTGAGCAACAGCAGAGAGTCAAGCTACAAGTGCCTGGGTAAAACTTTTGATGCAAAAGGTGAATAATATATGGAAGTGAAAAGTGTCACGCTATTTTCACCTCCTGCTTTTCAAAGGAAGGGAAGGAGAGAGGGAGAAGGCGCGCGCCGAAAATCCGGAGTGAGATTTTTAATAACGCCGATTTCTCCCCCACTTTTCTCCCCTCCTTTCCCTTCACATAGTGAGAAACTTCCCGGGGTTGCCAATGGCACTAAAACAGCCCGTCCACTTTCAGAATTTCAGTCACCTCTTAAACACTTAGAGGCTGAATTGAGTGAAAACCCGTTTTCAGAAGAGTTTCCAAGGAAGTAGAAAGTTTCCACACCCTGAATCTTGCACTCAAAGAAGTGGAAACTGGCTCGTGGCTGCCAAGAGTCTGAATTGTTGTATCATGGGCTGCTGAATGCTTTATTCTGTCGTAAAAGACACAAACATGCTTGGTGCTCCACTGAAACACACAAATACCCTGGAGAAGTTTAGCTGCACAATATATGACCGGGGGATTATTCTTCCCCTTGCATTTTCTTGGCACGATGTTGCTTTTCAGCTGCCTCATGCCAAATAAATTCTGATGAGATTGCACAGCTTGTGTTTTGCAAAATCCGAGCGTTGCAATCGCAGTGAAAAAAAAAATATAGAGAGGAATGTGCCTTGTAGCAAAGACACCTGGATAAGGGAATCTGTAGATCCAACTGTTTGGGAATGACTGGTCAGGGACCACGTGCTGCGTGAACTTTTACTGATCTCACCCATTTGTGGTTTCAAACGTAAAGCCTGGGCTGCACAGAATGTGACAAAGAGAAATAAATGATCAACAGGACCCTGAGCTGAGACTGTGCACTGGAGATCACCTGTTTGGAGGCTCCTACTTGGAAGTAAATCTGTGGCATTTTGAGGGTGCCGAAGCTTTCCGCTCTCCGGTGAGGAGGGCAAGATTTGTGCCCAGCTTTTCCTCATTCCTTCATGTGGGAGGAGCCAGCTGGGGGGCCAGTAGTGACCATTTGGAGGATTAAATCCCCCCCTGACTGAGCTGTTCACCTCTGGGCAGGTTTTATTATGGATTGGGTCTCTTTCCCCACTTGCGGCTCACATGGGGCTGAGAGCCAACACTGGCAAAACGCATTTTTGCTCTGGAGGTCCAAGGTGAAAGGGCACTGGAAATCTCAGAGGTGGGATTCAGCTTTCTGCCAATTCCATAAGACTTGACCGTACCAAAAGGAACTGTGTGATAAGCAAAATTTAGAGTTTGAAAAGCCTCTCCTTGCTGTTCACCCTTTCTACTTTGTGCAAGATTTACTGCTTACATTATTCCTATTAATGGCCACTTTAATGCGATGGTAAATGTAATAAAGCAAAAGACAATATCAAATTTTAAAATTCATCCTCATCCTGTGCTTAAAGTCTGTGGAAAAGCTCTTACTGGACTTAAAGGTTCTGGGTGAAACATTATGGGATTTCCACTGCTTGATGAAATTGCATCCATATAATAACATAAAACCACATTCATCAGCCCATTCAATCACCCTCTGTCAATGATTTTATTTGATTTCCAGATCATAGTGTAAATAATACCAAAGCTGTCCGAGGTTTGAGAATGAAGTTGCTTAGGGCTGCTGGTTAAAACACCGGAGAGTGTTCCATGATATTTTGGGATTCCTCAGTGCTAAACACTGATATTTGCTGCCAGTGCCTTGTTATCATTTTGGTACAGCATGGTAAAGCTGAAATAAATTATTGTAATTAAGTTGTTGTTATGTAAAAGCTCTTTGCTTTGCATTGCTTTTCACATTATACAATAGAAAGCAGTTATTATATAAAGCAACCAATCAAACCAAACAAAACCCCTGTCCAGAAAATCCTTCTCCTTTAAAGTGTGATCAAATGCTAAAAGCTTTTGTAATGAGCAAATAAAGTTTGTGAACAGGATTTATTTCTCTACAAACTAAATTATTTTCCATTCCAGTCCAGAAAGAGAAATCATCACCTTTTCCTGTTGATAAATTTCGGGATCAAAATGCCAAGTCATGGGTGGGTTAGGAAAAATCTTGTTTGTAATCAAAGGCTTGGCCAACGTTCTACATTTTTTACATTTTAATTATACACTGCATTGGCATCCTGCTATAAAGACATTGCTTTCTGGAAACTCCAAACTATTTACATGACTAAGAACTTAATTGAATCAAGAATTTTTGCTCTTTCTTCTCTCTCTCTCTCTATTTTTTTAATAAAAAACCATCACTGCCGTTCCCTGCTGCAGAGGACATTCCTTCGCTCCCGTCGGATGTTGGTAGCAAACACAAACAAGACTTTTGTCCTCAAGCAGCACTGCAGACACGTGGTCTGATGTCTCAGGATCTCTGTCTTTCAAGGAACTCTTGATTACTGCTGCCACATGAGATTAACAATTCCTATAAGTCCCACGTAGGTGTCCAAGGTTTGAGGTTTTCACTGGCTGGAGGTGTTTGGATATGGTTTGGTACCTACTTTGGAGCGTTAATCCCCACTAATCCTGCACGTCTGAACTGGGGATTACGGCAGTTTAACCAATTCATTGGGAAAAAGGGATCTCGGATCACCTCTCCCGAGTAGCCATGGGGAAGGAAAAGAAAAATTGATTTGATTTTGGTCCGTGAGGAGCATCGGTCAAGTCCAGAGCTGGAGTGAGCGAGGCCATAAAGGCAAAGGTGGTGCCTGAGGGCATCCAAAGAGCAGCAGAGCAGGGAGCAGGGGCTGGGTGCTCATTTATCTGCCCTGCTACAGCCTCAGCACCATCTCTCCAAGGGATGGATGGAGGGATGGATGGAGGGATGGATGGATGGAGGGATGGATGGATGGATGGATGGATGGATGGATGGATGCATGGGTGCATCTCCCTGCCCAGAATGCACAATCCATGTAATTTAAACCTTAAGAAGTAACCAAAAAGCAAATTATGGGGTGCTACAAAGCTCGTGTTTCCAAGCATTCAAAATGGAGCTGACAACACTTGCTCCTTTGAGCAGGATGCAGTGAAAATTATATGTCTGTGTGAGAAAAAGTGCTGTAAGTGCTGTTATCTTCTCCCCATTAGGAGACAAATTCAATTTCTGGTAATTACAGCTGTGCCTCCCTTTTTCGAGCTGTTTCAATGGGTTCAACACACTTCACTTCTCATTAGTGCCGAGAAACTCCAAGTGAAAGGTACTGTTGAATTGGAAAATATTATTATTACAGTAAAAGTCACAAGGAATTGGATTTGTACAGAACTATAAAGCAAAACACACTGAGATGATTCATTATGCATCACATGGAGAAAGATGTAATGTTGTTAATATGGGAGAACAGATGTGTCTACGTATTTTAAGGATCTCTTTTTCTTTTCTCTGATGAAAAGTTGTTTTTTTCTGGAAAAAAAAAAAGAGAAAAGAGGAAAAAAAAAAATGAAAGAAAAGCCAACCTGATCTTGATTACTGGTACTATTGAGACAGTTCACTGGGAAATGAAAGCAGTCACTGCTGTTGCCATTAATCTCATTTTATGTTAGTTTGGCTTTTACTGCAGAAAGTAAAAACTCTTGGGTTTTGTTTCCTCCCCGGTCCCATATGTGAGTTAAAGCAAAGCTGACAAGCAAGTCCTTGACATAACCTCACGCAGGCTGTGGTTAGGAGCTCCGGAGCAGCCACGGCCCAGATGTGATTTCCTCACTTTATTCAAATTAATTGGGCTGAAATTAAAAAGGCAGCGCTTTGTTTTGGTTTGGTTTAAAGAGGCAAGGCCACGGGCAGTCGCTCCCTCGTTATCTCTGGTTTTTTACGGCGCAGTTGTTTGGATGTGTGTGTGAAAGGGAGTTCATCCTTTTTCCATTCTGTCAGACCTCAAGCATTTGGTGCAGGGACCCAAGACCTGCTGGTGAGCTGAAGTGCTCTGCAGAACAATGTCCTGGGATCTCACACGCGTCTCCACTCCCACCTTGCCTTTGGGAGTGAGGCCACTTTGTCACTGTCCAGTGGACAAATCCTCCATCCTGAGGGACTGAACTCCCCCTGCAGTGGCTCCATCCTGCAGACACGAGGTATTTTAATATCCTTTTTTGCACAGACAGGAGGAAGACGGATCTGGAGAATTTATGAGATGATCCTTCTAGATTTTAAAATTACTTCCTAAGGAGGTGTTCCTTAGGAATCCTGGAGCACTTATTTGAAATACACAGGATTTTTCCTGTCTGTGTTGCTCAAGGAGCTGCCTCCTCTATTTCAGGAGCAGTGTAGCCTCTTTATTATCTGCTTTTACTATCCAAGTTAAAGATGAAAATTCACTAACTTTAAGATAATGCTGAGCAGAAAATGGGTGAAGAAGCCATTTGGGTTGAAGGGATGTCATTCTAGAAATAATTTAGGGGAGCAGAAGTGATTGCAAAGTCTGAACTTCCAAGGAATAACATTGGAAAACTTAAAACATCCTCTTGGCATGAGAAACCTGGCATGGCACTGCTGGGTGACCCTCACGATTACTGTCATTAGTCAAAGACTATTTTATAAACACCCAAAGACTTGCTAGGTCTGAGCCACTGTTGGAAGTGATGACTTTTTAATGGAAAAATTCCCACATTGTGGAGACAGACACGTCCCTGGGGAGCCGAGTGCCTGCCCTCTCCTTGCTCAGCTACTGGGCTTAACTGGGGGAGCAGAGAGCTCTGAATTCCCACTGCGGTGTGAAGACATCTCCCTGCTTGGGTTAATGTTTGGTTCCAGAGCCCTGTAAACAAACCAGTGCCAGGTTTAGCTCTCACAAATCGCATTAAACCAGTGGACACATTTTATTATTTGGCAGCAAATTCATCTTCTGTACTGAAACCGAGCCCGAAACAAGATTCCCACTCGGGTTTGTTTGCTCGCTGGGAAGTGCAGATAGAAATGGGAGGATGCTGAAAATGAAAAGTCTGTTTAGGCCATATAATCTCCTTCATTAAGTATCAGTGATGCTGGATAAGGCTCACTCGGGGACCTATTAATGGAAACACATCTGCTGCGTTCATAATAATGAAAGACTGGCTATAAAGTGATTAATTGCTGTTAACAGAAGCGGGTCCAGCTCTGGGAAGGCAAATATGTGGCACATTTGGGTGTGCACAGAAGGCTTTGCACAGATGAGCACAGCTCTTGCTAAGCTCGGTTTGCAGCACCGCGAGGACGGCTCAAAGGGTTGTGTGGGTTGGGACGGGTCAAGTCAGGCCACCTCACCTCTGCTTGGCACTCCCACCTCTCCCAGCCCTTCCCAAGGTAAGAACTGAGTGGAAGAGGAGCATCACTGCCTTCTTTTCTCAGATTCGAATGCATTTTATTAGCAGTGCTTGTGTTACGGTAGTCACAAGAGACCCTAATCAAAGTGGGGCCCTCCTGGGTTAGACACTGTCCAGAGCCGTAATGTAAACCAGCTCTTCCTTTAAAGAACTTAAAGGCTTGCAGATAACCAGAGCTTGGGAAGGGAAAACCAGACATGGAGCGAGGAAATGGCCACGACCTGCCTGAAGCTTAAGAAGACGACTGAGATCTCGTAGGTCTCGGGTTTGGATTACAGGGCCTTCTTTAGGACTGGGAAATGATGGATGAGATCCTCGGCGGAGAGACAGGAGCACAGAGCCTTCGGCAGAGCCGCGATTCCTGGTGCTTGCAGAGGCCTGGGGGAGTCTTGGCTCTGGCATAGAGAGGCCAAGAAAACATTCCCGTTGGAAAGATGCTGGGGATGCCTGAGCGGAGAGCTCAGGAACACTCTCAGCGTGCAGGCACTCTGTGAGCAGGCACGTCATACCCTTTCAAAGGGAGACAAAGCCTGAGCCAGACTGGCAGGAAAATAGGGCTTATTTCCAGCACATTGATTAGAGCCCAGATGAAGATAAAAAGGCTGGAGATCCAATGCACAGTCTGGAATTGTGTGTTTCTGTGGAAGATCTAATGTATTCATGCTGTCAGGTCACATACATTAGACCTAGAAACCTGAGGTTTGCTTTCTTCTTTCCCCCCCCCTGCTCTTTGGAAGCACTTGGAGCAAATATATTGAATGAGACATTTGCAAGCATGGAGCCCATTAATAACACAAGGCCAGTGCAGGGCTGCAGCCTCACTCACGCTGCTCTGGGGAGCCAAGGAAATTAAAATCCTCTACGTTTCTTTTCTGCACTGGGGAAATCAAAGCCAAGCCCTGAGAAGGGGCTGATTGGAGACAGGTGAAATGTCTGTTTGTTTTTAAAGCCTTACAGCTCTCCTTTCGATAGTCCCTGGGTTTTCCAAGTGAGTTGTGCAGATACCAGAGGAGAAACGGCTGGGAGACAAGGAAAAGGGTCTGAGGAGCATCAGAGAACCAGGAACTTTTCAGATGGCAAAGAACAAAAGACTCCACAGCAAAGACTCCCTGCTGACAGCTGGTGGAGGTGCCCAACTTGTGCTTTATCCCTCTACAGTGTTCCTACTGTATTCCCCATGCCACAGATGTGCAAGACTGCGAGCCTGCAGTCTGATTTGTGCTAAAACGGCGATAAGACTCTCCAGGAGTCTCACAGAATAAGGAAACAATAAACCAGATAACAATTATTCCATGCTGCGTGGGATATATCGTGCAGATCAGATGAACTCGGGGATATCTGGATGTTTTATTGCTGTGTGTAAGAGACATCTCATTCAAGGTGCACAAAGAGTTCTGCCTGTGCATCCACAACCCTCGGCACCGATCCTTGCCCAGGCAGCCCCCGTAAATCTCCATGCAGATGCCCATTAGCTGGGAATTAAGTGGGCAGACAGACATCCAAATGACTTTGTCACGAATCTCATGTTCTCATCTAAGCAGATCTAAACGTTCTCGTTTTATAACTGCTTCCTCCAGTCAACCTCCAGCGACATCCCAGACTTGCTAACGTTCCTTTTATTGCTGCCATCTGATTGTATAACTCTCCACTGATAGCAGCTCTTCATATTGCATCGATTAGACCGAGAACAGGAAAACGAACAAAATGTACTCATTCTGTTTATAGTTCGAGCTATAATTTTGTGGCCCTCCTTGGACGCCTTAACAGAGGAATCAGATGCACTTTTCTCCCTGTTTGGCAACACTGAGCTGGCTGGGAGCTGGCTCCAAGTTTACTCAGCTCCTGCGCTCGCCCGCTCGCACAAATGGATTTTTTTTAGGGCAGGGGACATGGACGGGGCTCCCAGTGCAGGAGTTTGTGTTAAACAGGGAATCTCCAGAGGGAGAGGCTGTTCATCACCCCTGGTCAGCACCCGCCGTGGTGTGGCTGGGAGGGAAGGTTCAGGAGTGGTGCCTGAGGGAGGGGGGTGATGATGCACTTGGCAGAGCTTCCCTTTACCCTCCTGATTATGAGCATGGGGTTATTGCTCTTCATCAAGGTAATCGGGGGTCCCAGCCTGCTTTTATGGACAGAACCCGACTCCCTGCCCCCTCTCAGTGCTGCCAGCCTTGTCTGCTCTTGATCTGAAGGGCTGAGATAGGACCTTGACTCATTTTGAGCTGTGAAATATCTCTTTTCTTGCTTTGCTGTGCCTTGGTCAATTCAGTGGTGAATGACTCAAGATTAGAGTGGCTCGGTTAAATTAGAAATTTAAGGTAGTGTGAATCTGATCTCTGGAAGAAGCAGAGGGAGAGAAAAAAGGAAATGACACATTTATCTCTTCTCCAGAATTCCTATTTAAGCTGAACTAGTTTTAATAAAATCACTTATTTGTTTCAGGCCCATGGGGTAGAAACTCTTCCATATATAGCAAGAAAAAACTCTTCAACCAATGTATTTAAAACTTGAGGAGTGAGTCCTGTCTTGCACCATTTCCCTCAGATAGAAAGATTTTAAAAGAAAGCACATTGGTAAAACCCTGTGACACTGAGAATGCAACTCTGTGCAAACTGGGCTAGAGCAGGACTTTTTACTGGGTTCAGAGCCAAGCCAAAAGCCCATATGAGGCTAATCCCAAAATGAGAGACCACCCTGGTTCATGCTCATGCACTGGAACGTGTGCACCAAAGTTGTGTGGGAATGCAGCTTTTTCCTGTGTCCCTATCAAATTCCTCTGTTAGTGGCTACGTGAAATGAGTAATTAAAGGACAGGAAAGTTGAACCCACTTTCCTCAGTTTCCCTCTTTGCTGAACATCCATATTCAACCCAGTGTTCTAGTCCTGCTTTTGGTTTGTTTCTTTGCTGACTGAGGTTTCTCCCAAGGAGATTTCACGGCATTTTTTCCCCACCATTCTTGCAAGGGTCCATTAACCATTTTTAACCTAATGATCTACTTAAACAGCAGAGAGGGAGATAAGGTTAGAATACAAGAAAAAACCCCAACCAATTAACAAAATCGTGCAGTAATGAGGGTAGTGGAGGCCTAGAAAGCTGTAGGATGTCACTTGTGGATGTCCCAGCTGATGCCAGCCCAGGTCCCATCCATATGAGTGGACCTGCCCTAGGTCAAGCTCTCAACCAGAGTCTCTCAAGTTTTTGTCCACTCCTCTTTTCTAAGTCAGGGCAGAAATTTGTCATTGGCAAAATACAGATTAAATCAAGCCTGAGCAATGTGTGTGGAGATCTGGGAGATATCTTGGCACAGGGATCCATTTCCTGCTCTGACGGATTTAGAAGTGCTCAGGTTCCTGCTGTGACTGGAAAGTTGTTTCAGAACATCTTTCCTGTGATGCTCAGAAACCTTCTGCATGTTTCCCCCCTCTATTTACTCACAACCAGTTTGATTTGGGGCCAACATTGTCCTTCAGCTTAAATAACTCTCTCCCTTCCCTGGGGGCTTACCTGGGCTATTTATGGAAAGCAGTCCTTTTCCTAGCCTTTTCCTGCTTTTCCTAGCCTAAACAAAGCAATTTTAGCTTCTCCTCCCCCTCCCTGGTAGCCCCACATCTTCCCCTGCACCTGCTCCAATGGCCAGGTCCTGGTCCCAGTGCCCCACACGAGGCAGGGACCTTCCTTCTCCCACCTGGATTTTCAGCTCTTGTTGCACTCATGGCTCGTTTATCCCATGATCTTTAATGCAGCTGCATTTTTCTTTTCCATTTGTGATTTTCTGAGCCCAGTTTCTCATAGAAGCCTCTGCCATTTGTCCCTTGTCTCATTTCCATGCCATCCCCTGTTGCTGTCCCTCCTCTCCTCTCCAGGCCATCTCTGCCAGCAGCACGAGGTGTGGGATGTGCAGTGGCACAAAGACATTATTCTGAGTTTTCTATTGCCACAACAATATCATTTCCCTGATTTATTCTTGAAAATCCTATAAATAGGCCACTGACACAGTCTGGGCTTCTTATCTGTGATCCCTTTATAGCCCAGGTTTGTGTCATCCTCAGGCTTGTGCACACAGTGAAATTTTGGTGATGTCTGGGTTTCTTCAGTGAATATAAAAGGAGGCCAGGGCACGAGCCCAGGATTACTCATCGAACTTTCAGACACCCTGAAGTCAGACAAGATTAATTTCACTTTTAAGTATCCCCATCAACAAGGTAGTGATGACTTTTAGGTGCATCAGCTGCTGAGCTGCACATCAGGAACTGCCCGACAGTAAATTAATGTTTCTTTCTGAGGATGACATTCTCTCCCATTCATTTTGGGCACCTGCACATGAAAAGAGAATGAAGATTTTAGATTTCCCCATCATTACTCAAAATCTGCTCTTTTCAGTCTGTTATTTTCCTGAAAATGCCTCTAACTGTGTCTGAAAAACCCTGGTGGGTTTGAGGCTGGGCACTGTTAGCCCTGAGTGAGACATGGCCTTGCTCTGCTCTTACACCAGATCCACCAGATCCAGGGCTGAGGCAACATGTGCTTCCCAGGATCCCACCTGGGCATCTCTGCTCTCAGGAGGATGGACCAGCCCTGAATTTCCCTCTTCTGTGGCCGCCCAGGGGCTGCCCCCCTTCACCAACCCTGCACCTCAGGCAGTCAAGTCATCCCCAGGTAAGCGACAGGCACGTAAATCCTTGGGCTGTTGTGATGGAATCTGGGCATGGAAAAGCACTTGGAGCTCAGGATGGAAAATATTTCTGAGAGCAGCTACTCTGGGGCAGCAATTCTGCTCAGCAAGCGTAGGAATGATTTTGGTGCACAATAAATCTTTGTAGTTCTGCAGTCTCACTTGTCAGCTGCCCCACGGAGCATCCTCCCCAGCCCAGAGCCCGACAGCTCCAGCTCTGGATGCTGTTCCTGTTAGGAATTCATTCACTTTTCCTCTTTTCCCCCGTTACTTACATCAGCCTTCCATGCCATGAAAGCTGAAAATATGCAAACTGAAAGCATTTCTTTTTGTTTCTGGGGAGGGAAGGATCATTCTGCACGTGGAAGGGAACGGCTTCATCCCAGACATCGACTTCACAAGTGCCTCAAGTTGGGGAATCCACCTCGAAACTTCCTGGTGTGGATTTGGAGCCTTTTCCCTGAATGAGCAGATGCCTGAAAAAAAAAAACCCTCCTGGAATTGTTATGGCATGGGCAAAGTGATGACTTAGGAAAAGAAGAAAACCATGTTAAAGTTTGTTAACAAACATCTTCTCGCTGGGAAAGGAGTGGTTCCAGTTGGCTTTTAAGGCAGCCTCCAACCTGAGGCCAGTGGTGAATTAAGAACTCAGATGTCTTTGGATAACTTCAGTGGGAATCTGCTGGCACAGGGAAAACAACACCGAAATATTCCAGGGTAGATTATTAGCATAATGGGAAAAAGAGCTGCAGATGCCTTGTAATTAATCTTATCCCCTGAAATTTGCTTATGTTGTTTCTTTTTGTCTTTAACCTTGGTTTAAAATCTTCAGCAGAGGTGGAGAGCAGGAAGGATGTTTGAAATAAATGTTTCAGTTCTTAATACACTTCTGAAACAAAAGAAAAGAAAACCAAAGTGTTTTCAGCCCGATTGTTCATAGGTGTCACTTTGTTTTCAGATCATCAGTTAAATACAAGTCCAAATATTAATTACTGTGTAACTAAATACCCCTTTTCTTTAATTTACGACACCTCCAGTTTATGCTTTAATTTCGCACTCCGACTATTTAGAAATCAATATTTCCATTGGATACATAGGATTTAATTTCAGGTGGGGATGCAGCGGATATATTAATTTCAAACCCAATTATTTGGAGCAAGATGGCTGCAGAAACTTCTCTTCATCCTTCACGGAAAACACTGAAATGCTCTCAGAAAAAAAATGCAGCCTATTTTAACCGCAGCCACCACAGCCATGTTTCCCACTCGGCTTTGTCAGGAGCGTCTTTAAATAGGAAGAATTGCTTTCTATAGATGGCTGGAGTTAATCATTTCCCCTTGGAAACACACCGGGAGACACGTTCGGTCGGATGTCGGGAGGAGCAGCCCGGAGAGATGTGAATGGAAAAGGACCAGGCTGGGAATGGGAGCAGAGCCTGCAGTCCCAACCCACGGGGCTGAGCATGACCTAGGAAGGAAGCGAAGGGATGTTTCCGAAACCCATAGCATCCAATAATTCACTTTAATCTTCCGTTGTTGTCTTGCCCTTATGGAAGCGGAATAAAAATAAAAGGACTCCAGCTGAGATTTGCTGGAGCCTCCTGGATTTCTGGGCTGTCAGCAGGAGGAGCAGCATTGTGTGAGCTCAGGGAACAGGTACCTCGAGAAGGTCATTAAATGAGCTGTGCTGGGCCACACAAACCCTTCATTTTCCCTTTGGGAATAGATTGGATTGTGTTGTTCTTTTGGGAATGCATTGGACCACGTTGTTCCAACAGGCCAGTGTTGGACCAGCAGTAGGGAGGTGCCTGTTCCCAGGGCTGTGGACCCTTCATCTTTCAAGACCTTGAAATGGGAAAAAAACCCCCACCAAAATAACTTTTGAGCAGATAACCCCCATGTTCCACGCAGCAGAGACCATTCCTAGCAGGAATACGGGACTATCAGCTCAGACAGTTTTTCAGGCTGCAAAAAGCAGCACATCCCCAAACTTCTGAAATTTCCCCCTTTTCTTTTTGTGCATCTCAAATCCCACCGAGCCGCAGATGCCTGCTGGAAACCTGAGAGCAAAACACAACGGACATTCCCCTGGTTCCCTTTTCCGCAGCCTGGGAACGCGGCTCGCGTTACCAGCCCGGTGAGCACCGTTCGCCAGGAGGAGAAAAGCAAATCGTTATTTAAGACATCATCCCGCTCCCAGTGGGCCTCATCACCTCCGACAGATTCGTGAGTCACTCGGAGGAAATATTTTACTGCTATCCTGTTTGCTCAGCAGGTGGAAGGGAAATCGCTCTCACAAACCCTGGAAAAAAAACTCGAGCAGGACTTCGATTTCAGCGGAGCCTCAGTGCTTTCGGCCTCGCGGAGAGTTTCATGTGGTGCCAGCAGTTTTGCTGGAGGTTTTTCAGAGGAAGACAACAAGACAAGAGCCTTGGCACGGAGACATTCTTTTAACCCCATGCAATTTTTGTGCTGCTTCCCCAGTTTTCATCCAGCAGTATCTTCCCCCAAACCAAGAAAAGCTCTTTTTCTTTGTGAATTTTTCCTCTTGTGTTCGAGAATTTTTGATTCCGCTCTCCAAGAAATTTTGCTGCAAGATGAAAATTATTACATTTTTTAAAAACTACAGGGTAGGATTAAAACAAACTCGGGTAGTTCATAAACTTTGCAAAAAGAGATGAAATTCACCCCCAAAGAAACCAGAAATTGCAGGCATCTCTCTTTTGCATACTCCAGTGAAAACAGGATAACGAACATTGCTGAAGAAATCCGAGAAAATTATTTCCCAATAGGATTTTAGGAAATAATTTTGTTCCATTTCTACCAAGAACATTTCTTAGCTGGAAACCCAACCAGCTGAAGTGGTGGTGGACAAATTAGAGCATCCTTTGCTTGCAGAAAATTAACTCTTCTGCTGGAGCTTTCACTTGTTTGCCAAAATCCCTTCCAGGGTGTTGTGCTCCTTTGCCAAGGGCTTCACCAGGAGTCAGCAAAGGGAGAAGTGACTGCAAAAATGGCAAATTGTGGTGCTGGGACCTTGCTGGGATCTCTGGTTGCCCTCAGCCTCCTCACTCCAAGGAAGCAGCACAGGCAGGGGAATGGAGGGGTTTGGTGTTGCCAGCTCTGCTGGCCCCTGGGGCAGCTCATCCATGAGGACAATGGGTGATGTTCCCTCCTCAGTGATGGGGAAAACCTCAAGTGGGCACAGAAACCACCCAAGAGGGGAAGGCTGTGTCTTTTAGAGACAATCCCATAATAGAGATCGAGCTCTGAAAATCACAAATCATTTAGGTTGGAAAAGACCTTTAAGATCATCCAGTCCAAGTGTTAACTTATGCTCACCAACATTCAGAAGACACAAATAACACTTAGACCTGACTTAAATATGCTTCTTGTATTACTATTGTTGTTTTTTTACCTTCCTCTAAAAGGTAAGGATAGGATAACCCAGCTCCCTAACCAAGCCTTGAATATAAATTATCTTTAAAGACCTTTTAGAGCCAATTTTTCTCACTGTTTATACGTTTCAGAAACCCATCTCAGAGCAACAACGAAGAAACGAACCCATTGTTCAGGAAAGTATATAAAAAGCTCTAAAGTTTCCTTAAAGATCTTCCAAAGCGATACCTGATCTGAGACCTATAGGAAATGTTTTAAAATATTCTTAAATAAATGAAATCACTGGGTCACTCCCAGCCAAGCTGATGAGAGAACAATCAATAATTTCGAGATGGCCCCTCTGGCCCTGGTCATGTGCTTGTTTCTGTAACGACATCCAGGGGAGGGATTTTGGGAAGCCCTGCAGAGTTTGGACACACACACACACATATTCCGTCTCCAGCTCCCACCTGGGACTGGCAGCAGCCACGCAGCACACAGAGCAGTTGTTTTTGTGGTTTCTTTCTGGCTCGGCCCACAGGCTGATGCACCATAAGTCTTACGAGAAATTCTGCTTTGTTGGGATTTCCTGCACGATTTTGGCACACAAAAGCAGCTCGAGCGATTCAGCTGACGCGGTTATTGGAACCTGGAGATGGTTTTCCCAAAACACACTGATTTGGGAACCTCTGCTTTTCACCCACTCCTCTTTGTTACGTCCCACGTGCTTCCTGTATGATATAATCCGGACCTGTTTTTTAATGAAACCTCGCTAAGTGTGTTATGAAGTGCCATTGTATTCTGCTAAAGCACTGCCGGCCCGGGGAGGGCTGGATTTCATCTGCCAGGAAGAGATTTCAAGTTCCTGGGATTTAACAAGTGACTGTGCATCAGCTGAGCTGTAGGAAATCTCCATATGTGCTTTTTTTTTTTTTTGGTTTTCTACATCTGAGGCAAAGGCTGTCCCAGTGTGTGCCGAATGTCACCTCGCAGCAGCCACAGACCAGGCTTAGCCATGTGGGAATAACTCAGTGGAAGCATGGAATGGTTTGGGTTGGAAGGGACCTCAAGGATCACCTTGTCCCAACCCCTGCCATAGGAAGGGATGCCACTCACCAGAGCAGGTTGCTCAGGACCCCCTCCAACCCGGCCCTGAACACTTCTAGGGATAGGGATCCAAGGGGAAATAGGGCTGAGCATCTCCTGTTTGGAGTGTGAGACACTCCCTGAAGTCTCAAGGAGAATCAGCACATTCCTTCCTTGGCACTGATGAGCAGAGGCAGCGACTTTTTATCTCTGACAGCAACATCCTAAAGCTCCAGCTCCTGCTTCATGACAAGACCTGACCCCTGTGCCCACCCAGGTGTGGCACCACCACTGTGACACCTCCCTCTGTGTAAATATTCCCTTGTTCACACAGTGATCAACAAATCTCTGTGATCTTAAACTGCTCTTCTTCCAAACACAGCACAGGAAAAAAACCCCAGCATTCAACTCACCTGAATTTTGGAGTGGGAGGTTTGCCAAATAAAACCCTTCCCCTCACTGATGGATGTGTGGGGCATTTTCATGCTGGTGCTTAAGCCAAGCTACTCCATTTGCTCTTTTCTTTCCCCAGTGTCACCTGCACCTTCCCTTCCACGGCCACGGCAAATCCCTGCCCCAGCTGGGGACTGAGAGCAACAAAACAAAGGGAAAAATGCACTTACAAAGCAAAGTTAGGACAAGGTTGCCAGTGTGAAAATATTTAACTTGCATGAATAGAAAAACCTCTTGATTAGAAAAAAATACCCACAAAAAAAAACCCCAACCCAGCCCAACCCAATACAAACAAAGAGCAAAACTCAAGTCCTGTGACAGCACTCACTATGATTACAGCGAGTAAATGAGATCAGTTTTGGGATCATGGACACGTTGATGTACTTAGCAAATGAAAAGGAAAGAGGTTCCTTCCTCTGATCAGCCCCATTTTCTATGAACACTGAAGAGATCAAAGCTGCCTGGACAGGGTTGTGCACTGGAGGTACCTTGTATTTTTCCTGAAGAATAATGTTTTTGGGGCTGATCCAGTTTTTTATAAATCCTAATGGGAGAAATGCTGCAGGGTGCTTGGGCCCTGGGGACTGTAGAGTGGAGGTCTCTCCTTGGGGGAGAGGGAACAAACAGGTTCCTCCTCAAAAACCTCTTTCAGACCTTATTTCCAGACTCTTACGGAGCTGTGATTGGGTGCTTGGCACTGGCAGATCTCCCCCCACCAAATAAAGAACTGAAAGTGAAAAAACCCAGCTGGCCCAAATAGCCCAGCGTAATTGCAGCAAGATATGGAGCCGAACAAGTTAAATCTGAATTACTGCACTATTACTCCTAAAGGTTTACCGGACACTCTGAGTCACAGTGTGGTTCAGTCTTTTGTCTATGCAGACTTTGCAATATTATGATTATTTTTTTTTTAGCAGAAGCAGAAGATTCAGCAAAGGAAGTCAGACCAATGGCTTTTTCAAGCCCATCAATCCCACAGAAGGTGAGAAAGCCCCGTGAAAGCCCCTCTCCGTCTGAGCAGCAATATCCTTTTGAGGAAAATTCTTTCCTGATCCTTGCTTTAAAGAAGTTATTTGAGATTAATGTAAAGACCATTTGTCATTTTGGTTATAAGAAATGCTAATGGCTTTACCAGCACGTTGCATTTTCTATGAATCGAGCCCGTATTGCAAACTTCTCTGTTAGGCACAAAATAGGAAAAAATAATCTCCTCTAAAAGGCAAAGCCCAAAGTGAGTCACTCATCAATTCCCTGCTAATTGTCAAATGTGTTTATTGCACGGGAGAATTGATAACCTGTAACAAGCTGTGATGGATTTAGCCAGCTGTGTTTTTGCAATTCCAAGCTGGTGTGTGTCCAACAGAAACCAAGGGAGTTACACGAGTACAAAAAAAAAAAGAGGAAGAAAAATGGGAAAAAAAAAGCCCAGTAGTGTTGATTCAGCACTGGTGTATTTTCTTCTCCTGATTATTTCTGTAATAACAAGTGTCTGATAAGTGGGTTAAAGACTGGCTGCAGGAGATGGAATTGGAAAGGAATTGCCATTGTGTTTGTTGATATTCCTCCAGTTCATCTGAAATGTAGGCAAGTCATGGAATGATTTAGACTGGCAACGTATTTCATGAGCCTTTCCTTCTCTAAAAGCTAAAAAAAGAGAACACCCTGTCTGGATTAGTAAGCACACAACGTGTTTAGATAAGGAAGTGGAGTCAGAAGGAATAGTGCCAACATGAGAAATGAACGGAGACAGGACCCGCGGCCGGGGAAATGTTTGCATGGCCCACGGCACTGCAGCAGCCCCCTGGAAAAGGCATCTCTTGCAACAGCCTGGACACAGATCCCTGCACTTGCCCATCTGTCACGTGATGTCCTTTCCTTTCCAGCCTAAAGAATTCCCAGCTCAGGACCAAACCTGCCCTTGGCACACGAGCACAGCCGGGGAGGGGCTGGAAGGAGCAAATTCAGACGTTCAGACATCAAAACTGGGGAAGTCCCCATGGGGGACACACCCAGCTCCTGGCATACCAAGGCCTGGGGACAGTGTGGTGGCACCTTGAAGGTGTGGGGACACCCTCACCTGGTGGTCTTCTCCTCAATTTTCCCCTTTCATTAGCAAATCTCCTGCCTAAATCCTGCCTAAAATCTTACCCACCACAAACACTGGGAACAACTCACAGGAGCCTTGCAGCTGACCACATCCTCCTCGGTCTTTCTTCATCTTGGCACTCTCAGCTAATGAGCGTGAAGAGAAAAATTCACCCCTTCCCCAACGGGATTTGAACTCCACCGCCATTCCCAAGCACTCTGGTGAAAATTGAGCAGGATTTGTGAAAACTGCTGCAGTCCTTAAACCCAACGCTGGTCTGGTGATGCCTGACTAATGAGTGTGTGGTGGCCAAGAGGAGCTAATGAGACATGACCATGTTAGTCCTGCAGAAACCGCAGCGATTAATCACACAAGCAGACGATAGAAGGCAGTGGACACCTTCACGGGACACTCAGACGTTTTCCTGGAGGATGATTCCTGCAGGATGCAAGCTCACCCGGCTTCATGCACTGGACTTCATGAGGGATTTTCATCTGCATCGCATCGGGTTGGATTAAAAAAGGCAAGAAATGTATACAGGCTCCTCAAATTGCAGGAAAACTGCTCCACGATCACAAAAGAAGATAGGAATCAAAAAGATTTCCTTAAGGGAAATCTCAAAGTTCAGGGTTTTGACAGTGCCCCCAAATACAATTAGGATGTGGTGAACCTTAGTTTGCTCTTCAATTCACCTGTGTGAACCGAAGTTGGAAATAGAAACATTACAGCAGCTTCCTGCACATATTTCCAGCCTGGATTTCATTAATATCTTCCCTGAGCTGGGATTATTTTGCTCATGTACAGTGCTCAAATCTGTTCAGGCTTTGTTTGGAAGCAGAAAAACACTCCTAATGGAGGCATCCCGCATAACCTAATAGAAAATGATACTGTTCAACAGCTTCTTTTTTTAAACAACTGTTAAAATTTAATACATAACCATATCCCACCACGGAATTCTACAAGAGCGTTAAAAATAACCCAACAGGAAGCATAAAAGCACTTATTAAATTCTACAACTATTTACAGTAATTTCTGCATATGACTCTATTAAATTTCCATGCCTGCTCGGGCCCGTTTCTACCAGGCTCCACAGAGTTTTTCCAGACTGGTCAGCTCTTTCTTTCCAACGAACAAAGACACGGAGCAGCCGCTTCTTATCAGAGATCTGATTCTACCAGCACTGGTGGCTGTCAAAAGCCACAGCACCAGACTCTCAGCTGGTGAACTCAGCATAAACGTGGTGCCTTCAAATCTGGGCTCCGGCTCCTCCTCTGCCTACCCCTCGCCTCAGCCCAAATCCACGTGTCTCCTGCTTTTGGCTCCCATTCCCCACTTAGTCAGCTCACCCCGCCGTTGTTTGGAGCCTTGGTGTGTTTTAGTAGCTGTAAAATCAGCCGCGTTAGTTCATAAATTACGGGAGGGGTTCCGAGATGCTGCTCCCTCTAAACGTTTGCTGCTGGAGATGGATGGGACGGCCAAGGGCTGAGGTCATTGGTGCTTTGTGTTCAGCAGGAGAGGGGGAATTTGCGGCGCTTTCCAGCCAGGGACCGTCGGGGTTATGCAACTCCATGGAGCCCCGGAAAGCTGCAGCCCATCCCTGCTCGGGATGCGCCTTCCCAAACACCCTCTGTGCTCCGAAGATTGACACTTGCTGCCTTCCCAGACACAAAGGCACAGTGGTTTCCATCCCAGAGCCCGTCTCATCTCCCCGGGTTGTGCTGGTGCGGAGATCGAGCAGCCCAGGCTGCGGGGATGGGTCATGCTCTGAGCTCTCCCTGCCAAAAACACTTCTGGGAACAAAGACGCTGCTTGGTTTTTTTTTCCAGCGACTGAAGTAAATCTTAGACAAAAAACCCAGAGGGAGCTGTTGGCACACATCAAGCAGCCATCAGACAGGAATCCTGCTCACAGC
Organism: Ptilonorhynchus violaceus; assembly: GCA_013397565.1. NCBI lineage: Eukaryota > Metazoa > Chordata > Aves > Passeriformes > Ptilonorhynchidae > Ptilonorhynchus > Ptilonorhynchus violaceus. The sequence continues at coordinate 112,583 of VZRJ01008540.1, forward strand.
TCAGCCAGCTCCTTGACAGGCAGGAGTTTAGAAACCACTTAGCACATGAAAGCTGGTAAATATGTGTGTGTGTATATATATGTATATGAGACGCTTATGCACAGGGAATCTGAGCTAAGCATCTCATTTTCCGAAGCTGGAAATGTGTCACTCAGCCCCAGTTGCTAAACCGAGAGCAATCACAGTGATTGCTTTAGAGCTTGGGGTGGGGAGTCCAGCGGGGGCTCCTAGAGACACTCAGACCCCCAGCTGTGGGTTTAATGGGGTGGGTCTGGCTTGTGGCTCAATAGACGCACTAAGAAGCTGGTAAATGGCAGGAGATTCTTTGGAAAGCTTCTCACTGTGACATATTCCCTGTGCAGACTGCAAACTTCCCGGGAGACGAGGCTGTCTTCTGGATAGTGCCATGCAAACAGATGCTCCCCTGTAACCGAGCCTAGAGGAGTTCCACATTGGCATTGATTTTGCACTTGCTGGTGGAGCTCCTCCAAATTACTGCCAGGCAGTCACTTTGCCGGTCTGAGAGCCGGGAGCTGAAGCAGGAAATGTTTTCAGCAGAGTCTCTTGTTATTTGGTGATGTCCTTGGGACAGGCTGCGTGCCCACAGCTCCTCTGTCAACCCCCGGCAGCAGCCCGGCCTCCTCAATGGCCTGAGCCGGGGAATGAACTCCCTAAACTAAACACAGAGCGGGGATCAAAGGCATTTGGGGCATCTGCTGTCATCATTTGTGTATCTCAGCAGCTGCTCGGCTCTTCCTGCTGACTGATGGGTGTCCGTGTGACGCCAGCGCCTGGGAGAGGGATGGGCACTCAGGAATTACGGCAGGGATTAGGAGGAAGCTTTGGCTTCCAGCGTTGTACCGACTTGCCCGTTAAGTGCTTGATGGACTTGGGTTTTCTCAGAGGAGTTTTTTGCTTGGCACTTCCTCTTACCTCGGAGCTGCTCTGTGTTATACAACCGCTCCTGGCTCCCACCTCCGGATCCACCGCGGGAAAAGCTTCGTGTCGACAGGGCAGGTACGGAATAAGGTGTGCTGGCCTGGAGTTATTTATGAACTACGAACACATCCCTTGGCAAGGCAGCGATGCCTTGTCTCAGACAAGATTCTGTGAAAAAACCAGCTTCCCGCTTTTCCAGATGTGACTTGTTCTTCGCAAAGTTGGATTTCTGCTCGCAAGGGTTGGGTTCACGGCTCAGAGCGCAGAGGATGGAGGTGGGCAAGGGGCAGAGAACCCCCCCAGCACCCGCTGGGACTGCCAAGGGGGGGGCAGATCCCCTGTGCTGGGCAGAGCCCTCTCCAACCCCACCCACTGCATCTCCTACCGCTGTTCTTGCCTCTGGAGGAGATGTGGAAGTGCTGTTGATAAGCTCGTTAACGTAAATTAGAGCAGAATCCATTTGCATGAGATGGTTTCAGCGCTTCCAGGCTCAGGGCAGGGACGGCCTGCCCACCCTCCTCCTCCTCCTCCGGCAGGAGAGATGTCCTTGTCACTCAGGGTGTGTCGGCAGGGCCATCTGCCACCTTGAGAGGCCGTGTCACCACACGTGGGGCAGCGTTCACACGGACCACGATGCTCTGCTGGGCTTCGTCCCTTGGTTTTCAGGGCGCTTGGAGCAGCTGAGTCGCCTCCTCACAGCCCTCCCTGCCCAAGCCCTCCTTTTCCCACGGTTTTCCCAATCCTCACACAGCACAGCAAGCTCCAAACCCCTCGGGGGGCACTTCCCCCGCTGCACAGGAAGGATCGTGCAGGGAAATGCAAAGGATAGAGCTGGTGGTTGGATTTTATACCCCGTAAAAGCCCATTCCATCTTGGAAGCAGAAACAGAGAAGTGGGGGATCCAACTGTTATCCCTTGGAAAGCGCTCAGCTGACTCCAGAGGAGGATCAAATCTCCGTAATGCAATAAAGCAGAGAATGCGAAAAGATTCTGTAATCGAGGTGAAATCCAAATTTCCCCCTTGTCCCTGGGAAAAGGCACTGGCCTGTGGTCAAAAGTATGTTCTGTGCTGACCAACAAGTGATGCACAGGATCAGGAGCTGAGCAGTTTGGGAAAGGTTGTACAGTGGGAGAATAAAGGGCTAAACTGATAATCCTATCAGGAAAATATAACTTAATCTGGAACTGTGTATGAAAGATTGAACCCAAATCACAGCAAATTCACCAAATTTGCCTCTATCTGCTTCTCACCCCGGCAGGGGAATTGGCTGCCCAGCGTTTTATAACTAATTACCCGCATTACAAGCAAAGTGCACAGCTTTTCTTAGAAGAGAACTATCTTTTTTTCCCTGAAAGTTTAATCCTCATAAGAGGATTCCCATCCTGTCTTTGGCAGTCAAAAATCAGGCTTTTCACATGGCCCTTAGCAGAAAAAAATTCTACACTGTTCCCATCTGCATGGTGGTGCTGGGCAGGAGCCCCTGGCACAAAGCTCCTCAGACCACCAATTTAGTGCCCTTTCTTTCCACTTTTTCCCATTTCTTTGCTTTTATTTCTGTTCTGCTAGAGACTCCTCATGGCCTTTTAATGGCACATGCCTGAGAATTCAGCTTTCTGGGTGCTGCCCTGCTGACTGTGAGCTGCAAACGTCTCACCAGGGCCTGGGGCCTGTCTCCAGTGGGGCATCTCGACCCGTGGCAGGATGGACAGATGTCCAAATAACGTGGTTTTACTTTAGTGGATTAAAAAAGAGCAAACCTCAGACATCCCAGTCCTGGGAGGAGCAGTTCCACCAAGCCTGGCTGAAAGTTTTATCGTGTGGATGAGGAACATAACCAAAACCATGGATGTTATCTAAGCAAGCCCACAGCTGAAATGAAATGAAAAAGCCAATCATTCGTTCGTTTATTCACTCACTCACTGCCTTTGCTGTCACTGAAGGAAGCTCCCAACTCTGTGCAGCAAGCAGAGCTGTTTGACAGGAGCAGGGATGTCAGCGCTGGATTAACTCTTTATTTCACCAAGGAAAACTGCTGATCCCATGTGGATTCACCTCCAAAAAGCTTCATTTCCTCCGTGACCCCAAGCCCGGCTGCTGGAGCATCCCTGGGCAGAGCTGTGCCCTGAACCAGTGAAGTGAACACCTCCCATTCATTCCCACGTGGCTCTGGGGTCTGACCCAGCTCTCCCTGTCCCCAGACACGCACCAATCGCTGGGATGAATCTGCTGGAAAACCACTCACTAAGGAGATCACGGTGAGCCTGTGCCCACCAGTGGCGTCCATTGAGCCACCAGCCCTGCTGATGAGTTTAAAGTGTCTTGGAATGACAAATAAAACCCATCAGGGCCTGTGCTGTGAAGTCATCAGGCAGAAAATAATCGGGGAGGGACAAGTGCGGAGGAGGGGAGGGAATTAGCGACTCACAATTGGGTGGATTTTATATTTTCAATTGGATTAAAAGGCTCTTCTCTTTCCAGGGGGAGCTCACCCCCGAAGGAGCCCCTTTCCCACAGGCGGGAGGCTGCTGGGCAGCCAGAGAGGAACACCCCACACCACAGGTGTAGGACGATGCTGGGACAAGGAGGACACTTCCCAAAGGATGAACAGAACGAGCTGGCCCCGAGCCCTGCCCTCCCACTGCCCCTCGCTCGGCCGTCCAGCCCCAAAGGACCCGTATTGGGGGAAACAATGGGTTTAAAGACGAACGCCGGGAAAAGATAAAGGGCACACAAAGGCACACGATGTTCCCCAAGCCCTGCCTGTCCTCTGCCGCTGCCAAACCCTCCCGTGGCAGCGGATCTGCCTTTCGAGCGCTTTGCAAAGCATCTGCTGCCCCGGCGGTGCTGTGAAGCGTCGAGGAAGGACAAACGCAGAAGAGGCTCGAGCCACTCCAGGGCTTGGGGCCGCTCAGTGAAAAATAAGCTGAAGCACCACTCAAGCCTCCACTCCACGGAAACAGTTCCTGGAAATGAATGGAGCGAACAAAGCGCCCGTTCGTTCGTGGAGAACAGAGCGGGGAGGCTCTTCGGGAGGGCAGCGTTTGGATGCCGGGCTTTGTGCTGGCCCCTGTGGAGTTACCTCGGTGCTCCGAGGCTCTGTACGTCTGTAGGATATTTTTGGATGGCGCAGTGGGGGCAGGTCCCACGCTGTGACGCTGGAAGGGTCACCGGGGGCTGCAGGGACAGGCTGCCTGTCCCCCTGTGCGGCCAGGGCACAGCAGGGCCTTGGAGCAGCGCTGCTGCCAGAGACCCCCCAGACCCCCAAGTGCTGGCTCAGAGCTGGGTTTTACCCCAAACACACCCCAAAATGGCGTTATTTCGTGCATGCCCTCCCTGGGACAGGCAGCAGGGGCTGGTGGCTTTCTGCACGGGATGGGACAACACTCTGACCCCGTGGAGAGGGGCAAAGCCAGCCCATCCTCACTCCCAAGTGCCCTACCTTGCCTTCCTTATCTAGGAGGGAGCAGCACAGCCCCAGTGACCTGCCAACCTGCAACCCTTGGCATAAAACACTTTTATATAGGCTGCACCCATTCAAACTGCTTTTATCCCTCCATCACAGCCCTGCTAAACCTCTCCGATCCCCTGGGCTAATCCAGCCACCTTCAAACCGCTTCGAGTCCAAGCGACAAGTGCGACAAGCAGGGAATAAACCTTTCCCACTGCAGAAATCCTCACTCCGGTGTGCTCTGTGGGTGTAGGAGCTGCGAGGAGCTCCCCAAACACCCGAACCAGCGCGGGGCATCTCGCTGAGCACGAATAATTTGTTAATGGGGCAACGTAAATACGATGGACCGCACATTGAAGCTTTGGGGCTGCGTCAGAATTCCTTTAAGGCTGCTAACAGAACGAAGGGATTGATTAATTAGCTCGCAAACCATCGTGACTTCCCGCTTTTGTGGCAGTATCTGTCGGAATATCAAGGCACTTGACGGTGAGTAAATAAGTGAGATGCCACGCATACCACGGGCAGCCGATTCAGGGCTTTGGCCAGCAAAATAAACACTTCAGGTCTGATAAAAAAAAAAAATGTCCTGTTTGGAGATGGCTGCGCTATAATTAAATGCAGGAAAAGCAAAAAAAAAAAAAAAAAAAAAGCGGCCACNNNAAAAAAAAAAAAAAAAAGCTGCCACCTCCTCCCTCCGCTGCTCACAACAACAGTTTGGGGGGGCAGGCCAGGTTTGGGGAAAATTTGGGAGGTCTGAGGTGGAGCCAGATTCCCAGTCATGCTCAGCCTCCTCCTCTTGTGGAAAAAGAGATCAACCCTCCAAATTCTCCTCCTGCGCAGCGGCTTTGCCCCAGTGAGGTGGGAGAAGATCCCAGCCTTAGGTGGTGATGCCAGGAAAGGTCTTTGCCTGCATCCTGCCCTCCGCAAAATGGCATTTATTGGCGGGGTTCTGCCCTGCAGGGCAGAGCAGCGACTCGTTTAAATAAAGATATTTGCTCAGAGGAAGCTTTTTAATTCCCCCTCAGTGTCCACAGCAGCGGAGGAACGGCGCGAGGAAGGAGTTCAAACGCTGGGGAAATACAGACAGCCCATAAACAGGAACTCCCAAAAAAAGAGAGAAATCCTCAATCCCAAGGCATGTCCTGCCCTTAATCACCACACACTCAGCTGCCACCTCGCTGCTGCCTTTTCCTGGAGGTTGGAGGTTGGAGTGGCTGGTCCTCAGCAGAGCCCCAGCTCCCCGAGGATTCTCAGGTAGCTCTTGGCGTTATCCACATCTCAAGCATCTCTCCTGGTTTTTAACCTCCAGCTCAGTGCCCGTGGAAAACTTCTTTTATTGCTGTCTCATTTCAGAGTAGTTCAGTGCATTTGGGGCTGTTCCATGCCAGGCTGTGCAGGGCTGGGGAGGAAAGCTGGGATGAGCCAGTGTTTGCTCCCAGTGCCATCCTGGGTGGATGAACCCCCCTTGCACGCCTTTTTTTTTTTCCCTAAAAAACCTCTTTTGGCCTTGGGCACTGCGGTGCATGGCAGGGGCTGCCCATGCCCTCTGCTGGTTGGAATCCTGGGAGTTCTGAGGGATTTTGTGCCTTGAACTTCTTTAGGAACAAATGCATTTGGTCAGCCCTGGAAAAGGGAAGGGGTTTAGAGGAGCTGGGGGCACTCCTGATGGGAAGATGCTCATCAACAAACCCCACAGACACTTTTTGGAGCAGTTTAGGAGTTGGGCAGCTCCACACAAACCCTGTGGACACCTTTTGGAGCAGTTTAGGAGCTGGGCAGCTCCTGGTGTGGCTGTGTGAGGACGTGGGGTGGCAGTGGCAGGACGAGGCTGGCCCGGGAGCCCAGGGAGTGACTCATGGGCACGGAGCCCCTGCCAGCCCCACCAGCTCCCGCTGACTTCAGCGCCTGAGAGTTCTTGGTGTTTCTCCCTCTTCCCTTTCAGCACAGGAATTGTTACTCATTCCCCACACAATGCCAGGTAGGCTTTATTGTGGAACGGGCAATGACATGGAGCGGCTGGGCATGGGAATGCCATTGATTTTAACTCTGGATTTCCTACATGACTTCAAAATATAACAATCACAGATATTAAGGAGTTGGCACCAGGAGCAGTTTGGAGGATAATTATGTACTATGATCTAATTTTTGGGATCTGTACTCATTGCCAACTCTCTGCTGCTTTCCTGTCTCCCTCGAGAGCAGCTCAAGCAGCAGGGTCCTTAACTCCATCATCCCCTGGCTCACTCTCACTTCTTTTCTCTTTTTTTCCCATTTTTCTCCCAAGTCTTATGGCAGAGCCTCTATCTCAACCTGGAAGAAGTCAGGCTCTTCTTCCGAGGTCCTTATCACTGTAATCCTTGGGAAAAAATTGAATTAAACTGGAACAAAGTTGGCATCTTTCAAATTTCCTGCACCATTCGGTTCCAGAAGTTGATGCTGCTGCAGATTCAGTGACTGCTGCCAAGTTGGGCGTCTGTGGGTGTACACCAAAAACCCTACAGCTTTATCACTGCTTGAAGAGGGATAAATGGTTGAAGAGCCATTTTCCTGAGTCCTTATAAGAAAAGAACAAGTACACAAGTGAAGAACTGCAGCATCCCAGTGTTCCCAATGTGTGTGGAATGTCTTTAGGCTCATGGAGAATGGGATAGAGGACATCGAAGCCACACTTTTTCTGCACTGTTTGGACTCCTGACACCACCACACCTCCTTTCTGTCTCAAGCTGGGGCAAGTTCAGCTCCAGTCCTGTCCCCACGGGTGGCTGCTGCCTTCCCACTTGGTTTGTTTGTGCAAACAGCTCAGCAAACACAAAGCCAGGCTTAAAGAGCTTGGGGGAAGTGTTTGTCTGTCCCTACAAACGCTCCTGTCCGGGCTGTGCTCACACTCCTCTTCCAGCTGACATTGCTTTGGATATCATCTCTTCTGTGATTCATTCCTGAGCACTAAATAGGATTCTTTGGAAAAGCTGTTTTGCTTCCTGTGACTGAGCTGCTGCTGAGTGGACCCACGTTGGTGAGCCCCAGCAGGGCAGGACTCGCTGCTGTCACTCTGTGACATCACTGGGGACGCTCAGTGGCCCTCAGGAACACGGAGAGGCTGCACACCTGAGCCCAGAGGGAAATAAAACTGGATAAAGCTGGAATTTGCAGTTCCTCCTGCTGCTCAGTAAGGGCTGGCATTGCTGTAGCTTCAGTTTTCAGTTTATCATCTGTAGGGTGAGCACATTCGGGGGTCCCCAATCCCTGGAAGTGTCCAAGGCCGGGTTGGACAGGGCTTGGAGCAACCTGGGCTAGTGGAAGGTGTCCCTGCCCATGGCAGGGGGTGGGACTGGATGGGCTTTAAGATCCCTTCCAACCCAAACCATCCTATGCTTCCATGATTTTGGGATCACTTTTGGAACTAATAACTGCTAACGTCTGCATGGATCAGAAATATCTTGTAAATCCATGAGCATCCATGAACAGAGAAGAGTCCTAAAGCCATGGAATTCTCCAGGCAGTCTGTGAGACATTCACTAGAAGTTCCAAGCACACAGACAGCTCTGAAAAGGCAGGTGAGGAGAGTGAAATTTTTCAAACACCCAGCTCGACTTGGGGTATTTCAATTTGGGACCCTTTGCTACTTTTTGTCTGAAAATACTCAGTTTCTACCCACAGCAGCCCCCATACAAGTCCCTCTACCCCTGCACAGTTGAGCAGAATCTGTTCCCAGAGCAGCAGCTTTGTCCCAGCTCCGTCAGCAGCCTCAGCCCTCGCTCCGGGGCACTGTGGAGCGAAAATGAAACAGCGTCGAGACAGCACCCGAGCAAATTCATTCTCATTTCCTGATACAACAACCCATCCCCTCAGGCTTTCTTCTAGAAAAAGAAAGAGGAATCAATCAAACACTCAAAACATGATAAAATAAACAGCATGCGGTGGAAAATCTGCTTTCCCTTGTTTTCCTCGGTAGGAAGTCAGCAGGGCTTTGATGTGGGGACACACATTTGATAGCAGCGCTGACAGACAGGCCCCCAGAGGCTCTGGGGGAGGGTTTGGGCTCACACAAACACCCCCACACCCACGTACGTCCCTGCAAGGGCACTGAGTGCTCCCGATCCCAACCCCCGGATCCCGCGGGGATGGGCTGCCCCAGGCGCCGGCTTCAGCTGCTCCCACAAACACCACGTGCAAGGATCCTGTTTCTTTTTTCCCTTTGGTTCCTGTTCTGGCTGGAGATTAAAACCCTAAGTGTCAGAAGTTAAAGAGCAGCCCCCTCCCCTCCAAGACGTGGTGGATGCTCGGGGAAAGGTTTGATCTGGGAGAGGTTTGATCCGAAATTCTGAGGAGACTCAGGTGGGCGTTGCAGCCCAGGAGCCAACAAGGGGCTCTTCAAAACTTGGGATGTCGGGAGCAGGGCCACGGTCACTCCCAGGAAATGTCACACTCTGCTCTACAGAGACACTCAAAGCACTGAGAAAAGAGCTCTGGCTTTTCTCTTTGCTGGATCCTGGAGGCTCTGCAGATCCTGGGATGGTTCACAAGGTGCCACCCTCCTGATAATCCCCTCCCAGAGCATCTCATCCAGCTCAAGCTGCTCAAACTGGGAGGATTTTTTTCCTCCTGGAGTTTCAGGAGTTCCTGTTCACAGCCCTGTCTGCTGGTCACCCGCACCACACGAATTTCAAGTCCTCAAAACTCTGCAAAAACACAAAAATCGAGTAAAACCATCTGAAGAGAATCCTCACATTTGGGTGCCACTATTCTTATTAAAAACGGGATTTTTGCCTCCAAGCTTCCCGTTTAAAACAACACCCACTTGTACCAAGCTGGTGCTTGACCACAGCGATGGTTTCTGTTGCCACCAGATGGTTTTCATCGAACTCAATCTTTTTGTTCCGAAATAATAACATCAGCAATTGTGAACGAATTAAGTTGTCTCAGCTCTCACTTTCCCACCAATTAGAGTGAATTATGAACAACTCTTGAAGAAGAGAATCTCCCTGCTCTCTTATTGCTGCTAGAAGATATATTTGCCTGGTGGCCAGCTCTGTATGATTTGACTGATTTATAGGCCCATAACTTACGGAATTACAGGTGATCTTTTTTTCAGAGCTTTAACTTCGAGTGGTTTCTTTTTCTTTTCTTTGAAATCGTGTGGAAAATGAATATGATAGATTTTCCCTCCATATATTTTCAGCCCTCTAATAACGAGCTGAATTTCACTCGCAGCTTTCCAGCCTGCACCCTCGCCCCACATTAACTCTGGAACTCGTCATTCCAAACACACTCGAGCTGAAATGGGCTTCAGGCTGTCTAAAATATTGATCAACCTTTAACCCTATAAAAAGCCAGTAAGAGACTCAGGAACTTCTTAATAAATTTAGGCATGTGGTGACTTTTTTTTCCATTAAAAGTCAAACCTGCAGAATTTTATGCGGGGAAGACTTTTAGGGTGTTATCAGCAGAAATCATCTTGCAGTGAGAGCAGCGCTGCTGTTGCCAAAGCATAGATTTGGTCAAACTTTTTTTGGGACACAGAAAAAACCCCTACAAACGTTTATTCCTTTTTGAGTAGAGCTGAAACCATCCTTAAATGATGGAAAAATTTAGGGCTATTCTTGTGTTACGACACCGCTATGTCTGACCTGGAGGAGAAACGTCGGAGTCCGGATTCCTCCTCCTATGAAACATCCTCTGGTTCCCATCAGCCCCATCAGAATTTATGGGGTCTCCATGGTTGAGTGGAGCTTGGAGGATTAATTTAGCAGGACGGAGATGCCAACTCTCCTACACTTATCTGAACCTAAAGCAGTCTCTGATTTCCCCAGAAAAAATCTGTGCTTAGAATTGTTGACGAGATTAAAAAAGAAACCCGTCCCTGTACTCCAGGAGTTATTCTGAGATTGAAAAATCCAAGAGGTTTAGAGATTTAAAAAATGTTCACTAAAGAAAACAGCTCCTTTAGCTTCTTCTAAATCTGCTGGAGTACCTGGATATGTGGAATTTTGCTGCTGTTGGGCTGAACTTCGGTCGAGTTATAATTTCTCCTAAGTTATTTTTTCTGGTCATATCTAAAAAAGTGAAAAGCTGACGGTGAAGAAAGAACCTCTGCCTGGCCCACCTGAAAACGATGTCATGGAATTCCTCAGTTCCCTGTGTGCTGGCTGGCCAAATGTCTCATTGTCATAGGAAAGAGGGAAGGATTTGTTGTGAAATAACAAAAAGCAAACAAACAAACAAAATTAATAGCTTAGGCTTGCAGAAATGCCTCCAGACAAGCTGTGCCAGTTGGGGTCAGCTGAGTCTCCCAGGACATGAGGAATTAGTGGTGTTTTCTATGGGATAAGGGAAAGAGAAATTGGCTCTGGGTGTTCCTCCCAGTACCTGAGCTTTCTGTGATGATTTTTTTCAATCCTATGATGCTGGAGCCCTTCAAACTGGTTATGAAAAATCAGTGGCACTTTGCCTCTATCCTTCCATTTCTCCTGTTCTCTGGATTGCATTTTCCCTGACCCAAAAGTTACCTCTTTGCTCTGATGGATGCCCCATCACAGAATCGTGGAATATCCTGAGCCGGGAAGGACCCACAGGGATCATCAGCTCATGTTCACTGTTGTCGTTGTGTTTCCACCTTCTGAAGAGATCAAGCACAACCTGTGTGAAGGTCAGAAGGTGCTGGAGAGGACCCACATCCCACAGGTGTCCCACGTCCCAGAAGGGACAGGACAGGCTCTGCTCCTCAGGGAGCTCCCGGGCTTGTCTGTGGAATCCTGACTGTGACATGGGGTCGAGTCCATGACATCCGTGGAGAGCAGGCAGATGGACTTGCAGAGGACCCATCCAACCTCAAACAGCTACACCAGGATGGGTTGGCAGCAGCCTCTGGATGTGCCCACCCCTCTGTGTGGACTGGGGTGGCAGGGGAGTGACACCCACTGCACTGCCCAGCCGGACACGGGGCTCTGGCATCTGCTCCTGCTCGGCTCTCCCCACCCTCTCCCACCAGGAGCTGGTTCCAGCAGCACCATCTCTACTCTCACACAAGGAGGGAAGGGTGGGATATGGCCGATGAGGTGTCCCAAGCCCATCCATGGTGGCACAGCCGCCTCCAGCACCCCACGGGATGGATGCGGTCCCGCGGTGGCCCCTGGGCGGGTGCCAGGGAGCCGCTTTGCCTGTCTCAGGCTCACGTTCTCCTGCCATCTGCAGATGGTTGTTGCCGAGCTCAAAGTCCACTGGCTCCTGAACAGCCTCATCCAGTCATCCCGGTGGGATAACTGGAAGGGAGCATTGTTATTATCCATCTCCCAGCCAAAGGTGCTGCACCCCGGCGCGTTAAACGGCACAGCAACCACAGGCTGCTTTATGAACTGCACGCCAGAAATCCAGCCCCGTTGTGAGAGGAAAAAGGGAATGAAGCACTTGAGAATCCAATCTCTTTGGTGCTAATTTTAGGCCTGCGTGCTGGCACGGGGAGCTGGTTTCATCCCCTCAGCTCTGGGGCTGCGCCACAGAGTCAGCTTTACAGACTATTAGTGGCTCAAATAGCACTTCATATGCAAGAAGTGAGGGGAAAATCACCGGGTCCCTCGGCTTTGTGGGGTTTGAGCTGAGTTATGCAAACAAAGTTACTTCAACTGTGGAGTTATTTACAGGTTGGCTCATAAAAGCCTTAGTGACAGATTTAAATGAATTAATTTTTCTGACTTTCATTCGCTGTCTTCCCCCCTTTTTCCCCTCCAGCTATTACATGTAATTACAGGAAATCTTCGTATATCACATCTTCAAAAAGGCACAATGAAAAGCAATAGCAAAGATATTCACTTCTCCTTTCTTTCGTATTTGTTTTGGAGGGGATGAAAGGGTGTGGTGGAGCTTTTCCTTGCAGCACCTCCGAGCTCCGCTCAGATCACCCAGTGCAGACACCCCGAGCACTCCTCTCCTCTCTCAGTACAGACAAGACCTGGCAACCCTGCAGCAATTACTTAGTGCTTTCTTGGCTTTGAAACTGCCTTTAATGATTATGTGAGACATCCACAGCAATCAATCTAAATACGGCCTTTTTTCTTTTTTCTTTTTTTTTGAAGCATTAAAGAAGAAATGCAAATGGTTCTTTTTTTAAACCTGGGTGTTTGCTTGCTCATGGAGAAAAAGAGTTGTTGACTGTTGTACTGACATCTAAAAGGCAAAACTCAAAAGCACAGATTTTATTTTGAAGACATCAACTCCTAAACCAAAGTGCAGGAGCCCAGAGCTTTGGTGAGCAAAGAAGGGGGACAAGAAAACATCTGGAATTTGTCATGATGAGCCTAAAATATCACCAAGCCCACCTTTGTCCCCACCAGAGGGTATAAAAGTAGATTGGGAGAGCAAGGGAATTAAGTAAAAAACATGGTGGCCATGGTTGGAGAAAAGAGGGAGAGAGAAAGAAAAGCGCTGCTGGTTTGGTTGCCTCCAGAGAAAGAAGTTTGTTTTTGAAATGGAAAGGAAAAAAAAAATTTTCCACTGGAACCTGGGCAGAGAGTCAGAATGAAATAGATGTAATTGAGGCACAGGCCCAAATGAGGGATTACATTACTGATATGTTTTTTCCCTAAATGATTCTTCTTTTAATTTTATGTACTGTCAGGAAAACCTCTTAGATACATAAATACTGCTGGAAATTAAATTGGTCTAAAAAATGCGGGGTTTATCTTTCCTGACAGAGGCAAATCAAAGGATAAGGGCTGGATCTTTGATAGAAACATAACAGAGTTTGTGCCAGGGAGGTTTTACCACTTCCATCCAGTGCGAACAACTTGAAAACTCCGTTGGTTTTCAAGGCACTGGCGTGGATGTTTATAAAGAGAACTTGATTTAAATCAAATAGAGTCCAATTCCTCATCCCTGTTAGTGGGATCACTTCTGGACAGGATTCAGACAGACCCAACACCCCCACCCATCACAACCATCAGGCTGACATCACCTTCCAGTTCCACGTATTTTTACCACCACATAAATTGCATTGAAGCCCAGTGATATCACTGCTCCAAAATCCCCCTAATCCTCAAAGCAGATACAACCACAGGGGTTTAAACACCTCTGCTAATCCCTTATAGAGAATAATAAATCATTTATTTGACGAAACTTTATCTCTCAGACACCGACACGGACACGGCTGTGACATGAAACGCCAGGAGTGATCCAAGGGTTAAGCACAGGAAGTCAGAACTGAAAACTTGACTCAATTAAATCACAGATTTAGGCAATTTTCTGATCTGCAGATGAAGGCTGAGTTCCTGGCGAGTGATGTAAGTTGTGTCTTGCTGGTGGACACGACTGCACACGACACATTTCAGGTATCCCAGAACAAGTTCCCGATCCATTTGGCTGATCCCCAGAGGAGACTTTTGCAAGGCTTTGCTTTCCCAAGAGCTCTCACATGAGGTCCAGAAAATGTTCCCTCCCTCCTGAGAAATTCCCTGAGCTATGTGAAAAAAAATGAAACTTTACTGTGTATCACCAGAAAGAAGGAATATAAAAGTCCCCCCAAAACTGCAGCAACCAGAAGGCTTTAATATCTTTATCCTCATGGCAGAGGCACAGCCGTTCTTTAAGAGCTTTGCTGGAAGTGGCTTCCAGCCAGGAAAAGTCCTCAAGGATTTAAAAATCCCACACATCCACATGTCCATGGATAACTGACCTTACCTGTCCCTTATCTTTTTGAGGGATATGACCCGAGAGGAGGTGGAGCAGGACTGCAGTGAGGGGCACAAACCCTCCACCTCGGATTTCCCTCTGTTCAGCTGTTCCCTGCTGCTCACCAAATGTAAACAGATTTTCCATGAGATATTGGGCTGTTATGGTCATAATCCCAAGTCTATTTTGTCTCATATTCTGAGAATTTACAAACTGCAGAAGCAGCACAAACAATGGGGTCAATAAGAACTCAACCCATCCCTGAAACTGGCTGGTGTGAGAGTGAGCTGGGACAGCTCTTTGGGGCTGGAAATTTGCCTTTTTCCTTGGGAAATCGCTGGGGGAATTCAGGGAGACAAACTGGAATTACACACGGAGGACTCTACCCAGGTGATAAGGATGTAAAAGTCCTTTGAGTTGGATTTTAAGATGGATTTTCTTGGAAAATCATACCCAAGGGTAGCCAAGGCATAGCCCCATCTACCCAAGCTTCCCATAGGAAGCATCACTGTGATGCTGCAGTTTGACAAGTCTCATTCTCTTTCAAAAGATCCTGGAAACATCCAAATGCTGGTCCAAATCCAAATGGAAACCTTAAATTCGGGAGAGAATAGCAGCAGTGGAGGCGTTCGGGAAGCGAGGACACGCAGCAGTGAAATGCTATCCCACCATGGACGCTTTCCTTGCTGGGGCTTGTTTGCTCTGCAACAACTTTGGAGCCCTGCATGGTTACAATTTCCTTTGATTTTTTTCTTTTTTTTTTAAAAAAAAAAAGGATAAAGTGAGAAAACAGAAGGGAAAAGAGAAAAGAAAAAAAAAAAGTGATTTTTAAATCAACTGTCATTCCTGGCAAGGCTGAGCATCCCGACAAGGTATTTGTTTATTATCAGGTATTTCCTCAGGATCAAATCCAGGGGAGAGAAGTCTGGTCCTGGTTAAAGTCTGCTTAAAACCCTCCTTGAGAAGAGATTTCTGCAAGGAAATTACCTAACGTGGGGCAGAGGCTGAGTCAGCGGCAGCGGCTTCTCCGGGGCATTGTTGGTGCCTGAGGGGTTTTTTTTTAGCCCCGCCGAGGGCGCCCAGTGAGAACAGCGGCTGGTCCTGGCTCACAGAACGGGATCAAAGCTCCAATTGTTTCCGAGGAAATGACCCAGCAGCAGGAGCAGAGTTGGACACTGCCTCTGCTCCCAGCCCCCACCAGCACCCCTTGGCCACCTCGGTTGGGGTGAGGGTACACGGGCGTCCACTGGACCCCTTTGGTGGTGGAACAGCGTTTCCTAAATCCCTCCTCTTCCCATCGTGGGAGTTTTGTGCAAAGCTTGCCACCTCACCAAGGGGTTTTCCCAGTCCTTGGCTGCTTTTGGGAGAAGGGGACACCACTGTCCTGTCACCCGTGGCATGGTGGGACAGCAGGAGGGAGCCGCGGGTGCTGTCTCATCCCAACTGGTGGATTCTCCAAGGAAATGTCCTCATCCAGCAGCAACCAGCAGCGGCACTGCCCCATCCAGGCAGGAGATTCAAAGCACAAAGGATGGAAAAGACCTATGAGTTCATCCCTGCCACTTCCCTGCCAGCAGCCAGTCGGATGCATTTAATTGTCTCGTGATGGGACTTCCACCGTTTCTTTGGAAAAAAAAGCTTCCCCTACGGAGCTGAGCTCAGGGACACTTCAACCCACGGTCGGGGCAGGCAGCTACAGAGCACGTGACCAGGGTTGAAATGAGGCTTTGGAGGCAAAACACCGACTGAGCAGGTTGTTGTATTATTTTTCCAAGGTCACCGTTGGAATATCTGGCAGGCTTTATCTTATGGCTGGGAAATTTTACTGTACTTGCAGAAAACAAGCAATATTTTTAATTCTTCTGCCCGACTCCTCGCTGTTTGTGTTGGTTTAACTTCACTGACCCTAAAACACGAAAGCGGAGTAACGTGGGCTTGAAGCGGAGCCCGAGGTGGATGTGAGTGATGTGTGTAATACAGTAAATGACTGGGGAGCAAACATCCAGCAAGCATCCTGCATGGAAACTCTTTCATCTGCATCGATCATTGACGTCCCTGCTGACAGAGCGTGGTCCTGCCAGCGGCCTCTGATCACTCTGAAATGTCTCACAAATATCTCTCCCTGCACTTAAGGTTTTCCGCCGCTAAGAAATATCTTAATGCTGCAGATTTGTTTACAAGGGGTGGCTGTTTCCACTTGCTGGAGCGTTTAAAAAGTTGTTTTTTCCAACCACAAAGTAGATCTAAACATTAAGTGTTTCTTAAGTTGGGTTTCCAGCTCCTAGACTGCTATAAACATTAAGTTTCATTGGTTTAAAGCAAAATACAGCGAAAAAATTGCTGCTTTCAGTGAGGCTCTCATAACATTAAAAAGAAAAACGAAAAAAAGAGGATTTTAAAAGAAATTTTATTTTTAAAAAGCTCGTTGTGCAATGCCTATGCCATCCCTGTGGTTGAAAACAGGGTCATGGGGAAAAAGCACTTCCCTATTTTCACTGACAGTGCCAGGGGTGGGTTTTGGTCCTGTCCCCCTTCCCTGCCACTCTGCTGCTCCCTTGGGAAGGGAAGCTGATAATGCCAGCTCTGCTGCCACCAGCTCCAGCCAGTGGAAATGTGATCCTGGCACCTTCCCTGGCAGGGAATTCCCAGCAGAGTGGCTGGTGGATGCTTTGGGGGCTGTAAAGAAGTGGGACTTGAGCTCTGCTCTGAGGGGACACCGAGCCCTCTGCTCTCAGTTGTCCCCAGTGTCTGTAACAATTGTCTTTACAATTAAAACCCTTTCCTAAGCCAAGCACGGGGTTCATCCAGGGCTAAAGCCAAGGAGAGGTCGGTGCCCACCTCCTGCCATGTTCTCCAGAGCATCTCTGTGTCTCGACATCACCAACATCAGCTGGATCTTAAGGAATCCCTGGAAGTGTTTAAGGTGAGATTGGATGGAGATTTGAGCAGCCTGATCCAGTGGAAGGTGTCCCTGCCTACGGCAGGGGGGTTGGAATGAGATGATGTTTAAGGTCCTTTCCAACCCAAGCCATTCTGGGATTCAGTGATGATGAGGATTACCACGATCACCTCACTTTCCAGGGTCTGCTCCTCTGCAGGTTTTTATGATGGTTGTCTGAAAACTAACAACCCAAATGAGTGATTTCTGTTAAACACAGGCAGCTGTATCATTATGAATTCCCAATTAGATCACTGGAAGGGAATGATCAATAGGAAAATAATTGCTGATTTGGAGTAGAACACACAGTGTGTGGAAAACACTGCTGGGACATAGAAACAGCCCTTGGATCAGCTGTGGTGTCCCCAGCTGCCCCAGCAGGTCTACAAAAAGGACTCTTAATTCACACCCAGGTTTACTGACTATGATATTTCTGCAAACTCTTTAAAATTAAGGAAGTTCTGGTGTTGGTGGGAATTAATTCATGACTTGAGCGTTCTGAATTCCTGATAAACTCTGCCTAGGCTGGAACTCCTTGTGCCTTCAATATCCGAATGATTAACCCTGAGTCAGTCCAGGACTGGCTGCTGAGTGCTGGGAGCTGCTTTTCCTCAGGCAGGAAGGGAGAGCCACTCTCAGCTGGCTGCCCCTGGGGCTGGGGTTCTGATAAATCTGCCGTCAGATCTCACAGCAGTCCATCCAAACTCCTGCCAGGCCACGCCGGTGCTCCGTGTCCTGTGCTGGATCTGTCCCCATGCTGCTGGGGATGTCACCTGGCCTCCTGCCCTCCAGCTGAGAGGAAACTTCCCACGGGATCTGGATACTGCCCTGGGCTCAGGCTCAGCACAGCTCCCGTCTGTTCTTCTGGGGGCTCCTGTGATGCTCGGGTGCCACGTTAGCAACTCTTGAAGCAGATTGTGAAAATTCCAGGTTTTTTGCCTCTCTGGTGTATCCTCACTTTCCTTATGGGAAGCTCTCAATGAATTGATCTGAAGTTATAAATCTTCTTTAAACATGACTTAGGTAGTGCACGTGTTCAAACTCAAACGCTGCTTCAATATTTCTGCTGTAAATGTGTTATTCTCATCGGGAAAGGCACATCTTGGAGTGCCAGGAAGCTCCTGGGTATTTTGGGATGGCTCAGAAGTGGAATCTCCTTGCTAGAATTCCAGTATCCTCTGCACAAAGGAAGGAGCTGCTGATCCTACAGTCTGGTCGAAATGTCGAAATGAAGCGATTTTTAACATTCTGAAAGTAAAAACATATTTTCCTTCTCAGTTGTTGTTATTTTAGGAGGCACTTTTAATCAAAAAGTTGCATGAAAAGGAAAGCCACTTGTATCTCCAAAACATTTCAAGTGGAAATTGTTGATCCACTCTCACTTTAGCCAAAAATACAAAAGCACTTCACGACGATTAAACAATAAATGTCTGTCATTCCTCTCCACAGTCACTTCTCTGCTTCCCTTATGATGTTGTTCATTTAAATGTGACCACAGCATCCAAGTTTCCTATGACCAGAGTTTATCCTGGTCTTTCTCACTTCCCTCTCTCCCCATCTAAAGATTTTCGTTCTCTCTGTAGCTCTTTGGCCGCTCGGGAACAGCGTAGGAAACTCCACACATCAAAGCATCCACGTGGGAAAGGGACAGGGAAGAGCTCAACAGCAGCCAAAAAAAGCCTCTTTCTCTCATCTTTTCCCTGATCCGAGTCAGTCCAGAAGAAGGAGCCCAATGCTGTGGCTGGCCCAGCCCTGATTCCCTGTTGGAGCAGGACAAGGATACCTGTGGCAGTCTAAGCACGGCACAGTGCTCGGAAATCAGGGAAAGTTCATCTCCAGCCCCCAGGCGGGGATGGCTGCAGGGAGACAACGTTTCTGCAGAATGCACAGAGCCTCCAGAATGGCACAGCGTAGAAATGGGAACAGGATATGTTTTTCCCATGGTTTGGGAACAACGTGAGCACTTTCTCATGGTGAAGCACTTTGGCACACCTGTGCACTTGGAGAGCTCTCTTATACTCCAAGGTCTCCTACTCAGCTGTTAAGGACTCTTTTCCTCTCTAAGAACATGGATTGATCACGTGGAAATACAATTTGGTTTTGTATTTGTGCTGGATCGTGGATCAGGAGGAAGTTGCAGCATGTTCTGGCTCCTGAGCGGAGCTTTCTGCTCCGCAGCTCGGAGTGAGAGAGGAGCAGGGACAGCCCGGAGATGTTTACACAGCTCGCTTTTTATTTTGACCCTCCTGAATAGGCAGAAATTGTTTACATGCTGCAGAGGATGTTTTGCCACTGTCACTTCCTCCACAAACGTCCTCAAGCTTCGAGTGCTGGCAGAGACAAATCACCGCTGATGCCTTTGGCCGGAGTGTCCCGGGAGAGGGGACGGATCTCGCTCCTCACCGGGCCCATCAATCCTGGAATCAGCTCTGCCACATCTAAACAAATCACAGGTGCTTCGGGGCATCTGCATCTTGTTATTCCACATTATTTTGGATGGGATGCAGAACAACAGGAGCTCCTGAATCCCCAGGCAAGCGGGATGAGCACTGTCCTCAGAAATCTCCATCCCACTCCTGCCCCAGCTGTGGGCTCCTGGTGGGAACCACACAAACATTCAGTGCCTTTGGCTTCTTAAATATCCACTCCAGTGAATTCAGAGCTGCATCTTGGATTTGAGGACCAGTTTGACGTGGTCAGGGGATGGCACAGGGAAGTGCTGCTGCTCCAAGAAGCGGATCCTGTGTCACCTCCTGTTCTGAGAGTAAGCAGAGGATTCAGCTGCTTTTCTCTTCTATTCAGATGATTCCTCAGCTCCCTCAGTCCCAGGCAGCACCTTGCTCAGCATTGGTGGAAATAAAGATTCCCTCAGAGGGTAAATTTAGAGTCCATCGAATTTGAGCATGTTCAGAGCCAAACTCTTGGATTCCTGAGCTCTGGCACCTCCAGTCCTGTCAGTGCAGTCGTGTCCCACAGGTAGGACAGCTCGAGGTGTTTTTCTAAGCTGTAAAACAGGGTGGCTGCAGTCAATTGAAGATTTACCATTTTCCATCCCCATGCAGAACTAAACAGGGCACAAAAAGCCAGAGAATTGCAACATTTTCCCCATAAATGTCCTTTAAAAATGTTTTCAGCGATCGTTTGGCACCCGAACGCAATTTCCATCAAAAACTGTTGAAGGACAGGATGGTTTCCCTCCTTTCGCTCCACAACCGGGAAGGATAATTTGTCCCTGCAAAAACCATAAGAAATTTTCCAGCTTAGGAACCAAGCCACGGCCAATACCTGGCCACGTGTGTGCAAGAACAGGGAGATGCCGAGGGAGCTCCGTTCCCTACGGAGCGCAGCCCGTGCCATGCTGCAGCCCTGGAATGAGTCAGGAGGAGTCAAATGAAAAAAACACATGAGGCAGCATCACGCACAGGGGCCAGGGCTACCTGCATTTTATAACATCCACTCTGCTTCCAATTTCATCCGCTTGGCAAACGCTCTCCTGGTGGAAATAATTGAGGCCCGAAAAGCCGAAAGCGATGGAGGAAATATCTGAGCTATGAAATGTCAAGTTGCTTTCCAAAAGGGTTCCAATCTCCAACCACATCAAGAAGGGTGTCTGAAAAGACAATCAGGACTTTGGTCAATTAAATGCAGTTTTTCGTTTTTCTTTTCGGTTGGGAATGTGGGGCCAGAGGAATGCCCGGCATGGGGGGGGGTTTATCCTCCACAACCCTGCAGACCTTGTTTTTCAGCTGCAGGTCCTGGGGTTTTTTTTTCTCCTCAAGTATTTGTATTTTATATAAAGGTCCGTTCAGATGATCCTAAGTGAGCAATCTGGGGGCTCGTTGTTTTCATTTGAGTTTTGCGTCGGGAAGGTGAAACCTTCGACGCTTCCAGACTGGAGCCAAGGAAGCAAAACCTGAGCTGAAGGTAAATACTCATTCTCCATTTAACTCCTGCTAAAACCACATTTCGACCTGAGAGAGCAGAATCTGCTGCACAGGGGGATTAATTTCAGATAAATATCAGCCACATCTACTGCCCAGCAAACCTTTAAATAAAGTGGCTCAGAGTGAAAAAGTCATTCCTGAACATGAACCAAAGGCATCACCGATGTCTTAGAACTGGATATCAAAGGTACCAACCACTCACTCTTCCATGTGAACACTGTTCCTCATCCCTGAAGAATGGGAATTCAGTAGTGGTTCTTTCAAGGTGTTTTGAAGCCTCTTAAACTTCATAAAACAGAGGAAAGAAGGATGAATGTATTCTTAAATGTACTAAAAAAAAAGAGTCAGCTTTATTTTCCTGGGGGAATTGAACTATATTAGTTTACATCCTGTGGTATGAATAAATAAACAATCCCTAACCAATTTCAGACTTGCTGCTGTTTTGGCTGGCAGAACCTTTGCTTGGAAAGGCTCGGCTAACGTCGCTCCGACCAGCTCCCATTTTCTCCTTCCCCTCACTTCCATGCTCCTGGGCCTTCCCACTTCCACTCTCCCTCCTTGCTGATCACTTTCATGTTTCCTGGTTTCCTCTGTTGCCTTTCTTTTAGGAGATCAGGTCCTTTCCACATTCATGTTTTAATTTCCCGTGTCTTATTCTCTATTGCCAAATTGTCTCTTGTTGCACTCTGCCAAGGAGTGGTCTCCATAAAATTCATATTTATGGGTTAGGGATAAATAACCTGTTTAAAATAAGCTACTGGCTCCTAGAGGATGGCTCAGGGTTCAAGACCTTGCAATCTCTGCTGTCACTGAACCTTGGTGACTTCCCTGTGCATCCCCTCTGCTCCATCACCCTGCGGACGCCATTCCCAGCTCTCATCCCAAACGGGATGCTGCTCCCACTGGAATCCCACTGATTTCTCTGCACCAGGTCCCCGCAGTGCTCTGTTTCTGGAGCTCTGAAAAGCCAGCAAAAAAGGAGGTACAAAAATAACAGCCTGTAAGGTGATTAAAGGAACTTTGGGACTGGGTTGTGTAGGGATGAATCACTCCAGACATAAGTTGGGAAGGACCACAATGGTTCCTCACCATCCCTGGGCTCATTCCCACTTCCAGCAGGCTCTGAGGGTGCCTCAGCCATGCCTGTGGTGCAGAGGAAGAGCTGCACCCTCGGTCATCCCCCTTGTTTGTGGGTGCTGGGGCTGAAGATCCCTGGGGAACCTTTGGGAACAGCATCCTTCATTTCGCTGGGCTCCTGGCTCGGCTCGCTCCTGTCTCCCGCCAGCCTCCAGACCAGGACACCAGGACACGTGGGGACAGGCTCTGTGAGTACCTCTGAAAACCCCCGGGCTGAACCCGCGCCCTTGGCAGGTGCTGAGTGCATCAACACTTGATTTCTTTCCTCATAGAAATCCAGAGGGGAAGAAAACCATCCCGGGTTGGAAAACGCTGTTTATTCCCTTGAACTGCCTGCGAAAGACACAATAGAACAATGGGCTGGAGGCGATGGAGAGGCAGAGCCCTGAGGTCACCTTCTCCTGTCCCAGCTGGTGCAGCATTGTTCCCTGATGGGAATTTTTGCCCGTGGCTTGGCTCCGTGACCATGTGTTTCCTACGACTGTTACCCGGCTTCTCCCTCCCCCAGTCCTTCCGCCCCTTTGTTACTCCCACAGAGGCTGGGATTATTAATTCAACCTAACCCAGGCTCTGGGGGAGATCGGTATGAGGAACCCTTATCTCAGAGATAGGAACCGATGCAAAAAGAATGGGAATGACCTTGTGAAAGCCACAAGAAGAGGCAACATCCATGCCTGGAGTGCCTGCGGGGCTCAGGGCCCGGCAGGGATCCAAAGCAGCCCTGCTAGGAGAATGTTTATGGGCATCTTGGAATGCTGCAGCTCATGGGATGTGCCAAGAGGCAGAATTTTCCTGGGATGACACCCATATGGCTGTCATCCCTTTGGGATGTGAGCTTGGATCTCCACGAGGCTGAATTTGCTCCATCAGAGCTTTTGGGGCAGCATCCACCAGAGGATGTGGGACAGGTCCCCCTGGGAGATATGGAGCTTGCTGGGACATGGAGTGACACCTCAAACATCTGAGCTCCTGGTGCTTCTGCACAATGTCATCTAAAGCCTCTGACCTTACAAATCTAAAAGAAACTTCTTTTTTTTCCAAATTATCTTCAAGAACTGTTCACAGGAAAAAAAAACAACCCCAACAACACAGAGCAAAGAACTCCATGAAATAATCTCTAAAATACATCTCGTGGTTAGCAGGGCGCTCAAGGGACTCTCAGCCTGCCCTCCAGTAGCACTTGCAGGCACAGCTGCACATCCTTCCTGTTCCACTCAGGACTGTGTATCTTCACCAAGATGATTTATTCCAGCAAACAAACCTTTTTGGGGAAGAGTCCAACGGGAGGGAAGTGGCAGCGGGAAGGCAGCACCTCCTCGGGAGGCACGTGTGGCCACAAAGCAAAGGACCTCCTGTTATTGCTTGGGATCAGGGACAAGGCCAACACAGGGGTCTCAGGGAGGAACTTGTTATCATTTATTAAATATCTGACACCCCTCTCTGAAGGCAGAGATAAATATCCACAGATACAACACAACATAATGGGTTTTGCAGGATTCAGGGAGCGATGCTGTTCCAGTTGTCTGAGCTGGCGGCTCCCAGTTTGTGGCCATATGGTTGGCTGTGAATCGGGCTAATAAAAATGTAGTGAACTTTTTTCCTTTTTTTCCTTTTTTTCCTTTTTTTTTTTTTTTATTCTTCCTGACCCTACTCGGTGCCATAAATACCTGTGTGTAGCGAAGGGTTTATAAATAGCACAGTAGCATCCACTGACAGCAGACTGGTGTTAAGTCTGACTTAACAGTCAGGCTCTGGATCCCAGCAATGTGGAGCTGGAGCGGTCTGGGAGAGGAATATGCGGCCAATAAAGATTTGGGAAGCTAAAGTCATTCAGAAAGCTCAACACCAGGCAAAACCGGGCGAAAAAAAATAAAAAATACCAGTCTGCTATGGGACAAGGTTCTGAAATGGAAACGCCTTAAGCCAATATTGCCCCTCTGAGGTAGCACTGAAATTCCATATAAATTTACGGCGGAGCTGACAGCGAGCTTGAGTAACTCGGTGTGTCTGGACGTCTGGCCCAGTCCAATAATAACATGAAAGAGAATTTTGTACATATCCTTTGCTGATCCGGAGACTTTGGCCTTGGTTTTTGGAACTTTTTTTTTTTTTTTTTTGTTCGACGGTTGTCTACAAATTGTCGGATTCTCAAATGAATATGTTATTCCAGAGAGTTCATAAATTTTCTCGGCGGTAGCTCCTGGTATGTGAGACTTTTGCGATTCCGGTGCCAATCAGGAGTTATTCAGCTCCTACGGTAACAACCCCGTTCCCTTACGGGATTGCCTCGGTTTCTGTCTGTCCGAGGCATTCAGAAGCCGTGAGTCAACGCCCAAAACTCCGGCAACTGCAGTTTAAAACATCATTATTTTCAGTGAAAACACATCAAAATCGGTGCTTCTGTATTTGCTTTCTTGCTTCTGAGTCTGTAAGGCTTCCACATCCCATCTGCTGGAAACCAAGCTTCAAAATGAAGCACACTGCCGCTCCCACATGAATTCCACACTTTGGAAGTTAGAAAGGAAAGGTTTTCCCAAGAAGACTGGTTTTTGATGGATTTTTAGCCTGTTGGATTCTTTGACAGCTGATACAAGAGCGGGTGCCAGCTGATGCTTCTCCCACTGTTGGGGATTTCCTTTTGTGTCTGTTCCCTGGGGATTTGGGAGGGTTGGACTCTTGCAGAACATCCTTCAGCAGAGCCAGTGATAACATCTCACCTCTTGCTACCATTGCACAAATCCTTCGAGTGGCTGGTTGAGAGCTGGTGTCTGCAGTCATCAGAGCAGTGGCCACGCACAAATTGCACTGCTTGACTCCAAATTAAACTCTTTCCAGGAAAAGGCTTTGGGAGTATTTCGAAGCTGAGTGGACAGATAATCTTTATCTCAGTCATGATTCAGAACAGCAGCATCAGCACAGAGCTGAACCCCCACGGGCCAGCTGCCCTCTCACTGTGCAGTCAGACCTCTCTTTTCTCCTGAAGAATTGAAGGAATTGAAAAATTGTGATGTTTGCAGGGAAAAAATTGCATTTTCCTGTTGGTAATTGAGTGATTCTTACTAAGGTGTCTTCTAAGGGATACTTTATGTCCAGAGAGGCAGCAAACAAAAGGACTTGGGTTCATCAGGATGACGTGGGACTTCTGCTTACACCATCCTTACTCATGGCAGCACGTTGTTTCATTCCTTCACTTCAAAACACCTCCCCTAAACAGGACCCTTCTTTTTTCCCCAAACTTTCTAATGGAAAACCTTGAGCACGCTTTTCAACTAAGATGTCCAAAATGTCCGTGTTTCATTTCTCTTTTCTACTCTTCTCCTTCCCTCTTTTCCCCCACCTTCCCAACCCTTCTCCCTTTCATTTTATTTTTCCATCGACAGAGCCTGAAACAGCAACCACAATTTTCACATCCAGTTCCTCAACCTCAGCTCCTTTTCCTTTTCCTTTGCCCTACAATGTCACATTTTTTTAAACATTTTAAAACAAGTTTTATCTCACGAAATAAACGGTGCTGAGCTTTCCTACAGGCAATCCCAGGCCACGCTAGGCACGGCAGGATGTGTCTGAACTGCCTTTTTCTTTGCTTCCCAAAGCAAATTCCACTTTCCTTCACGCTTTAAAGCAGACGGGAAATCATTTGAGCCCTCGGTGTAAGTCAGACCTCTCTGGTAAGGTAAATGTTTTTCCTACAAATAATGCCTCGCATGTTTGATCAACTTTGTGACCACAATATCTATAAGCACCTCAAATGTTAAACAAGGCACGAGCCAGATGTATTTACCAGCCAGGAGACTTAAAAGCCATTCTTGACGTCAAGCTGTGAAGATCAAATATTCCAACTTGGTGGCTGCCAATACGGTTCCCGAGCATTGTCCAGATCCAAACCCCATTGTACTTGTTTTTGTGTTTGGCTTCTGAAATAAGGCTTTTCCTCAGACCACTGATGTTCTTAAATAAATAAGTTTCTAGGTCAACTTGCTGATGGATGTTAATACAGCTATGATTTAGATCCAGTGGTGATATCAGCTTCTAATAAGGGATAAATCAATGGCTGTGGTCACTGTGCAAACATGTAGGGAATAACCTGGACTTCTGAGCAGCTTTTAGGGCGGGTTGGACGTGTACTGATGGTTTCTTTGTGCAGGTTACAGAGTAACTGTAGAAGTTCAGGGCTGGATTCTGAAATCATGGCTCAGGTTTAGTGGTAACAGCATAAAAAGTGATGGTGTTTGTGGAGTAAATGTCTATTAAACCAGAACAAGTGTGTTGGGTCGTGACTCTCCACCCATGACTGTCAAAAAGTACATAAAAATCTGGCTCTGACATCTCTGGGACAAATACACCGATTTTCCATATCCTGATCAACAATTTTCCATATCCTGATAAACACTTGTGGCCTTCATGGAATTACAACTGGGAGTAATTACTGTCCACATTGCGTGTGGATTGCTGCATCAGACCTGGAGATAACCTGAAATGCCATTATGTTGTTAAAAAGGCAATAAACTTCATTTGCATTTACCCAGCTCTGATGGAATTTATGGGTGAGGATTTTATGGTGAGGGTCACCTGAGGATTTTCTGTTTCCTTCTTTCTCTTCAGCTTTGTTTTAGGAACAACCCAGATGCAGGAGGGACCCACATGTCCTGGGAAAGCAGGGACATGGGGTAAGTGTTCCAGATGGACTTGGCATCATTTTCCAGTCACTCAAGGAGCTGATGGGATGCCCCAGGCTGTGTCCCCTCCTGCCCCAGCATCCTGGACATGCCCAGCATTGGAGAGAACTGGTAAATAATCCCATCTGGAATAATTGCAGCGTGTTCTAAATGTTATTTTTAAAACACAGGACAAGGAGAAAGGATGAAAGAATAAAACCTGGCACCCACCGTGCTGTGCAGGATGAACAGGGAGAGAAAAAAAGTACCTGGCTTGGTCCTCCTCTGGGTGATCCAGACACCACAGGGCTCTGAAGTGTCTGCCTCTCCCCAAATTTAGTTTCTCAGTCTGATGCTGCTCAGCCTTTACACCCCAGTTCAAGTCTGAGCCGGATGCCCGTGATTCAGTCCTGGCTGTTTGTCCAGGAACACAAAAAGTGTGGAAGGTACAGAGGCACAGACTGCAGCATCCTCTCCTCGAGCCCCTGAAATACAAATTAGCCAGTCTGGTATTTGATCACGGGCTGTTCTTACAGCACTTTTTTTATTCTGCACTTCGATTTTCCATGGCTCTTGCCAAGACAGAGTCTCTCCAGGACCCCCTCCCATCCCATCCCATCTTGTCCAATCCCCTGGTTCTTCATCCTTGCTTTTCCCTTTTTATTTTCCAGATCAAACCTTGGCTCCTTCTACCCCCTTCTCTCCCCCACTGGCTTTTGTGGCCTGTTTGAGCACTCGTTTTTGTGTTTGATGAGTGCCCACGAAATCTCTCCTTGCTGGCATTGCCTCACCCCAGTGTTCCCAGCACTTACTGGGTTGGTGTTTTTTTAATGTTAACTTGTTCTGCCTTCCTCCTGGGTGTTGGACTGCAATGAAAAAAGGCTGTGAATTAATGAAATATCTATTGCAGCTGACTTTAAATGATCCTAAAAAAAAATAAATGTTAAGTCCTACTTAGTTCTGATTAGCTCAATTACCTGCCAGTACAGGCTGCTTCTTTATATTTCCTAATTCTTTGCCCAAGCTATTATTAAATGTCTGAAGGAATCGCCTTCCTCTGCTTTCCTTGAGGAAATAATTCCAGTGCCTAATAGCTCTCCCTGGCAGGAAAACTCTGCTGAAAATCTTCTTTTTGCACCTCCTCCCTTCACCCGGACGACACCGAACAATTCCTGTCTGTCCTTGAGGAATATACGTCTTCACATATTCATAGCTAATTATTATTTTTTCCACTTTCACAAGTATTTGGCCACAAAGTGGTTACACTTCAAAGATCCCAGCCCCAGATACTTTGGGAACATTGCCTCATTATCTGCAGTTACGGGCAGAGACATCCAGTTTCTCATCTGAGCTCCAAAAGTTGGCATCCAACCCAGCTAAGCAGCACTTTGGGCTCTACCCTCGACTTCAGGAGAAGTTTGGGACTTTGGGAAGTGACACCCAATCATGGCAACATTTGATCTCCCTCTCTGCTGGGTCCTCAGCCATAATCCAGCCAGACAGGACATCCTTGCTTGGAAATAGAAGGTAAGGAGCTGCTTTTGCTCCAGGAGACTCTGTGCTCTTCCCAAGGGGCTCACCAGGGGTTGTGGTCAGGCCTTGGGGAGCGAGGTTGGATCCCTGGGCTTTACAAGGCTTCTTGGTTTGCCTGGATTGCCCCCCACCAGCAAAACATGCATCACATAAAGTGTTTTATTGCCCAAATTTGTTGTAACAGTGCAATAACAGCCTCGAGGGTTTTAGGACATCTTTCAAGCACCACGGATGCGTCCGGTGGATTTTGCCACAGAGACAAACGCTGGCAAAATGAAATAGGAAAGTCAGATGGAGGAAGAGCAACAGAGAGTCCTGACACCTCCCCAGGGGCTGGGGAAAATCCCTGCCTCGAGGGATTAAACCAAGCAATCAGCTCTATTGCATTATTACAGTCATTTAGGACAGCGATTCATTCCAGTGGGTGCCCACACGCATCAGGCTTCCCTCCCAGGAAGGTGCTCCATGGCTTACAGAAAGCCTGGGAACATTGAGGCAGTGGTTTTAGTCCTGGTCTGGGGACTTTGAGTGGGGCTGAGCAGGGAGGTGCCAGTGCATCACCTCTGTCAGCACAGGCCAGTGCACAGCTGGAAGCAGGGCCTGACTGCACAGCTGGATGCTGGGAGCACGCCTGCCCAGGGCTGCTGGAGGGTTATTACACCACTCACGCTTTAAAGCAGCATCTTAAAGACCTCTAATCTCAAAAAGAGACAAATAAGCTTAATTATTGCTTGGATGGGGCTTTTCACAGCCCTTTTTTAGCCATCAGATGTTGTTGTTGCCACTGCTGGGGCTGGAAGGTTCCTGGCAGCTCTCGGGGCAGGACACAGCTCCGGGGGGATCCCGTGAGCTGATGGCGACATCCCCATTTACCACCTGGGATTACAAAGGTTTTGTGGAGCAACTTGGGCTGTGCTGCCTCAGTCGGAGTCCGACATGAGCCGATCAAACACAGGACTCAGTTATTATTTCATAAAGTGCTCTGTAACTAAACTGATTTACACCGTTCCTGGGGGCCGAGCATCCAGGCCCGCCAGACTCCAGACTGATGGGAATTTAAATGGCTTCCTTGAAAACTCCCAGAAAATAAAATAAAACGGTGAATGATCTGAATGGAAATTATTCCCTGCCACAATGGCATCGGCAGAAATGCCCAGCTTATCTATTTATAGCCTTATCTGTGTCTAAAAAGCCATAAATAGCTGTGTAAAACACTGCAGCTCGATGTATGTGTGTGGATGTCTTTTCCAGCCACTGAGATGTTAAATCAATTTTATAACAAGTTGCTTTTCCAGCCACTGAGTGGCTGTAAATGTTAAGTGTTTTTACAGGCGATTTTTTCCCCAGCTGCTAAGCAGCTTTAAATGTTATCAAAAAAAAGTTGCTTTTCCAGCTGTTCAACCACTCTAAGCATTTTTAATGGATTTTTTTTAACTTGCTAAAACCTATTTATATTTTACTCACAAAGCAAGTGCAAAATTGTCCTGGCTCTGTCTAGGTCTTGTTTTTATTGTATTTTTTTTTTTCTTTTTTTGAAACCTGTGAATAAAAATTCTTTCTCTGTCTGAGGAAACTTTTTTTTTTTTTTTTTTTGGGGAGAGAAGGGGCTTCGGTTTAACGAGTCCAAGATGAACATTATGAGTTCATCTCAGCATTTAGATACCTCAAAAGCACCGTCCTTGTGGTGCGTTCAATGGAAACACTGTTCTTGTGGTATGTTCAATGGAAATACTGTACTTGTGGTATTTTCAATGGAAAAAATATTATTGTGGCTTTTCCAATTCAGGAAATGCTGGTCGGTCTTTAAACCAGGGGAAAAAAAAGAGGGAGTGGAGGGTGAGAGAGCTAAATTGAGGTGACAGCGAAATGGAAGAATTATTTTATTGTAACGAGGTGGGGAGAGATATACGAAGAGTTTAGGGCAGGAAAACGGAAAATTCTTGTGGCCCTTGAGGATTCATAACAGTGGGAGAAGGAAAAAGATCTGGAGTAGTGTTAAGGAAAGGTGTAGGACAAAGTTGGGAAGGAAGAAAAGAATGGTTTGAAGGAAAAACGAAACAAAAAGAAAAGGAACAATGTAAAGACATGTTAGAAGAAAGGGGAATAAAGATGAGAAATCTCTGCTAAATGTAACAATTAAGAAAAAACATGAGTAGTCCTTTTATTTTTGGGTCCCAAGGTCGAGGATCCAAAGGGTTGCTGCATGTTCAGAGGAATTAAAGGATTTTGCTGTTGATTTAACCAGAGTGAAACTCCCCTGGCCAAGCCCATCCTGTAACTGCATCAGGGCTTGTTGTGGTCACATTGGAAGAAGATCTTGGATCTTTTATCCAAGGTTTGAGATCAACCAGGGAAAGGTGGTGATGAGGTAGACCTTCCCACTGAGGCTGAAGTCTAGAAATGCCATTTCTGCCTCTAAAACCACTAAGGTTCTGGAAAAACAGTCAAATTGTAAAAATCAGACAAAAATAACAAGGAGAAAATTCAAATTAATTTTGATATCCATCAATTCCTTTGGAAAAAAGAAAAAAAAATGCAGGATTTGGTTTAGACGTGAAATAGTCAAGAAGTTCTTCCCAGTCTGACACTCCCAATAATAATGATTTTTGAGATATTTAGGAGATTGGTTTAGTTCCGCTGGCTGGATCAGTTCCACGGTTCATGGATTAAACACCCTCTCAACTAACAGAACATGTACAGCAGGAAACACCAAATACACACATAAACATCATGGGTTTGTTCTATTAACAGCAAATATTCTGCATTTCCATGCAGGGAACAGTGACATGGTCCCAGCTGATTTTCTTTTCACTTAAACCCACAAGGTTTCCATCTGTTCTACGACCAGTTCAAGGTCTGAGCATTTCTTCCAGTCTACAAAAGGTTCAGTTTTCAGCAGATTCAAAGTGTGCTTCAACCAATCTTGGACTCATCCACATTTGTAATAAAGTCTCTCTGGCCACGTTCTCATCTCTTTGTCTTTGCTTTCTAAGAACTTTGGAGTTATCAGGTTGTACCAGCCAAAAACCTCTTGGACAGCGAATTTCGGAATCACGCAGAGAAGTATTTACAGAAAGTGACATTTTGGTTTCCACCAGGAAATATTTGCACCAGATGTGCTCCCAAACGCCTCCAGTCGGGCCTGGAAACCCCAGCACGTGATTCGTCTGACCAGTCAGAGTTCAGTGACTCAGATCAAATGCTGAAGTCTCCTAACAGAAAGATGGTGTTTATGTCATAAATTTATCTGATAAAACCCCAGGAAATCAGTGGCAAGATTTCTTGTCTCTTCAGGAGCTCCAGGTCGGTACCATCAAGAATGAATTTTTTAAAAAACCCCAGAATTTGCTTTTAGATCATCCATAAAGAGAAGGGAAAATGTAGCAAGTGGATTAATATCCAAAATACTTTAATTTACTTAATATCTTCTTTGTGCCATTACTACATAAACCAAGTTAACAACTTGCATCATCTCACAGTTATCCCCACTGACAATAATTTTATCAGCCTGTTATTAAACCCATGCGTATTTAAAACTGGAATTCCCTCCTAAATGTTGGATCATCTGATGTGAGGTACTTGGATACACAGCAAATCCACAGGCACTGCTCGCTCTCCCTCGTGGGAATCACTGCTGGTGCTGAACCTGGACATGTCCTTTGAGGACAGATGGCAAATATTGGGGTAGAACATCTTTGTATTTGGGTTCATCTGTGTCAAATTTGTTTTAAATCCTTCCTGATGGTCTGAAACGTTCCTCGTGCTCTCTCCCAGGCTGCCCCACGAAAGCTCTCTGAACCCCAAGGTCCAATTCATCCTCTGGGCAGCAAAACAATTCAAATTTATGTGTTTATTTTCCATTTTCCTGGTTTAGAATTGCTGTGTTCCTTGCTGGCACCTCCTGCTTTCTTGGATTGCACAGGTTTCTCTCCAGCAGGTCCCAGAGTCGAGGCCATCCCAGCGGTGAATTCATCTTTAGACACACAAATCTCATGGATACTCTCATTCTGTGGGCAAGGATGGATTTGTGGTCCATGAAATCTGAGGTGGTGTTGGATACATTGATTCTGGCCTCTTCTCTTCACCCCCTTTGCTGGGGCAAGATTGTTTAAGATTTATTTTTAGTCCTTTGTCCAATCTAATGGCAAACTGCTGGAAGAGTGGAGCTTCTCCCACATCCTTTGGAAGAATTTTCCACAGCCTAATAAGATTTCAGCACTCGAAAGTTTATCCTGTTATTCAGCCTAAACTTTCCTCCACTTCACGTTATGCTTTTAGTCCTTATACCCTTTTCGCCATCCTAAACAATTTGTCTTCTTCCCCATGTTTACAATCCACAAGATTTCCTTCTGCCTTCCAAGAAGAAGTTTCCAATCGGTATTTATAAAATGGAAAAATAAATGACAAACAGAAGGTTCAGCAGAAAGGAACCTCCTGCTCTGCAGCAGTCAGATGTTCGTGCAGCAGCTGTGGGCCCTTCAAAACAGGCCCTACTTCTATAACCTTCTGGTGTCCAACCATATCCCAAAGGTGTGAGACACATCCTCACTCCCAACAAACTTCGGGAGCTGCAAAGCTTCAACTTCCAAAGTCGTGCTTTATTTAAAAAATAAAAAAAAAAATAATAAAGCCAAACAAACCCAGGATTATCTTTTTTTTTTTTTTACCATTTTGCTGTTGTTATTTTTGACTGAGCATGAAATGGTTGAGTGTACATGGTCAAGGCTTGTTTGTGTAGAGCCCTGGATCCCAGGCATCCTGTCCATAGAAACAGTTAAACCTCCCAGGATGCAGGATCTTTGTTGTGTCTGATGAAGGCAGACTTTCATTAGGCCTTTTACCACCAGCTCTTGGAACTCTTCCACTTCATGCAAGTAAAAAAACCACAACTATTCCTCTCCTTATATCAGTACCAGAAGCTGGAAGCGTGGAATGCTTCAGAATGCTTTGAACCCCGTAATTGTCTCTTGTAATAATACATTTTTTACATTCGAGCTCGGGAGTTATCAAGGAGAAAGAACGTAGCAAGTTGGTTAAAATGAAGAATTAAATTATGGTCATGGAAAGAAAAAAAAAAAAGAAAAGAAAAAAAGGTACTTTCCACTGTTCTCCAAAGAAAGTGATTTGGGAAAGAATGAATCAGAATGGATCTTTGTCCTTCTCCTTGTGCTCCATGGACAGAGGGATGGACAGTGGGAAGCTCATGGTGGGATAGACCTGTGGGAAAGCTCTGCCTTGTCCTGGAAGCCTCTGGTGCTACAACACCTTCTGTGAAATGTAAAAATGAGTGTTTGAAGTGTGGGGTTTCTGTTCTATATCAGACCATGGCAGAGAACATGGGAATGTTATCCCCAGCCCCAGAGCTGCTCTGCGCCTCATCTCATCACCATCATCGACACAGCTTGGATCCTTGGCCACATTCCCA
Source organism: Ptilonorhynchus violaceus (assembly GCA_013397565.1). Taxonomy (NCBI): domain Eukaryota; kingdom Metazoa; phylum Chordata; class Aves; order Passeriformes; family Ptilonorhynchidae; genus Ptilonorhynchus; species Ptilonorhynchus violaceus. Next base: position 146,263 of record VZRJ01008540.1, read on the forward strand.
GCTGGCCTGGCCCTTCCCAGCCCTGCCTGACCTCAGCTTTGTCCCATGCAGCACTAAAATCACTTTTTGCCTTGATTTTCCCTTTTTTTTCTGTAGTTCTTGCATCTAGATTTGTACCCAGCAGCACTTTTACAGGAAAATACTCAATTTTATTCCCTTTGGTGATTGCAGTGGTGATCCCTGTGTTCTGAATAACTGCTTAGCACTTGGTTTTTCCTTCTGGGACATCTTCCTCCTATGGATTCTACCTGAGATGCAGCATCATTTAATCACAAAGATCTTCCCAAACCATATTGCAGAATTCATCCTGAGGGATACTCTGATATTTCTACAAATGGACCTCAGGGAAGATTTTCACCACGGGAATCCTAATCCCAAAATGTGCTGCCCTCCTGAGAAAGCCCGTGATGAGGAAGCCGGAGAGAAAAAACCAGCGGTGCAAGGAGGTAAAAAAACCCCCAAACCAACAAAAACGCGTCTTTCAGAAGCTTGTTCAAGTCATTGTTAGTACCCTGTCATTTGTTTGCATCCCAAATCCACAAAATACATCAGAAAATGAAAAACAAAACCAAAAATGAAACCTCGCAATGTTATAAAAGAATTTACAGCACAATAATTTTGTACTGAATTAGAGTATTTACATCTGGAAAAATGTAGATGAAAACAGAGAATTCTTATTTTTTTCCCTAGATTGATTTGATTATGATTTCTGGGTTCAGACATCAGAGTTCAAAACAAAAGGAGAAGCTTTGACCCATTTGGTTGTCGAGTGCACAGGAGCAGGGGGTGCAATTCAACACAGGTGGCCAAAGGCACCAGAGCCCTTTGGTGCTGCACAAACACCCCCAGTTCTGAATTCTCTACAGATCCAGGGCAGGAAAACCCAGGCTTTTGTTGGGTTTCATGGCTGTGTGACCCCAAATTATCTTTTGAGAGGGAATTGGGGTCTGACCCCAACAAACCTGATCAACATTCTGCTCAATTTAGGCCATAATTTCACAGCAAAGCAACCAGGGAGAGAGACCTGGAGGTGAGAAGGAGCTGAGGAGTAAAAATGAAGGAAGAGAAGGATATATCATGGTAAAGAGGGTCTTGCCAGCATTTTAATATTTATTTATAATTTTAGGAATTTTATTAAAGAACATGGAAATTATTCCTGGTCTAATTCCGATAAATTGTCTTCAAACTGAAAGAAGGTAGGGTTAGATGGGATATTGGGAAGGAATTCCTCCCTGTGAGGGTGGGGAGGCCCTGGCACAGGTTGCCCAGAGAAGCCGTGGCTGCCCCTGGATCCCTGGAAGTGTCCAAGGCCAGGTTGGATGGGGCTTGGAGCAACCTGGGATAGTGGAAGGTGTCCCTGCCCATGGCAGGGGGTGGAACTGGATGATCTTTCAGGTCCCCTCCAGCCCAAATAATTCTGGGATTCTGTGACTCAAACTTTGGGAGAACTTTGCTTCTTGTTTCACCCTCCATATCCCCTCGGGAAAAGTGCCCCTTGCCTGCTCAACGGAAAATCCCAGCAGTGCCTTTGTGCTGTCCCTGGGGATGTGCCCAGGGGAACTCCAGCTGCTGTTCCCAGTCCTGGCTCAGCAGCTTCTCCCGTCCCTCCATGGCAGAGGATCAGAGAGCACAAACCCCTTGGATGGAAGGGTCAGTTCCCTGCTATTTCTCACATGGATTAACGAGGAGCAAAAGCCTTTGTTCCAGGCTGCCTTGGCTATCGAGAGCAGGGCCAGATAAGGGGAAAAAAGCCACTTCTGTACCTGTTTTATGTCTGAGCTGCCTGGTTTGGCTTTTCCATGTGGCTGGGCAGTAACTCCCTGCCTCCCCTTATCACCCCAGAGCAGCCCCGGCCAGAGCCACGGCAAAGGCTGAGCAGGAACAAAGTGTGCCAGGCTTTGGGGGGAAAAAGAGCTTTCTCCCTCAGAAACCCAGGGAAAACAGACCCAAACCAGCCCCCAGATCCAGGGGAACATGAGAAAACTCCTGGAGATTAGTTCACATCCCCCACAACGAGCTGGGTTCCAGCGGATGCTCCTGGTGGGGCAGCTGGGGTGGAGCAGGGAGAGCAGGACGTGGAAGGACACGGATCCAGCACTCCTGCAGCCAAGGGAGCAGCACAGTTCCCTCCTCTCTGATGATTTATCTTCCTCATCCCCCCCAGTTAAACTACAAAAAAATGTGAGCAATAAAGGAGAACAGAGACAAATCCCAGGCGTATTTCCCTAAGGATCTTCTCCCTGTGGGAACCTCCAGCACCGGTTCCTGCTCCTACATGACTTCCTTGACTATGGATAGTGGAAGTTTTCTGTGCTCTACGGCATCAACAATGGGCTTGGGAACTCATAGAACCTTTCATTTCCTCCCTTTTATTTGGAAAGGACTTTCCTTTAGGAATACTGCTATTTAATACACGGCTTGTGATGTCAAACTCTTTAATAAGAGCTGTGCTTTTTCCTCTGCAGTTTTGTTTTTATTCTAAACAAGATTTTTATTTTTTTTCCTAAACAGATACAATTTTAAGGAAAAAAAAAAAAGCCAAACATGACCAGAAAAGACCTTATTTGTTATGGAAAAATTATAACAAAGATTTTCTGTGGTTTATTTTTCTCTTTGCTCTTCCTGTTGTTGGTAATAAAAGAATTTTTATTGTTCTTTGGTGGTAATCCTAGCTTTATGTTGAAAATCAGAAAGGACTTTTTTCCCTTCTTTTTTTTTTTCAAATTTTTTTCCCTTCTCTGTTTTCGGTTTGGTTCTCTGGTTTGTAGCCTGAATGGAACTAAACCAAGCATTGAAAAATGTTGCCACACACGGTCAGAAATGGCTCTGCTCCTGAGCTGAGGATGCTGCCTCCCAAAATCCTTCCCCACATCCAGTGACTGACAGGGAATGTGGAGCATCTGCGCATATTCCAGGATAAATGGAATATTCTGCCCTGGGTTATGCAGCCATGATTTCAGAAAAATCCCAGAATTTGGAAGATTGAGGCTGGGTTTGCCCCACTAAATGAAGCCAGTGAGTGATAAAGTGCCCGTGGCGACCTGGGAGCTGCCACCCAGAAACCAAGGATGGCTGAAAAATCCACAGTGACCTCTCCCAGATAGAAACTGCCTTTGTGGAGATTTATTTTGGAGGATTAGCCTGTATTCATTCTATTTTTTTTCCTTTTTTTTCTTCCCTCCTGGTGGTGGTGGTGGAAAGCAGCAAATGTTTGGAATTTTTGTTTCTGCAAAACTGGAAAATTAAATTTTATTTTTAATATGAAAAGTACCAGCAGCTGAAATGTTATAATTTCAAGACTAATTTAACTGATACTCTGCCTAAATAAAATCATGTGCTGGTCATGATAACCTTTGTTTTCCTTCTCCCATATAAGTTGTCCTGCCAATATTTATGCAAAATAAATCTAAACTTGGATCATCGCCTTCTTTTTTTAAAAAAAAAAAAATCCCATCCTTAATTAATAAAAACATTACACAAACCAACAGCAAAACAAAGAGAAGCAAAGCAAGGAAAAGCTTCTCCCCCCTGTTAAGAATGACAATATTCCAGAGGCAGGGAGAGGGTGGGATGTGCCTGGGCTGGCTCTGCTCCGTGCCATGGATGACCCCAAGAGCCCTTCCCACTCAGCACCCCAAGGTTTCCCTGCTCAGCCCTTCCCTGGGAGCTCAGAGTAGGAACTGAGCACCAGGGGGGACATGGAGCTGAGCACTGGGAAGGGACATGGAGCAGAGCACTGGAAAGGGACATGGAGCAGAACACTGAGAAGGGAGATGGAGCAGAACACTGGGAAAGCACATGGAGCTGAGCACTGGGAAGTGCTTTTCCACTTGCCTTTCCCCTTACATGATAATGCCTGGAGGAAACGATTACAAATAATGTCTCTTTTATTAGAACCGAGTCCACAGCTCTTTGACATGATGGCTCTGGCAAGGCTTGGAGAGACATCAGACTAATAAAACATCCTCAAATATCAGGTTTGAAAGTTAATTCATTTGGAGCCACGCTCGTTGGCCAGCCAGGGAACTTCAGTGCTGTGAGTGTTTGTCGATTCTCCAGACGAGTGGAATAACACAGCAGTCCCAGAAAGGCTTCTGGAAGTTATCAATATCCAATTTGCCACTCGAGCCTTCTCACTCACCCTGCAAACGAGCTGTGCAAACACATCCTCTGTGGGGAGGGAAGGGCCGAGCCCAAAGCACCGTCTGAGCCCGCCGGGAATGGGCACAGAGCTCTGCTCTTCCTCTGCTCCTGCCCCTTCCCAAGGAGCCCTTGGAAATCACAGAGCCTTTGCTGCCTCTTGCAACCAACAGCAGCCCCGAGAGTGGTGCAAATAATGTTTCCATTGCTCGCTATTTCGGATTGGGAGCGTATTTTTCTTGGAGCATTCGTAACCTTTGGGATCTTTTCATGTTCTTTAGCCATTGTGTTTGCTTCTTCCTTGTTTTCTTACGGGGAAAGCTGAAATGGCTTACAATTAAAATCTTTTTTTAACAGCTTTCTCCTGTTCCCTTGGCAAAACAAATTTTGAGCAGCTGGAACGATACGACGTCCTTCACTCCCTCCTCAAATAGTTTTCCCCTTCTTCCAAGAAATCCTGCTCATTTTGGATCTGATCTCTTGCTTGTGGAAGGAGGGATATCTCCAGGTCCTGAACGGAGCTGGAGGGATCTGCACCAGCTGAGAGCTGTCATTGGGAAGTCGGGGGACAAATTTATTTATGCCAGGCCAGATTCTCTCCCTGCTAATTGTTTGTTTTTAAATTTTGTAGGATCAGCTGGTGATTCCCGGCGGTGGAACTGGGAGCAGAATCCTGGTTAAGGAATGGAAGGTGCTGAAGCCCAGTCGGGCTGGAGCGGGAGGTAATCTGGAACCACAAATTGCTGTAAAATGTGGGAAGATTCAGGGGTTTAGGAATGTGGCTGTGCCCATCCTGGTGACAGGACACGGCTGTGACACTCCTGGGTGAGGCAGGAGGGCTTTGCTGTCACCTCAGCTCCCCGTGACACCCACGGGTCACCTGCAAGGGCTGGAGAGTTTCCAGTTCCGAACTTGGACTCGTGACCCACCTCAACCTAAGGCAGCCCCAAGGAGACCCCGTCCCCTGCACTACCACCTGAGATGACCCCAAACCTTCATTTCTCCAGGGTGATACCCTTGCTAATTTTCCTCAATGAGCGTGTTTACTCCAAGGACAGACTCATAAATCACACCGGCTGAAACCCATGACAAATACGGTATTTTTAAAGATTAGTTGTTGTTCTTTTTAATGAAAGGAAAGCAAGGGGATGGGGTTGGACATTTATGATGTGCAAAAGAGGTTGTAACCACAGAAAAATCTGCCTCCAAAAGCCAAATATTATTCATTTTGGTGGAATGCGCTGTTAAAATAGCTCAGCCTTTCAGGAAGAGGCAGGCTTATGTAAACCATCGAGTTTACTTTCCTTTGAACAGACAACCTGAAAAAAATCCTATCTCTGTGTGCACGTGGTGCCTTCCTATAGACTGACAAATGTCACCTGATCAGCTGTGCTCCTCAGGAGACCGACAGAGCACATTTCAGAAGAGGTAAGCACAGAGGAAGGTGATGTGAGCCACGACAACTTCCTGGGGCCATTGATCAGCATCAATAATCCCAGGGCTTTAACAGGAGTCAATAATTCACTCAGGCACCTTCCTGGCCCACCACTTACTTCATTACAGAAGGGCATAATCAGGCTGAAAATCCATCCCCAATCCTCTGGCAGAGCTGGGAAACACCTGCCATGAGCAGTCCATCAAAAATCCCAAAGTCCATCGAAGAGGATGGTTAAAATTTTGCCATGTCTTCAAATTTAAACAGATTTTCTTTAATCAACAGCCACCTCTGAAGTTTCACGTTAAAGTTCAACAGCCAGGACACTGCAGAGCTCAATGCTGTGGGTATTTATACTGAGATTTTCAGCTTTCTGGGGATCCTTAATGGGATTAGGGATAGGTTTGCATGGATTCACCTCATGAATTTCTCTCACATTGGTTCCCCCTGCCTTTTGTTCCAGAACAGGCAGGACCTTCTCTCATCTCATGGACCCCCATATTCCCTCAGCACCCCCACTCTGCCATTTATCCACACCCACAAACATGGATGCTGCTCTTTCCTTCCCTCCTGCTGCCCATTTCCCTTCCCAGCCCCAGGATCATCCAGACTCGATGCCCCATCCATTCCACCCAACTGGTCAATAAAAGCCTGAGGTTGGGGTTGCTTTACCTGGAACTAATTGTGATTTTCCATAATGATGTTTAATGAGGGGGAGAATGGAGTCTAAGGAACCAGCAAGGGGGTGATTGTGTCCTGGGGCTTTAATTATTGGCCATAAATCCCACAGTGTGTGTGGCTCTCGGGCTCTAAACCACACAGATTTCAAAACAGACACCGTGGGATCTTCCCTTTTTCCTGTTAGTTCTCCATGCTGTTGGCATTCACTGGAAAATAGTGATAGTCCTTCGAAAAGACTCCTGGAGGCCAATCCAGGCACACGAAGGAGGAGACAAGAAGCAAAGGTCAGCACTGATTGACCAAGTGCAAACTGGGATGAACAGCCTGATGCTTTCTGTGATTAAATGGCTCTGCAGAAAAGGGCAGAGAGATAAATTATATGATCCTCCTCCTCCTCCTCCTTGTCTTCATGTGGAAATGTGGAATGCTGCAGAAATACCATTTTCCTTATGAACCCAGTTTTTATGGAAATATATAAATTGAAATTTATATTTCTTTCATGGCTTGAATTCTGCAAAATACTTCAGGTATCTGGGCGTGCTACTCCAAAGGAGATCTTCCTGGTCTTTCCTTTCCCTTTATTGTCCTCTATTTTCCAGAATTAGGCTCATTTTCATAGGGTCCCAGAATGGTTTGGGTTGGAAGAACCTTAAAGCTCTTCCCATTCCACTCCTGCCATGGGCAGGGACACTTTCCACTATCCCAGGTTGCTCCAAGCCCTGTCCAACCTGGCCTTGGACACTTCCAGGGATGGTTTTTTGTCCAGGGCAGCTCCTCTGCAGATGGAAGATCCCCCATTCCCATTGTTAAGGCGAGGATGATGAGCTTTCCTGGACAAGGATGCTCTCAGGAATGACTTTGCTGCTGTTCTACCCCGCAGCCAGGAAACTGCACTTTGAAAAGTCAGCGAGAGCAACAGGCAGATGAAACATTCCTGTTCCTATTTTTCATCCTTTGATTTTCATCCCATGTAGCTGCAGGGGGGAAAAAAAAAGCTTGAAAAAACAATCATTTACTTGAAGGTTTAATTTGACAGAGTTTAGAAACACTTAAAATAGAGGACAAACTACTCAGGGTGATTTTTGTGTACTCCTCGTTGTTAATTTTCATACTTCAGCTCCTCTTCTCCCCCCACTTTCTGTCTCCATCAATTAGATTTTTTTCTTTTTTTTTTAATCCTGCTTAATTTTTGCTGGGAGCAGATGAAAAGCTGTGGCTGCTTTTCTTGGCCTCGGGAAAAGTTCTATGTGTGCAGTAAAACTACTCCCTGCTATTATCACCCCGGGAGTCAGACACATAAAACCCCACTTCATCCGTGGGATAAAGGGGAATCGGAAATGCTTGTAACTCAGGATAATTGGTGAAAAATGCTAAATTCAATAGGTGATCTTCACTGGGGCAACTGGAAGTAGAGTGGGCCTCTGTTGATTTGTGCTACTTAAGGTTTTCACCCACAGTAAGGAGGGAAAAACTTAAAACATTCAATGTTTTTCATGGGGAAAGAAAGAAAAAGAAAGAAAGAAAGAAAGAAAGAAAGAGAAAGAAAGAGAAAGAAAGAGAGAAAGAAAGAGAAAGAAAGAAAGAAAAGAAGGAAAGAAAGAAAGAAAGAAAGAAAAGAAGGAAAGAAAGAAAGAAAGAAAGAAAGAAAGAAAGAAAGAAAGAAAGAAAGAAAGAAAGAAAATACTTCCTTCCTCACCGTAAAATCCAGTTTTGAAGGATAAAGTGTCTAAAGAACATAAGCTTGGTGTTTGAAAAATAACAGGCAAAACAAAAGAGAAATAATCCAATACAGGTGTGCAATGAGGTTGCTTTTATGATCAACCTCATGATTACATTGCCCTGAAATCAGTCACAGAGTTTTAAAGGAATTTTTCAGGATCAAAATAAATATAACAGAGTTGGCAATATTTAAGATGTTACATTTATGATGATTTAAGATGAGCAAAACTCTCATTGAAAGGGTGCATCTCAAAGAGTCACACAGAAGCCCTGGAGAAAATGAGGCTCATCCTTCTCCACTGAGGCTGGCAGGAATAGCTCACTCAAAGGTGACAATATAGTGACAAAAAGCCTCTGATTTGCTTAACTTAGAGGCATCCACACCTCCGGGTATTCAGGTAGCAGAAATGGAGTTATCTTTCATTTTTGGTGTGATTTATATGATATTTAATCCATTATTGAGCCTTCATTGCTGTGTCCTCATGCACATGCTCACCTGAAATTATTCAGGACGCAGACAGACACAGATCCCGAAGATCCTGGGCTGGGTTCTGCGGAGAAGAACCTTCCCAGAGGATCAGTTGTGCTTCCCATCTTGGCTTATGCAGCCCCCTCTGGCACAGGAGACAGCAGGACGTTTGATGACAGTTTGATGCAGTTTGATGACAGGGGAAAAAGGGCTTTGATAAATACCCAACCCTGTCATTACCTCATTTTGGTGCACTCTGCATTTTTCCCAAACAAATTCCATGGAAAAATCATGTAGGAAACCAGAGCTTTCTACAAAAGAGAACCCACAGATTCATTTTTTTTTTTCCTTTTTCTTAATATGCGAATGCAGGGGTAAAATTACTTCATTGAGAAATACATGGCAGGGAGAAGAACAGAGGGATAAAAGGAAAAATTATCCCCAATCTACCAATGTCTAAACCAATTTTTCTGGGGTAAAAAAAAAGTCCTATCTTTAAGTTCTCTCTGTGCCAGAGTGCCCAGTAAAGATTCTTCAAATGAAGTAAATGAAACCACTGTTCTTACCAGGGAACAATTATTTATTATTACTTCTTTCCATTCTTTTATGTGGTCCCAGTGATGAGGTTTCTTCAAACAGCAGGACATATTTGTTAATCATTTGGATATTAATTTACAGGCAACTGGGAAAATACGGCGGTATGATAAGGAAAGGAATAAAATCATGGAATCATAGAATGGTTTGGGTTGGGAGAGACCTTAAAGATCATCCAATTCCACCCCTGCCATGGGCAGGGACACCTTCCACTATCCCAGGTTGCTCCAAGCCCCATCCAGCTTGGCCTTGGACACTTCCAGGGATGGGGCAGCCACAGCTTCTCTGGGCACCCTGTGCCAGGGCCTCCCCACCCTCACAGGGAAGGATTTCTTCCTAATATTTAATTTAAACCAACTCTCTCTCTGCTTGAAGCCATTCCCCTTGTCCTATCACTCCACGGTCCTGTCAGCCCCTTCAGGTCCTGGAAGGCCCCAATGAGGTCAGCCTGAAGCTCCTCTTTTCCAGGCTGAACAATCCCAATCCTCCCAGCCTTTCCTCACAGGAGCAGCATTCCATATCCCAAATCAACTTGGTGGCCCTTCTCTGGACTCCCTCCAGCAGATCAAAGCTGACCTTTAAAACTCCCAACCCAAACACTAAACCTGAAGTTGAAATGAAATCGATACTCATAGACTCGTGGAATCCCAGAATGGTTTGGGTTGGAAGGAACCTTAAAGCCCATCTCATTCCAACCCCTGCCACGGGCAGGGACACCTTCCATCAGACCAGCTGCTGATATCAACTTCATATCAAACCATTTTTCACATCGAGGTCAACTCAGGACCCAGAAGTGCCTGGAGATGAACCTCAGAGCTCTTCAGTCACTCCGATGCTTGTGCCAGCAGATTTTGCCGTGGCACTCGGGAGTGACTCAGCCATGCCCACATATCGCTGCCTCCGTCCTCTGCTGGACGTGTTCCGGTCCCTCTCCTCGTGAACTGTTCACCCCCAGCCCCAGCCAACCATAACAGCGTGGGCTTTGATGCAGTGGAAACACACACAGACCGCGACCCGAGAGCCGCCGCGGCGCTGGCCCCGCTCCTGGCCGGGGTAACAAATACAGGCCCCTCGGTCAGAAAATGAAGGCTTTGTCGTTTTCGGGTCTAGGGTTGCACAGGATGTCGATCCAGTTGGAAATTGCTCCGTGGAAATCGTTAGAAAACACCAACTTTCCATGTGGTCATTTCCTGAGAGGAGTGTGGCTGAAATGTGTCTGAAGTCCGGGAGAACAAACATGAGCAGCAAAATAAAGGCATCCACTCCAAAATCAGCCAATTCCAAAAATGCCATATTCAGATTCTTTCCATGATCTACCTGATTCCCATCAAGGTCCTGGGCATTCGCCGGGCTTAGGCTCCTTGTGGACATCACCCATGGTGGATAATTCCCCCCTGGCTTGGTCCTTACCCCATGGATCTCATGGAATAAAAAAGCATCACTAAGTTCCCCATGTCATAGAGGAGCAGCAAAGGGTCCAGAGCCATGGAATGTTCATTTGGAATGTCGTGGCTTTGTCATCCTGGTGAATCCTGTGTCCTGTCAGCTGAGATCAAACCTGGTGTATTGAAACATTTAATAATCATCACTTCTTGACTGCCCAACTCTTCTAATTTCTTTAAATTTACAGTTCCTGCTTCTTTTTATCTCTTCTTCAGTTCAAACTGATTTTGTTGGTGTTTGTTGAGCCTGGAGTTCTGCACCAAGGTGTCCATGAGGCACCAAGAGCAGTGACACTCCTCTCTTCACCTCTCCAGGTTTTCCAGCAGCTTTGCCATGTTGATGGCAGGGAACTGGAACATGTTTCCCTCACTATTTAACACTCACTGAAGGAAAAAGAACTTTTCTCTAGAGCTGGTTTTGTCTAAACTGCTCCTGGTGAGCACTCAGGTTTTTAACTTTTCCCTTGTTGATGTAAAAACAAGTGTCTGCCTCTCTGAAAAATTGGGAATTTTTACTGCAGACTTTGGGCAAAAAGCAAAACTATTTTGGCCCCAAACCAAAAACTTTAAGCTTAAAATGGCAAACCTCTCATTTTCAGCCAAACAATGAAAACGTTGGTTTTGGCTGGACATTTTTGGTTTTCCAACAGAAGTGATCTTTTTCTCGGTCAGAAATTTTCCATGAGGTGAGGAATAAACATTACGGGTAAAAAAGCCTGGTGTGACTGGAAGGAAGGAGGGAAAAGAGAGAGATAAGGAATGAAAACAGTTTATCACAACCATCGTGAGGCTACTGTTACCAAGGTCTGTGGCAGGGCACTGCACCAATCCGGCAAAGAATCCCTGAAACCTATAGCCTGGGATATTTATAGCGGGATTCATGGTCACTGGATGTTCTATAAACAAATTTATAGAAGTGTTTTTCTCTCGGTTGTTTCCTTTTTTAGAATATTATCACCAGGAGCACTCCCAGACTCTCCTACCTGGACAGAGCTTGCACTGATGATCTCAGGGGCTGCACAGGCAATAAAATGTCCCAGGAGCTTGTGAGTGACTTTATTAACTCACAAAAATTCCAAGTCCTGTGCAGGAATCCGGCAGGCAGAGGACATGCCCTGCTGCCTCTTTCCCAACAGTCTATGGGGAGAAGGGAGTGTGTTTGGAGGTGGTAAAACCATTTCTGACCAGGGTATGAACACCCAGGCACCAAACACGACGAGCACAGGATGTCCCACACGGATCCAGCACCACATGGGCTCCCTGGATGGGTATTCCTGTGGTTTAAACCCCATCCACCTCTCTTCTTGTGACCTGATGTGCTTCAGCAATCTCTGCAAAGGGAACAGGATGGGAAAAGGTGTGAGGACACGGATCCTCCTGGTTAGGAGAGGGAGAAAGGAAAAGCTGCTCTGCAGCCAAGGGGTGGCCTGTAGGGAAGCTCTTACTGCTGGTCCATACCTGGTTTATTTCAATGCTTTTTAATTTTCTGGTTAATATTTGGCTCTGAAGGGCCAAAGGGGCAGCTGGGCAGTGCTGGGTTAGGGTTAGGGTTAGTGCCAGGAGAAGAGAGTTCTCCCGTCTCACCAGTGCGTGTCCTGGTGTTTCCCTTCTCTTTTCCAAGGAATTACTCCGTCATTCGTGGAAGCGCTGCTGCTTCCACCACCCATGGAAGTCTGACCGCTTGGGAGGACAAAGATGAACGAAACTGTCGAGAACTGATGCTTTCCCCTCCCAGTTTTCGTGCAGAGTCCGCCATCAGAGGCAATTTTTTAATCACTGTTATAATGTTTCCCAACCAGTTGATAAAGCGGCTTTCGGGACGTGACGCAAACCAGCAGTTTAAAGCCATAGATATTTCCAGTTAATCTAAAAGATTAAGCACCTCACAGCCACTGGAAAGTGCTCCTTGCAACTGCAGTATTATGGCCTTGGATAATTCTGGTTTTATAATCCTGCTTAGTCTACACTGATCTGGATAAAAAGAGACCCATTGCTGGGGAGCGAGGCTCGGAAAAGCGGTGTTTAGGCAAGGGGAGGGAAACAGGAGCACGTATTTTGTGCAGGGACAGGAAGGTGGCCCAGGCTGGTAAATCGTGTTAGGGCCGGATCATAATCCCCAGTTACCCTTCCCAATGACACTTCACACGGAGTCACCTTCCTCCTAAAGGCCCTGCAGAGAGAGGGCGGCTCAGACGCGGGAGGAAGGCTGAGGATGACGAGCAAGGAGATCCTGGAGGTGCTCGCACTGCTGTGGGAAGAGCTGCCTCCTGTGGGAGCCTGGGCAGGGCTCCCTTGGACACACACACGGACCTGGAATGTGCACGAGGGCGGCTGAGCCCAAGGGCAGCCAAGGCTGGCACTTAGTGGGGGAAAAATAAATGGTGCTTATCTACCCCCTCACCTTGGGGAAGGGAGCATGAGCAGAGGCGAACAAGCACACAAACCATGGCTTAACAGGAATCCCAGTTCACCTCCTGGCACTGAAACGTTTCCTTCCAGCAGGAATTTATCGTGGCAGCTCTCTGAGGGCAGGTTGAAGTGCTGTCTGTGTTCTCCACTAAGAACCCCTCCATCCTACACCATTTTCAGCGAGGTTTTTCTATTCAGCTCAAGTTTAAAGTGCATGAGCTCATTCATTACATCACCACTTTATCTGCGGGGTTATTAAAGGGCTGATCAAATGACAAGAGCTGGAAATATTTGTCACAACCAAGGAGGAAATACTTTTTTAGCACTTGTACAGGGAACACTTCCCTGTATGAATAGCTGTGAATAGTGTGAAATAAATCAGTATTAAATGTATCTTTAAATCCAGTGTTTCCTGTATTTCTGAAGGAAAATGACTCCTGCCTCTATTTCCGAAAATGTGCAGTTAAAACCTAAGTTACTAAATTAGTACACAAATTACTGGGCACAATTCCCCTTGTCTGTGTTTTGCAGCTCATCAGATCAGTGGGTCACAATGGCTTCATACTCTGAAAAAGCTGTGAACAAACAAGCTGGGCACTGGATGTGCATATGCAAACAAACATTTCACAGCTATCCCACAGAGAAAAATCATTTTGAGTTGCAGATCTTCCTGCTGTATAGCCTTTGTCTCTTCTGAATCAACACAGGGGTTTTGGCAGTGGAGGCAGAGCCTGGAAGTGTTGAGTGTACCAAAGTTAGCTGCTACTCACCCTAAGTGATAATATTAAAATAATAAGCCTGCCACAAACTTTGTGGCAGCAAAATTCAGCGAGGAGAAAAGGCAGCTTTTAGAAAACAAAGCAACTCATGAAATTCATTACTATGAGGCACAAATTACCAGTGCTATTATTATCAGCCAGTGCCTATAAGCTGCTGTGATGAATAAGGACTCTTCTGCCTCGTACAAATAAAAGGATAAGAGATCATTGTCATCACAGATTTAGCGGATTAAGGAAATGATATGTGCATAATGAGTCTCTTGAAATAGAATATTGGCATGATTTTTTAAGCTCGCTGGAGCTCCTCGTGTCACACATGGCTTGAGCTGACCACTGATTGATCTAGACTTGAAAAAAAAATCTCACTTATGTAACTTAAATCTGCCTTCCATGGCTGTTTGTAAAGATCTGGTAGGGTTTGCCTCGAGAAACAGGAATTGTTCTATAGGAGCAGAATTCCCTGCTGAGCCTGGTGCCACAGTGGGATCTACACTGGGGTACATCAGGACATGAGAGAAGAGCAAAAACTTCCAGACTGGTGAGATGTCTGCTGGAAAGAAGCCCTGGAGAATTTTCCAGCTTTTCTGGGAGCACTTTCTCCCATGAACAAGTGTCAGTTACAAGTGTAAGATCATCCTGTTGTTTTGACAAAGATGACATTTAAATAAACAAACCACTATTTTTACCAGTAGAAGGTTTGGCTTCCTCTCCTAAAGGAAGAGGCCATTTACTGATCCCATCCAAAGTGAACATCCTGAGGTCCATGTTCCTGCAAGGCCTTTGCACCCCTGAGGCCGAAACTGCACACAGGTGAGTGTTCCCTTTGTTTTACTCCTCCGAGGAAGGTGCTTCTGGCATGGAAAGGACCCATTTCCATGGTAACACGCTCTGGAAAGCAGCAGTGCTTTTGGCTGACATCAGATTGCTCCGTGAGTTGTGATTACCTGAGTATCTTTTTGGCTCACAAAAGCTCCTGTGGGACCGTGATAAGGAAGGAAAGGTTCAGTTCTGAACGCGCTGGTCATTAACCAGGAACTTGGTTGTCATGGGAAACCTGGAGCAAATTTCTGCGCTGAAACCGTCGGAGCTGCGGCTGCAGAAAACTTTGGGATGTAGTTTTCCTTTATTCTCCTCATTAAAAAGTTTGTATCGACTCTACAACACAAAATGCCAAATCAGCACTGAAGGTTTCTCCTCTTTCTGCCCTGACACTCTTTTGTTCCCATTGCCTTGGAGGAAAACTGTGTCCCTGCTGGCGTCCAAGGAGTGGGATCCAGCCTGAGCCGAGCTTACACAAGCTGGGACAATTACTGGAGCCTCCATGTTTTCCCAATAACGAATCCTGCTCTAATGCAGAAGATATGCCCTGCCTGGGAAACAATGCGGGGTTGAACGAGGACAGAGCAAAGAATGACTCGTCCCAAAATCCTGCTGCTCCCGAGCGCCAGCGGAGCCGTTCCTGTCGGATGGGTGCTCCTGAGCAGCCAGTGTGAGGCACTTGGAGCATTTGGTGGACAGCTGTTCTGCTCAGAGTGCCATGGCAGGAGTTTTCAAGTGAAAACCACAAAAATGAGCCGCTGATGCCATCTGGAAGCCATGTTCCCAGAGCTTACCTCCTCCCACTACGTTGCTGGTTTTTAGGAACAGAGCTCAGCTTTTTACCCTCTCCCTTCCCTGCTGCTTTCCCTTTCGTGCTTCTCCAAGGAACCAAACCCTGCCAGAGCTGCAGATACCAGGGAGGAGGCAAGGCTGGCTCCGGAGGGAGATGGAAGCACAGCAGATCCAGCCATGTTGGCTGGTGGAAGTGGTGGGACAGAGGGAGGCAAAGGAGTTTTCCACCTTCCCAGCACCTTCTGTGCTGGAGAATCTGCTCCCGGGAGCAGTGAGAGAGGAGCACGTGGAGTGCTTTGTTGGAGGGTCACACTGCCAGGCATGGAGACCTGTCCAGGAGAAGGGATAAGAGGCAGAGAAGGTTTTCCCAAGGTCACTTCTGGTTAACTGTTTACCTGTTTACTGCTAAATGTTTACTGACCTGCTCCAGATAGCGGATGCAAATTTACCTGAACTGCCACTTGCAAGGATTTTCATTAAACTAAAGATCCAGGATATTCATTAAACTAAAGATCCGGCCTAGTGAAAGAGACGGAAGGAGAGGGTGCTTTGTTCAAAGGTAACACACGAGACAGGAATGCAACCATGAGGCTCTTTGGGATCAATCCTCAAATTAAAATGATTTTAAAATTTTCATCAGTGATGCTGGGCTTGTTGAAATGCAGAGGGAGGAGGGAAATACCAAAGGGGAAGGACCCAGCAGTCCCAAGGGACTGACTAATGGCAGTGAGATGGAAATTTCGTAACACACAGTGTCAAAGCATAAATGGCAATAGCAAGATCTTTTGCTACATGTTCAGAATATAATACATGAAAAAAGGGAGAAGAGGAAGATGTGGTTATGAACAGAGGAAAAAGATGAATCCAGCCCTAGTCTATTGTCATGGTTCAACTATATCAGAGGAAATATTCCCAGACAGGAAATTATTACTGCTGTATTACTATAGATTACTCTTTCTAACTGTCTCTTTCTTTTCAAATACAATAATTACATCGACATTCAGCATAATTCTTTTTATTCAGTAGAATGGAGCATCAGACGTGAAACTGCCTCTGAAAAGGAGATGCATCAGTAGTTCTTTAACCATTGATACCTTTGCAATGCTTCTTTGCCAAGTGGAAGAATGCACAAGTGGCTTCCAGAGAAGAAACACTGTTATTTCCTCTCCTTCTTTTTATTTTTTCCCCCTGGTATTTCTTGAATAACTTATTAAAGTGATGTTTAGCATGTGCCTGCTGTGCAGAGCACGCTCGTTTGTCTGTTCCCCACTTCCTTTTCACATCATTCCTAATGGGCCTTTAAGGACATCTCCGTCTTCCCGCGGTGTTATTTATGGCTCTGACATCATCCCTCAAGGTGAACGGCGCTTGGCTGCAGAGGATTTACTCTTTTATAGTAAATCTGCCCGCTGCTTTCTATAAAAACAGGAAAACAGCTGCAGCTTTTATAGGTGAGAATGAAGGTTTCTCCCTCTTCTGAACGCCCATTCTGGCACGGGGAAGTTAAAAGTGAAGTTGGGGGGCAGGAACACAAAGCACGGGTGTGGGCTGTGATGGCTGGGTTTTATCTGTGAGCCTTCAGCTGACGTTGAACGAAATGCAGAAAGCCACAGCAGATGTTTTTATTATCACTCATTACACGAATGCAGTATGGGCAAGCAGGGTGCAGAATACAGACAAAAAAGTGGCCTTGGATCACAGGATCAGATTTTTCTTTACAAACATCTTTTTAAATAGTTAAGTGTGTGTAATCATTTATAAATAGCTAAGTGAAACAAAATCTATGAAGAAATACGTTCAAATGAAGAAATAAGCAAGTGGCTGCTAAGGTTGAAGTCCAGGGAGACCTGCTCTCATTAATATTGATGCTAATTGCCTAATGAGCTTTGAATCACATTCGCCCTGGCCAAAAGCTGGGACGAGTATTTCAAATGCAAGCCAGGGACCAACAGGTCCTCATTTTTCAAGGCCATGTTCAGCTTCCTTTGAGATATCTTGGATGTGGGTGTAATGGGAGAAAAAGGATGAGAGACCTTGGCTTCTGCTCTATCACTCTGGGTAACTGGGGAATGATTCTCTTAATGGCACACTTAGGTCAGGTACAGGCAGCTGCTGAGGGGCTGAAACAGAAATTGAGTGGCAGGAAAAAATCTGAACGTGGATATCTGGAGAGATGAACTGCAGCAAGAACAGTGAGTAAAAAACTTCATTAAAAATATCAACAAATCACAGGCATGGGGACCACATTTATTACAGAGGTGGATCAGGAGGTTTTTAGATTTCTACTTGTCACTCCAAGAGCTCATTTGGTAGAGAGAGCTTGCAAACACCATGTGAAGAGCAGCTCTGGAGTGGTTCCTAACACCGGAATCAATTAGACACAAAATTAAGTTTAATTACTCTTAGCTGGATCTTTTTCTCCTCTTTTTTTTAATCGCAATTTTCAAAGAAGTTGTTTCTGTTATTGGCACTTGCACCTGAGCTGAACAAAGCGATACCAGGGAGTACCAAACACACCTTCCCCTCCCACTGCCTCCAGCCCTTTGTGCACTTCACCCAACGAGGCTGGAAAGATCTGAATGGGAGGGTCAGATGGAAAATTCTGAGTGTTGTCACCTCTAGGGTATGTTTTTGTACTGGCAATTAATGAAAACTCATCCAACCCTTCCTCTTACCCATGCGAGGGCTCCAGGTGCTGATCCATTCAGGGGGGTTTGTGTTCCAAACCTTTACACTGAGCAACAGGGAGTAAATCCAGTGTGAAACCAGGAATCAACTCTGTTCTGATGGAAAATATCCACTTTCTTCCAGCTTCAGGGTTCCTAAGTGAAGAGCTGACACCAAATTCTCTTTACCTACAGACTGCAATTTATGCAGGTGCTTCTGCCTCCTCGAAATGATGCCAAACCCACCAATTCTTGCCCCAAGTGGTGTTTGCCACGTCATGTGCAGCTCTACACATCTTGCAGGACTCAAACTTTTAGGCTCCTGAGTCTTTCGGACTCGATTTCTCCTCCCAACATGGATAATAGGGAATATTGGGTGTGCCAGAGCAGTGCTGAGCTGCTCCAGGCTTCAGCAGCAACGAGAGGCTTTATTGGACTAAATGAATGGTCAAACATTTTTCCTGGAACTTCCAGCAGCTTTTTCTCCACCAGCTAATGGGGATGTGTGAGTGCAAATCTGTTTAAATAAAGACAACTCATGGAAAACTTTCCTAGGGACAGCCCTGCCTCTCCTGATGAGTGGATCTTGCTGATGTGTGCAGACTGGATGCTGCCACCACAGCTTCCCCACAACTTTAGAATTTGCTCTCTCTTTTTTTTTTTTCCACTGTCAACTGGCCAAATATTTCAAACATTTTCCTTTAACAAATGTGTCCTTGTGGGGAAAAGTCCATTAGTAACAGAGTAGTTGCATCTTGTCAGGACCAGACTTTAATGGCTGTTTGAATTTTAACTACTATTTGCTAACTATTTCTGTTCAAGCCAACTAAGACCATAATAAAAGCCATTAAATCCCAAGTAAGTGGCCCCAGTGTAGCTGCAGGGTATAACACCGAGTCTGAGCTGAATTTATCCACTGCAGAGCAAAGACTGTGACCCTCACAGGCTTTGGGGAGATGGAAACTTTTCTGTTTTCCAGAAAGGATTGCCTAGAAGAATAAAAGTCCTCTTCTTTGCCCCAGGGAAGGCCAAGCAGGGCCTGGAGGTAACATGACCCACTGTAATCCATTTTCCTATGTGCAGCATGAATGAAGACACTGTGAAATACCTGGCAGCGAATTTCTGGAATAGGTGGGACAATGCAAGCCAGTGTTTGGAGGAGTGGAAAAGTTCCCTGTGCAGAGGGATGGAAAACACAAAGCTTTGCTCAGGTGAACGTGGGGGATGGCCACTGCTCCCTCCTGGTGAGCAGGGCAGGTGAGGCAGAGTGAATTTAGCATTTTTGCATCCTTTTCGTCCAATTCCTACTCTTTGAGCGCCTCAGGGCACAGATGGAATCATTCTGGAAATCTCTGCCCGGTGACACAGCAGGGAATGGGCAGGGAACAGAGGGCAGGGACAGGATTGGAGGTGGTCGCCCATGGGCAGTCAGGAAACAAACCTGCAAAAGGCCTCCCAAACATCTTCCGTGGGTCAAAGGACACGGATACTGCTCCTTCCAGACCCTCCTCAACCACAGCCTCCCCCTCCTCCATCCTGGGATCAGAGGGGGGATGTGCTGTCCGTCTCCTGAGCCTGGGGAAGACTCCAGACAACCCCTGGAGAGATTTATCCTCCTCCACATTCTTATTTTCTGCAAAGGCATGGGGACAAAAATTAACACTGTCAACATTTGCACTCACACACCAAATCTGAGTCTGAGCCATTGAAAGTGGTTAGAGCTACTAAATCAAAATCTGCAGAAGTTAAAAAGAAAACGGTTACAGGCATGAATCACAACTGGAAGAATTCTTATCTTTAAATAGGTGTGAGGCAACAAATGAAGTAACACAGTCAGTGCTGGAAAGGAGAAAGGTAGAACAAAGGTTAGAATAATTCAGATTTCCTGGTTGTTTACTCATGGCCCAAAGTCTAACTGAAGAAAAGAGAAAGCCTCAGTGGGCTTTGGAATGGGCTGTTAAGACATTTGCACATCCTAAACGATCTCTGGATGTAACCAGTGCTGAGCCTGGAGCACAGAATGCAGAATTAAAAATAAGCAGCACATCAGCTCCAACGGGAGCCCAACAGAGAGCTCAGAGATTTTCCATGCAAAGCCCTTCACTCACAAAAACAGCAACAAAAAAAAAGACCAGCCCCAACCAAACCCCAGCCCTCACAAGTGATGTTCAAACAATGCCTGGCGAGGAAGGCGAGCTCTGCACCACGTCCCAAACTCCGCAGCTGGAGACACGAATCCCAAAATGTTCCCTGTGTGAATGGATTCCCGCGGGGATCAGGGGGGAATGGATTCCCCTGGGGAATGATAACACGTGAGGAAGGTGTTCCAAGGGAATGCCTCACCCTTGGGGAGCAGTGGGTGTTGCTGGGGGCTGGGTGCCACACCTGGCAGAGCAGGAGCTGCCATCTGCTGAGGCAGCATCCGTGCAGCGTTGAAGGTGGCCCAGGAAAAATGTTGTAGAGCTAAAAGAGCTCAGTGGACCAGCCTGAAAAAATAATTTCCTTGGGCTTCACCTACAAAAATTCCAAAGCTGAGATTCTCTCTCGTAACATTCTGCTCAGTGTCTCAGTAAATCCCAGCACACACTTTGCTAAGTCATGGAATCGTGGGATGGTTTGAGTTGGAAGGGACCTTGAAGATAATCTGGTTCTACCCCCTGGCATGGGCAGGGACACCTCCCACTATCCCAGGGTACTCCAAACCCCGTCCAACCTGGCCTTGGACACTTCCAGGGATGGGGCAGCCACAGCTTCTCTGGGCAACCTGTGCCAGGGCCTCCCCACCTCACAGGGATGAATTCCTTCCCAATATCCAATGTAAACCTGCTCTCTGTCAGTGTGAAGCCATTCCCCCTTGTCCTGTCACTCCAGGCCCTCGTAAATAGTTTCTCTCCATCTTTCATGTCGGCTTCTTCAGGCATTGGAAGGTCACTCCAAAGCCTTCTCCTTTCCAGGCTGAACAACCCAAACTTCCCCAGCCTTTCCTCACAGCAGAGCTGCTCCATCCCTCTGATCATCCTGGTGCCTCCTCTGGAGTTTCTCCAACAGCTCCATGTCCTTCCCATGCTGGGGACCCCTCGCAGCACCCGGGGGAGTCAGGTAGAGCTCCCTTCTCTGGAGTTTGCATGTTCAGAATTCCTCTCTTTCACCAAACCCCACGATGCTGTCATTTCCCAGCGCTGGGAAGCCCCCAGACCAATTTACACCAAGACTTGAGCTGGTTGTGGAGAGCCCAGCTCATCCCTGGGTTTGGGTGCGCCGTGGTTGTTGTCACCCAGGCCCAGGAACACCCCGGGAGCAGCAAATCCCAGCGGTCCAGCAGTGGTTTCACGGGGTGAGGCTGCAGTGCCTCAGCTACAGGGCTAATTTGTTTCTAAATATGTCCTTTTTTTATTAGAATCAGCTCAAGGCTTTGCATGGTTTCAGCGCTGTTTAATGGGGATTAGTTTGAAGTGAAAATGTGTTTTCCATTTGCCTGAGAAAGACACAACAGGGAGCAGAGCCCTGGAGATTATTGAGAGCTTTGGGTGGTTCTGGGAGGCCAAAGGCCAAGTGACTTCGGCTCCCAGTGGAGCGCAATAATCCCCTGGAAAAGCACGGCCTGGTGTGTCCGATTGTGCAATTATGGGATGGGAACTGCAGAGCGTGTCTGATTTGGGATTATTGGCCGGGTGTCCTTAGTGCAGCTACAACGGGATCATTCACAGCCAGGCAGCACCAGGGGCCTCTGGAGCTCCCACAGGATGCTCTGCACCCCCATTCTCCTGCTCCCTTGGGATGCAGTGCCCCTCACTCCCCCCAGCAACAGTTTAACCACAGGGCAGCAAATGATGGAGTTGATTCCCTCATTCCTGGATAATGAATCAGTCATTTCACCCACCTCAGGATATTTATCCCGTTAATTAGTGGCACACAGAATTCCTATTTCAGGGCTCGAGGAGGTTACAGTGTACATTGTTTTTCTACTCACTGGTGTCTGTGACATAGTGAGGGTAGATTGAAATCCTCGTGCTTATTAAAGGAGTTACCAACAGAAGAAGTCACTGCCTTGTTCCATCTTATTTTATTTATTCACTTCCATGTGCCTGCTAAACCCAACATTTTCCCTGCCTGCAGGGCACTGATCTCTGCTGTTGCAGGCACAGCAAGGATGCTGAGCAGCCCAGGGCTTCTGCCTGCAAACATTTCTGATAGCACAGACATGAATTTTTCTGGAGAACCTTCCCACCACGACTGTGTAACACCTCAGCACCCTGAAGGAAAGGGTCTGTATCTGCTGGATTGATCCTCAGTCATCCCTTGGATGGTTTGTGTTTGCGGGATTGATCCTCAGTCATCCCTTGGATGTTTGCAGCCGGAGGCCCAGCCTGCTTTACCCACGGTGTGAGGGACACAATCATATTATTTCCGTTGTTTCTTTCCTTCGTCCCAGCTCTTTGCTGGCTGCATTTCTTGGGACACATTTGAATGCTGTCGGTGACCTTGTGAAAACACCGTCTTCATTATTAAAAGCAGGTCAGGAACACCCCTGGGCACAATGAAATGCCTCACCTGCAATTCCTCAAATAGTTTCCACTGCTGTTAATCCCTTTAGGTGTACGAGGGCTCGCACATGGCTGCTCACTAAATAGATATCAGCTGGAGGGAGCTGGATATAACATTTTGGCACCGAATCACCTGGATATAGAACACCTAGAAGTATTATTTGTGGATTTATCAACACCCTGAGTGATTTCCTGGGATGGCTCCTCTGGAGGGAGCAAACCCAGCTTGGAGCAGGAAACGGAACTTTCCCAAAGTTCGTCGGTGTTGGGGGTCAAGCTTTAGCTCAGCTCGTTACAGAGACAGATGTTGGATTCACGTGGGGAGTTATATTTCGGGAAAGTTGAAGAGGTTTTGGGATCTGTGATTTTGGCCTAACTCAGGTTTTAATCAAAAACTCCCTGGGCAAGAGCCCTCGGCTCCCTCAAACCTCGGGGGAATGTGCACAAAGTGAGAGGTGCAGGAGCTGTTCCAGTCTCCGTGGGAAAGCTCAGGTCCCACTTATTCCCAGAGTACAGGTGAATAAACTCCTCCAGTTCACAAGAAAACCGTTTTCCCCACCCACATTTCATTTTTTTTTTGCCGCTGACCTTTGCAACCCTGTAGGTGTGTTTTGTTTTGTTAAGGAAAAGGGATTGTGATTGTCAAGGCAAGCCTCGAGTTCCAAGGAAAAACTAAAATCAGGACTTTTCCAGTTTGTCGGCCATGACCTCCACTAAAGCAGCAGTTGCTATAAATGATATGTTATAAATACGCTCTTCATGCAATATTTTGTGTTGGTTTTAATTGCTTTTATTAGAAATGCAATGACTAAAGTGATGTTAAATTTAGAAAATGGCTTCTTCAGGTTTCTGCAAGAAATTCTTGCACACTCATTCAGTGGCACAGGTTTGGGGTTTTGTATCCTCCACTTACAGGTCTGAAAAAGCTCCCATAAACCCTTTATGTGAAATGTGGGTATCAAGCCTGGCCTGTGGATAAGCTGTGCCAGGTATCCCTGAAAAACGTGGCTTTTTGTGCTCTCACCTGCTGGAGTTTTCTGGCCTGGGAGAGCTGCCTGAACTCCCTGCACAGAGCCAGGAATTCCCAACAGAGAAAGGCACCAAAAGGGGACTGTTGGAAGAAAGAAAGCTGGTGAAGAGGTGGCAGCCTAGCCACAGTGCTGGGCTGTGCTATTTACTTGTTTAATAAAAATAAAGCCTTTAGATAACAGCCGATTTACAAGATCACATTACAGTCCCAACTAAAAATCTGATTATGGTGATGTGTTATATAAACAGCATTTATGACTGTTTATAAAAACGAATTTGGCTACTAAATGTTACCTCCTCAGAGCAGGTAAATATAATTTGCATTTTTATATGTGGGTGAGCACCACAGTTGGCCACAGTCATGTGCAACCTGGAGCTGACCCCGCGCTTCAGGCCTCCTAACACAGCTCTGTACAGAAAAGGAATTTACTGATATATAACATTTTCCATCCACTGGCTATGCCAAAGAATTAGAAAAATTAAAATAAGGCAGGTGAAAGGAAAAGGAAACATCTCCACAACTATTTGTGAAGGGATGGGAGTATTCAGCATTTAGCAGGGAAAACTTTCTCCAAGTATTTCTGAGGCTGCAGGAGTCTGCAAGAGGGAACGAGAGGGGTCACACCTCTGGGAACACCTGAAAGGCTCCTGGGGGGTTCAGAGCCGTTTGTGTCTTCTACAACAACCGAGAGAGGAACAATTCTCTTATTTTGCAGTCGTCAATGAACGAGAGGAAAGCGTTTCCTGCGGAGTGAAGTCTTCCTTCCAAGGTGAGGGATCCATCAGAGACAAACACCAACGTCACATTCCAGGGATTCTCTCCTTATTGTGCTTGGCCCGTGGCTTCCTCCGTCCAACGCTGCCGTTGGGCCAGCCCGGGACAGAACCGGCCTGGTCTGTCTAATAAAATTTTATTGTGCTGCTTTTTAAAATAACAATTCCTGTCCTGGCACTTTGAAAGCCAGGAAGGCAAACAGGCAGGAAAACACAGGCCTACAACTCATTGAGGCTGCTGGAATAGTTGGATAAAAGGATCTGACAATGCAGCACTGTTTGTCATCCCAGTTCCATTCCATTAATTGTTCTTTTTTCTTTTTTTAATGAAGAGCTATCACCTCAAAATAAACTGTTTCCATAAGAAAGCACAAAGATTAAATTGGGAATAAAAAATCATTAAGTCTTATTATCTGTACAGTCATGCCAATTTTTTTGGTGTTTTTTTTTTTTTTCCCAATGACCTTCTAAAATTCTTTTTTCTGTCCGTTGTACTCTCTTAAATCCCAGAAATACAGAAGGATTCCAAGCTCCCATGGAACACTGGGACCTGCACACATTGGTCCTGTGCATCAGAAGGACCTGCCTTTTTATCCTGGAGGTGCTGGGACTCTAAGGAAGTGAGAGATTATATTTTTCAAGCTTACTATTCACTTAGAAATAACAAAAAACTGCTACATCTTTTTTTTTTTTTCTTATTTTCATCCTTCCTCTTGCAGCCTTAAAAGCCCAAGGAGAAAACTGGTGAGAATGGGAGAAAATCTTTCTAAAGTGATGGCAGACAAACTCTTCAATATGAAAAAAAAGAGGGTGTGGATCTCTCTTTAATTCACTTTAATTGCAGCATCAGCCCATCCTTCCTCTGTCACATCCTACAACCATGGAAGTTGAGTTCTCTAATTCTTCCTTCTATCCTGCTGGACGAGTGGGAAGGAACCCAAGGTGTCCTTGGCTGTGCACGAGTCACCCCCACAATATCCTGAGCACTTCCAGCCTCTGCAAGTCCCTTCCCCGTGGGAAGAGGGGGGTCAGAGCCAGGCACAGCCCATTGCACACTGCAGGGTTGGTGCACATCCCTCCCCCAGGCACGAGCCCCTCTTGAGGCCCCTATTGAGTCCCCACAACCCCCACCAGGCTGCTGCCACCCCTGCCTTTGTCCCGCTCACCCTGGGCACGCTTTGTCTGCCTGACTCCCTCTGGAAAGAGGAAGGGAAAATGGGAAAGAAAAGCTGGGTGCCATTGAGCCCTGAGAGCGCCCCTGAGCCCTGGGAGTGCCATCGAGTCCCCAGGCCATTCCCCAGCCGTTTGCTCCCAGGCCCTGGGGAGCTGTAAAGAGCTGGGAGCCCAAGAGCCGAGCAGTGGAACCCACATTTTGTAAATGGACCTGGGAGCAGTGTCCTGGTGTCAGCACCAGCTGACACCTTTTTACCCCTAATTTCCAGTGACCCTATAAATTATATTTCATGGAGATCTGCAGGATAACTAAAACTAAAACAGCAAAAGTGTGAATAGGTATAAACATTTTCACTTCCACAGAAGTCTTGAATTCTTTTGGGGGTGCATTTTATTCCTCTGCGGGTGGAGGGGATGTTGTGTTATCTGCTCCAAGCTGACCTTGTTTTCATTTTTATGGTTTTTATGTCCTCTCCTGCCACAGACTCATCTTTGCTATGAGCAGGAGGCTGCGCTGTGCTAATTAAGCCCTTCCAGGGTCATCCATATTTTAATTATGATTTGTTTTATTGTCGAAATAAATAAAAGCGCAGCCTTGCGTTCCATGTGGGACCGGAATAAGGGTCAGTACATTCCTCCAGAACCCCAAATATTAAACAGGCATTGATTTATCTGGAGCTTTGCACATTTTAGATGGGCATAAATCAAGACGGAGAATGGTGAAAAAATCCCCTCCATGTGTTGGGAAGTCGGACCAAGGCGTGAAGTGACAAAAGGTGGTGGCTGCAGGGGGAAATGATGAAAGGACTTGCTGAGCATTTCTGTAACGTTTGAATGTCCCTGGCCTGTGCTAAAGCAAAGCAGTGATTGGTTTTCCACCAGCCAGGGCTGTGAATTTTAGCCGGATTCCCTCTTGGATTCTGGAGTTCTCGGGTTCCGGCTTACACAACAGCAGAGTCTAAATGCAGAGCAGTTTTTCATCCCTGAAATGGAAGTTAAATAACACTTGCCCGAAGTAGACAAAACAAGAGGATACGTAGACTAACTGGAAACATCGAGATTTGAAAATTACCTGATAGGAAAAGGGAGGGGAGTGGGATCAAAGACGTCCCAGGGAATGAAAAATTCCTTCGCAGCGCTTCCTGTTCTCTCTGTTATGTTAACCAAGGTAGGATTAGGTTTCAGCTGCCAAGAGAAATAACATTTGTAGATTTTTTTTGGTCTGGGGAAGTGGGATAGAAAGATTTAAGACAGCTTTTTCCGAACTATTTGCTTTTTGTCAAGCAGTCAAGTCTAGTTATTGTTATTAATTTGTATTACAGAACCACCAACCTGGGGCTGCATTTCCATTGTACCTGGGGCTGTGCGAAGGTCCAGGCAGGGCCTGCTCTCACCTCACAGAGCCCGGAGTGGGAACGGAGCAGACAGACAAGGGCATTTTGCCCTGAGCTGTGCAGCTCCAGGAGTTGTGCTCCTCTCTCCTGGGTTAGCTCTGGAAAGCTGAGCTGACGTTAAAAGAGTTGAACCTCCCTTCTTTTATCTAAATGCAAACCCACCTTGGATTTGGATACATCCCACATTGCACCAACTCTTTCCTCTTTAGTCCCTGTGGTTGCTCCTGGTTTGGGTTTCTCTTCTCATTTCACATCTGAGGTTCAGAGGTGGTCCCTGTGCAGGGATTGCACGAACCACACCCAGAAATTCAAATGGTTTAAATTCATCTCTAAGTGCCCACATTAATCCTCAATAAACAGCCCGGGCATGACGTGAAAAGCGAAAAGCAGGAGCTAAAACACTTCTGAAAGGTCACGAGGCTGCAGAGGGATGAGGGCTGAGCTCCACCCTCACCTTTTTCCAGGAATCTGCCTGGCAGGGACTGACACGAAATGCTGCCTGCTCTGTGACTTCAATGGAAAAGGAGATTGCACTTCTTGTGTAGGCTGGAAGTCTCTACCTTCACCTCATGCTGATCTAGAGACAAAAGACTTTTTTACAGGGAAAAAAAGTAAGAATAAATAAACCAGCCTGTATGTATAAACTTGAGCCTGTTTATTCTAAGGCTGTCTATCAGTGGGTAACTCCAAATCCAATGCCACGGGTAAATATTTGAAGTACCATTTAAATGATGAAGGACTTTTATGCCTTGGGAGAATTTCCTGCTCCCTGCCTTTGGAATCCTCACCTGGATGTGCGGGGTGGCTCCAGCTCCCTGTCCGGTGTGTCCGGGCTGGGAAGGGGCTGGCGAGGGCCGGGCTGGCCGTCCCCCTCCCCAAGATGCCCCGGGCAGCGGGGCAGCCCCTCTGAGCTTGCTCCCAAGAACAAACTGGAGTCAATGTTTAACCCGAGCCTTTGGAGCTCCCAGCTTGTGCCTGTCTTTATTATTAACACAGCCGCTGTTTTTCTGTACAGCTGCAGAGCTGCTGGCAGCGAGACACACAGGACCCTTCAAAGAACTTCCCCGTGGCAGCCTGAGCAAAGGTAAAGCCCCTTTTGTGTCCTTTCCATACCTGCACGGGGCAGAGCAGCTGCACATTCCTGCTTTCTGCTCTTCTCCTGGCGCAGAACAACCTGGCAGCAGCCAGGGCTGTTGCATTGTGTCTTTTTGCACCAAATCACTGGATCCATCCAGCTGATTTCATCCTAATTTGACACCAGCTGAAGTGTCTGTGCCCATAGAACCAGAGTGTGTGTGGTGAATTTATTTATTCCCTGGTACACTCCTTTCCATTGCTTTTTTCTCCACACCAACAGCCTTGTCTCTGTAACTATTTTTTTCTCTCCTCGTAGTTATATTTTTATGTTTTATGTTCAAGTCTGTAAAGGTCTGTGTCTTTTTCTCCCCATGGAGAGCACGACTGCAGTAGGAAAATCTGTATTTCCATCAGTCCTTTCACTAAGCTCACCCAATCCAGCTGTACCATTGGCTTTGCATTCATCCTGCACCTTTGATTTTTTTTTTTTTCCTGCTTTTGGGTTAAATGAATTCTAGAAGAAAACTTATTGGTGAGGCAGATTCCCTCAGCACAGCACAGAAGGGACAGGGACACTTGGCTCACATTTGTTCTGGTTACTGTGTCAATATGGTGTGAATTCTTGTCTGTAAATAATGAATATTTGTTTTTAATGGTGTTCTATGTGTGTGCTATGTGGTGGCTTAAAACTGGTCTGCAGAGAGAAGGTTTCACTTGCTCAAATATGTTTTTTTTTTCATTTGCTGTGACATAAATTTACATGGCAAATCATATCATTGAACTTTAGCCAAAGTAGTGCAGGAAAGGAAATCTGAAGCATGATTAAGAGTGAAAGTTTAAACAAGTAGTTAAAGACATTCAAAAAGTAGCTGATCATTGTGTTGTGTAAATACATATTAGACAAATATTATGTGTTATTGAAAACAATAAGATTTGAATAGAAATAGGGTTTGAAAAATTAGTAAAAGAACCAAATTTTTCCTGTCTCCAGCTGCTCAGAATTCCACTTTATTCCATGAGTAAGTCCTGTAGGACAGGTGTGATCCCCATCAGACAACACCTCAACCCCAATTCATCCTTTAAGGAGACGCTGGTGCATTCTCCCCTCTGCCTGGGTGCTGCCTGGGGGAGGAAAACCCTGATATTCTGTGTTCACATCCAGCTGTTTATTTAAAGGATCGTGGCACCACAAGCAAGGGATGATGGAGGGATGATAATGTGGCCAATGGATACTTCCAAACATTCCATCACCTCTAGGGAGGTTCAGTCACTATTCCCCCACTGAAAAATGCTGGAATGAATGGGGGTATTTGTGATATAAATCAGTATTTATTGGAATAATATCAATACAAGCCCAAGGGACTTTGAAAACCTAAATCATAACTCAATAAAAATAAATGAGGAGCTGCCTGATTTCGGGAGACAGAAAGCTTGGCTATGAACTGAGTGGGAAGTCGGTTGGGAAGCTTTGAACGTGTTTCCACAACGGCCAAACTCAGACGTTGCAGCCGACTCCAAGATGAAGAGATAAACCAGCAAAGAAAACAGAACAGAACACAAACCTGTGCTCTGAAAGAATGGGAGAATTGGCAAGTTGATAAAGAGCCTTGTGTCTGCTCAGAGGTGACCTGGGTCAGCAGAGGATGAATTTGTCATGTTTTTTTTTTATCAGGGGTTTAATGTTTGTTAGGAGCCCACAGATTTCTCCATTTCCTGAGCATTTTTTTTCCCCCAATCTGGCAACCCTACAAAGCATAGACTGGGCTTTAAACGTGTTTGCCTGGCTCGCCCTGGGTGCCACGGGGCGCAAATCCGGGTGATGGCATCAAAAGGGGAAGGAGAGCTTTGAAGATCAAGAACTTGTCAGGGAGCCAAGGAGCCAACGGACCAGGGAGAACTGGAATTCTCAGGAGAGGACACTGTGCCTGCTGGTGGAAGCGAACGCTCCTCAGGGAGGGACCAGGGGAGAAGTTCATGGCTGTGTCCTGGTTGGTCACTTAGGCCAGTCCAGCTGCCTCAGCTTTAGAACCGAAGTGGTTAAGGAAAAAAGTGGAAAAGGAACTTCCTAGAGGGATCTTCCAGAGAAAAAGCTGGGAAAGGAGGTGGCTTAGTTCTGTTTGGCCTGTATTAACAGCAGGCAAACTCCTTGTGCCTGAGCTGACTCCTGGCTCTGCTGGAGTGACAGCCAGCAGCAGAATTCCCAGTGCAGCAGCACTTGGGTTTGGTTCATTGGTTGGCTGGGGCTTAGTTGGGTTTTTGGAGGTTTTTTTGGGTGGATTTTTGGTTTTGTTCTTTCCTCATTTTTTAGTGCAATGCCAGAAGCCAGTTTCAAACCCATTCTGGTGACACTAAAGGACAGGATACATTGGATTTCACCTTATTCTGCCTCAGAGACAGGAAAGCCTCATTTTCCAGCACCACTGCCCCAGGCTCTGTCCCATTATCCTGACCATAAATAGCTTAGATTTTCTCGGGGAAAAAGTGCAAAGTCATAACAGTGTTTTATGCCTCATTTCAGCCTCTTATCTCCCACATAACTCCACAGCAGAAAACTCCTTTGTCTCCCAATCAATCCTTAAAATGCACCGATAATAACAGAAATAACAATATCCCATGATATCATCAGGGTTTCTTTTTCAGCATCTAATGATGTTAAAATAAATGGAATTACGGTGCTTTTCCTTTTTTTAAGTCGGTAAATTCCGAAAGAGGATTTGCCCCATTTCTACAATGTGCTTAAGGACTTAGAGCGCACGATCAAATGCAGATTTATTAGGGGCATGAGGGCTGGCATACGGCAGCCTCTGCCCAGAGCTGCTCTGTGCCTTTTTGTTCTACTGCAGGAGGATTTTTTTTCCATCTGAATCATGATTCCTGAGGCCATACGTGGCCTGGCGTTTTGCAGAGGTGTTTCTTTAATTGTTCAGAAAAAGCGATGAACACTTTAAAATAACCAGCAAAGAAAGGTGGTGGTGCAGACAGGAGCAAGGAAACAGGGATGGGAGAAAATATCTCAGCAGCGGCTCTAGTGGGAAGTTTTTCCTTCTTTTTATGGAGAATATTCCCACGGAGTTGAGTGGATGGAAGCAGGAGTGTCTGTGACTCTCCCCCTCTGCTGGCAGTGCTGTCCCTGCCGCGCCGTCGGAGCCGCGCGGGAGCTCGGAGCTCTGCCAGAAATCCCTGCAGAAATCCCACAGTGCCTGAGTCTGGGATGAAGCACCCGAGAAAACTCCGGGGGGGTGGAAAGCAGGAAAATTAGACGTGAGGGAAGGACAGGTGGATTGTGCAGTCTGAGCTGCGTCTGGTGACGTTTACAGACGTGGGAAGCAAGGAGAGGCTGTGGCTGATAACACCTGGATAAGGAGATGGTGATTCTGGGTCAGGCATCCAGGAAGGGCACCTCAGGCTCTTGTGATACTTCCTTTGATAACCCAGATCAGATTCCAGACACTGAGCCGACCAAGCATTTTATTATTCTTACATTTTGAAACACAAACTAAATAAAATACAACATTTTGATGCAGATAAGATTGTTTCACACACTTTTGAAAGCCCCTGCAATGCACAGAATGTACACTTTTTTATGCACTGCAATATCATTTAGCGATCTTCAAACCGAAGCTTTTTAAAGCCCAGGAAGATGGGATGGTTGCACATGAAATGTTGAGGTTTTGTGCACACGATGTGAGGGTGCTTTGTCTGTCTTGAATATTTCCCTGCTCCTGTTTCTCAGCCCTTCTTGATGAAGATTTTTTTTTTTAATTCTTAACCAGCTCTGCACAATTCTTTGCTTTGTTCAGCACAAAGACTTGGAAGTTGCCAAAAGTAAGGGACGAACTCTATTGGAGGAAGAGAAACCCAGTCCTTTAAGTAAACTTTTCCACCAGTGTTTAGAAATTTCCTCTCTCAATAGAAGCAGAAGCATTTCTTTTCAATGTTTCTCCTGGCCAGCTATGAGTGTATTTTAAATGTATAACACAGAAAAGTGGGACACTGTGGAGGTCTCAGTTTTGAACAGAAACTTACAAAATCTTTGTCTTTGTGGAAAAAATTGTCACCTGAAAATGAGTGTATTAAGTAGTTCTGGTGTCATAGGAAGCTGTTAAATTCCCAGATATTGGCTGTTTCCTCCCTCCAGGCTCAGCTTGGAGCAAGGAACACAAATGCAATGAATTGTGTTGGTGGCAGATTATTGTGCAAAAGTGGAATGTGGAGGTTGCACAGGGAGGTTTTGGACTCTCCATCCCTGGAAGTGTCCAAGGCCAGGTTGGATGGGGCTTGGAGCACCCTGGGATAGTGGAAGGTGTCCCTTCCCATGGCAGGGGTGGGATGAGATGAACTTTAAGGTCCCTTTGAACCCAAACCATTCCCTGATTCCATGGTTCTATGAAACGGTCTCAGCCAAAAATTGAATTATTAATGTTTGAGAGACTGGCAGAGATGTGTCTTAGACAAATGAATTCCAGCCTTCATTAACACAAATGATGGTTTTATCTAAATTGCCAGATCAGATCCACAGGTTCTGTGGCTGCTAAATTTTCTTCTGATCTAATTCTACGAGCAGAAACATTTTTTTGAGAAGGAGAAAGCACAACCAATATTTTACTGAAAATACTTTTCAGATAATCTTTTCTGTTAACTCAGAGAAAAAAAGAAAAAAAAGCACCTTTTCTCCGTCTTCTTTTAGCGCTGATGAAAGGGCTCAGTAAGAGCATTCAGAGCAAGGATTTGCCAGTCGGGACCCTGGGCACACTTTCAAAACTCAGACACTTCCACCTCGTCTTTTATTCCCGGCTCGAATTCCGAAAATCCACTTAGGTTAATTTGTTTTCCGGCGCAAACCCACGCGAAACCTAAACCGCCAGAAGGGCATTTTCCTCTTTCCTCCCCGCTCCCCGGCGGGAGATCGAGCTCATCCCGGTGTGTCCGGGGGATGTCGGTGCTTTCCCTTCCCCGCTGCCGGAGCGGCCGCCGTGGTGCTGAAGGGATAGCGCCGGACCGCGCCTGTCCCGCGTCCGTCCCGCGTCCGTCCCGTGTCCGTCCGGTGTCCGTCCCTCGTCTGTCCCGCGTCTGTCCCGCGTCTGCCCTTCACCCAACCCACACCTGACCCGCAGCCAGACCCCAAACCGCGCCCAACCCGTGTCTGTCCCGTGTCCGACTTGCACCTGATCCGCACCCGACCCGTGCCTGACCCATGCCTGACCCCGACCCGCGCTCTCCCGCCCCCAGCCCGGCCCCTCTCCACCCATTTTCCAGCCGTTTTCCACAACGGGAAGCGGTGTCCAAGTGCTCCAAGCGCTTTCTGGAAGAAAAGTTGTTAAAAAACATTGTTCCTGCCCCAAAGCTGGTTTTGCTGCAGAGTTACAGAATCCTTGAGGCTGGGAAAGACTTCTTGAGTCCAAGACTAACCCAACATGGCCAAGTCCACTAATCCATGTCCCCAAGTGACACATCTACAAAGATTTTAAACTCCGCCAGGGATGGGGACTCCCCCACTGCCATGAGCAGCTGTGCCAGGGCTGGACAGCCCTTTTGGGGAGAAATTCCTCCTAATATCCAGTCTAAACCTCCCCTGGTACAACCTGAGGCTGTTTCCTCTTGTCCCATCACTTGTTACCTGGGAGAAGAGACAGACCCCACCTCTCTCCACCCTCCTGAAGGGTCAGAACAGGAGACAAGGTCCCCCCTGAGCCTCCTTTTCTCTAGGCTGATCCCCTTTCCCGGCACCCTCAGCCATTCCTGGTGCTCCAGACCCTTCCCCACCTCCACTGCTCTTCTTCCTCACGCCAGCACCCCTATGGACAGTGTCCACTATGCTCCATGGAATTCAGTTTCCCCTCCCTCGTAATAAATCCTGAGTTTTTAAATACCAGTAGTGCCTAATGCCCCCAGTCCCGGGCTCTCGTGCTGCTTTACCCACACAGGGCCAAGAATTTGTGTCCAGCCTGAACTGCCTCAGCTTAATGAGGTGGGACACACACCAGGCCTGGTGCTAAACTGCTGCAGGGGGGTGTTGGGTGTTGTTGAACAGCTGCTGGATTCTGCCCGAGAGGGAAATCTCTTTATGGGTTGTATTTGGGGTTGTAAAGTTTGCAGCTACGCCGAGGAAACAGCAAAGCCACGGAGCCGTTCTGAATTATTAAGAGGGTTCAGTCACACAGAACAATAACCATAAAACAAGGGGTCAGGTGCTGGCTGGCCCCGGGGAGGGTGTGCAGGGACTGAAAGCACAGGTCACCCTCGGGCTGCTGCTCAGCAGCAATAGCTGAGTGGTCAGAGCCCATTAGCAATCGCCCTCTGGCCTGCGGAACCGGCTGCATCCAGACAGCTCCAAAATAATCTCACCCCACTGGAGAGGTTGCACACGGGCAAGGGGAGGTTCTGGGAGAGACCTCCTGGCTCACTGAGGAATCCACAACCTGGAAATGCAAATGTTAGAGAAAACAGAATTTTTCTTCTTCAAATACTTTGGAAATATAACAACTTTCTATTCTCAGTAGCACTTTTAAGACCAAGGGGATCAGCTACATGGCAGGCAAGGGCTGGGTTATCTCTATTTATCAAGTATCCCATTTGAATCCCCCTGCCAAGGGACTGAATATTTAGGATTTCCATGGCAGCCTATTTCTGGGCCCCTCTCAGAGCCAGGCTGACGCGTGTCAGCTGACCCGGGGGTGCGGGAGGTGGCGGCTGAATTTATTCAAGCAATCACTTTCCCTTTTCCGAGGCTGCTGCCCATGAATGCGGAGTGAGCCGGCTGAATTGACGGGGATTCCATCCCGATGAACATGTATAATGTTCCAGCCCTGGAGAGCAGCATTTAATTGATGAGTGGGATTATATTTACATAGCAATTACAACCGAGTCAGGGTTGGCCTCGTGCGAGGGACGATTTGCTGCAGTACCTCGCTGCTGGGTTGTCCAGGAAAGCTGTTCCTTTATGGGCGAGCAGAAAAATGGGGCCAGACGCACTCAGCTCTTACACGTGCCTCTTTTCATAGTCCGCAAATAGCCCACGAGGCCAGCTCAGGAGTCACGCTGGGGTTGCCTTGGCTACATCCATTAATTTACTCCATTATGCCTGGGATGCTGATTGTTTACCCACTCAGGAATTAATAGTCAGCCCCTGCTATCCTCAGATGCCTGTTCGGGGCCAATGTGAAATGCATTAGGGCTCATTGTAAAGCCCACATAAGTCAATGGGCACCTCTGTCCCCGTTTCATTCCGAGCTGGAATTAGCTATCCCCGCTGCCGTGCCCTGAAATATGCATTTTTTGTCCTCAAGACACCTCTCTGCAAGGTAAGGTAATGCCACTGGCTCAGGTCACAGATGGAAAGCTGGGGCCGGAAAGGCGACCTCAGAATCACCCAGGAAATTCACAGAAGTCCTGACCCTCGTTGTCCCTTCAGTCTGGGTTTCTTTCATGGAGTTTCACTCCAACATGGAGCGGGATACAGGGGAAGGGAAGCAGCTGGAGCTGGAAATGAGAGGCAATTTCATATCTTGTAGTTCTGTGTAGTCAAAGAGAGCAACAGCTGCATTCAGGGCCTGGCATGGAGTAAAGTTCTGCTGGTGGCTTTGGAAAGAAGAGGGTGGTGAGGAACTCAATCCATCCCTGACCTAAGGCAAGGCAAGGAGGGATGTGCAGGAGGTGTTCAGGGAGCACCTGTGGGCACTGAGGGGAAGAAGAGCCGTGGTCAGAAGCCAAACACAAATGCCACACTCATCCTCCTTCACTGACAGACAGAGAGCCTGGAATCCTTCAATTCCCGAGTGGTCAGAAGGGATTATCCTTCTCTCGAACTCTGAGAACAGACAGTGAGGTTCAGGTCCATCATAGTTACTACAGGAGGAGGCTATTCCTATATGGGTTATCCAAGGATATCCTGTCCCAGAGACAGGGAAATTAACCTGGGTGTCTTGAGTCTTTTACCTCAAAAAGAGCTTTTTTCCCTCTTAGCCCAAGCTAAGTCCTGACATGGAGATTTTCTCCCAAGTTGACATTAGAATTAACTTGTTGACATCATTAGCAAAGCACATAATAGATAGCTGAGCTGCTCTGATATTTATCTTTAGGTCAACAGCTCTAGAGACTCCAGAGGCAAATTGGAAAAAAAGCATAGACTCTTTATTAGTAGAACTTAATTTAACTGTATTTAAACTTCATTAAGGAGTAAAAAAAAATGACCTTTCTTAATGCACTCTTGCTTTATAAAGTATGGAATAAGAATATTAGATTAGTTTGATCCTGGTTCTTATTATGCACCGCGGTAGATGAGAATGCAAAAATTCCCTCCCTGACTTAGTACTCTTGGATGTCAAATCAAAGCCCAGGTGCTCCACAACCCATTTCCTTTCCTCGGTGTTTTATGTTTCCTAGCCCTGTAATTCTCCCCAGGAAACCAGCAGAAATCTTAATTTCTTACCCCCCTCCCTGCCTGAAGTAACAGCTCTGGCCATTTAAACGTTCAAGCACATGTTCTCACACTGTCTGCACCTCCTGCTCTCCATAAACGGGGATGTGGTAAGGGAAGCCATGGAGGAGAGGAAAGGAAATGACATTAACCTTTTCCATCTGATAAATAAGGGCTCTATTCAGCTGCAATAATCCACCTCCTTCCCTAGAGACCCAGTTAATGTAATACCTAAGGGCTCGGTTCGTT
The DNA here is from genome assembly GCA_013397565.1 of Ptilonorhynchus violaceus. Lineage (NCBI taxonomy): Eukaryota > Metazoa > Chordata > Aves > Passeriformes > Ptilonorhynchidae > Ptilonorhynchus > Ptilonorhynchus violaceus. The sequence continues at coordinate 182,864 of VZRJ01008540.1, forward strand.
TCAAATTATTTCCACACTGGCCAGCTGATTTCTTGGTGAATTATTCAGTCCCTGGACTGAAATGTTCTCCCTGTGCAACGGCACATGGAAAAGGACTGGAGCCCTCCTGCCATTCCCAACAGTCTGAACGGCCTCTCAGAGGTGCCACAGGCTCTGTGACACCCACGTGGCTTTTCTGTGCCCCCCAACAGGAATTTTGTGCTGATTTCTATGGGTCCACCACTCTAAACACTGGAGATCCCACACCTTGTCCCATGTGCTGCTCTTCTCTGCAGGGACCTTCTCCCTGCCCTATCAAACATCCAGCACCTGCAGTTTATATGGAATAAAAAAAGAGTTTGAACTTGGAATGGGTGGAAATTTCGAGCCACAGGCTCAGGCAGTTTGGAAAAGGCAGCCTGGGATCTGGGGTTTGAGGGGATGGATGTGGGTCAGTGGCCATGCAGGGTGGTTTGAGTGATCCACACTCCCCAAGGCTGAAAGCTGGGAATTAAAATGTGGGGTTTTTCCCCTTTTCTCCCTTTGCAAAGCATAGATGGCTCCAGTTGGATCTGCTCAGCTGCCCAAGAAACTCACGGAGACAAGGAATGTTTGCAGGCATTGAGGGAGGTGTTTTCAAGGCAGGACAGGGATCAGGGCATACAGATCCACTTGAAAATCCATGGGAAGCACCAGCCTGATGTGAAAACATCAGATTTACTTCAGTTGTATTGATCCACAACCAACTGAAAGCCATGGGAATCTTCTCACTGGCATCAAGGCATTTTGGATTAAGTTCCTACATTATGAGACATGTTCCTCCCTCTGTTGTTTTTTTTTTCTTTAGGGAGTGTAACTAAAAGAACATAGCAAACCAAACTTGGGTGCAATTTTGCAACATTTCTGATGCAGTAATAAGCTGTGCTCCGAGGGTTCATTAGGAGGCTGTCTTGAAACATGCTGGTTAAACAGGAAAAACAAGAAATCTGACCTCACTGCTTAATTGAAGTGCATTTATTGACTGGTTTCAAGCTCTTATAGCAACTGTGTTTGCTGGGAACTGAGGGCTCTTGGCTTGCAGGCACCCTGAGCCCCTGGGGCAGACCCAGCCTGGTCACAAACTCCAGTGTCACACTCCAGGGATGGAGTGGCACTGGACAGGAGCTACAGCTGGAGATTGGAGATTTCTCTCTCCTGAGAAGCTGCTCAGCTCCTCTCCCTCTCCAGAACCCCCTGATCAGCCCATGTAGGGTCAAAATGCCAGAGGTAAAACAAGAGCATCGTGCTGGGCGTGTTTTTGGTGGTTTTTGGTGCCAGGGAAAGTAAACTCAGTCAATAAAGAGAATAAACCCCTTTGCTATAAGATCTTAAACATTCTGCAAGCTGCATATCTTTAGAAGGATTTGGATGTCCAACCTCATAGTGCTGAGGGGGGAGGGCTGAGAAAACTCTTCTCCATCAGTGCCAAAGGAAGCTGCAGCTGGAGCTCCGCTGGCAAATCCACCTTTGATATGGCCATGGTGAGACTGTCACGTGCTTAAGACTCCTGAATTCTTATCCCCATCCCTCTGTGCTGGGAATTGAGGCAGAAAGCTGCAGCCTGTCCCCGTGCTGTAACCTGAAGAACAGTTCCTCACCTCCCTCGGCAGGCGGTGGTGCCTCCAGCCGCCATCCGTCACCGCTGAACTTCGCCCGGTTTTGTCTGGATTCAGGGAACTCGTTCCGCGGGCAGGAAAGATTTCTGAGCGGTTTGTGTTATCTCTCCTGCTGATCTGAAGTGGGGAGCCGAGCACAATTGAGAACAGTTGCCTGATAAGAGAGGCAGAGAGCAAATGCATTCTGCAGGAGGCAGGAGGAATGGAAATCAGTGCTGGAATAGATGGAGTAGATGGACGTGGCCCTCCCCTGGCACAGCAGATAAAGCTGAGCTTGCAGGAAGCAGAACGAGACATTTTTGGATGTGATGTCACACCGGCTCCGTGTGACACCCGCCCATTTCACCTCTAATCTAACTCACTGTAACCTTCAATTAAACTGCCTGGGGGTTTTTTTCCCAAAAGTTTTGGAACCGTTTTGGCTTTGCAGAGCTCTGAGCACTGCTCAGCACACGGAGTGACAGCAGCACCGGCGACGCGGGTAAAGCCACCCTCTGAACCTTCATCCTCACAACCCAGCTGCAAATCCCACCCGAGGGAGGTGGGATTCTGTTCAAGGAGCCCGTGATGCAAATGTAGGCAGATGAGAGCCATTAGTCTACTGTATGTTTGTTTTTCTGCTTGCTGGGTGAGGAAGAGGCAGAGAACAAACCCTGGAAATTGCAGATTTGTGCCCAAACTGCCAACTTAAAACAGCTTTAGAGAATAAAAAAGACTCGACTGTCAATTCTTTTGGAGATTGCAGGGAAGTGGGAGGGTGGAAGTTGTTCCATCACTGGCCACCAGCCCCTTGGCTCCTCTTTCCTGGCTTTTATCAGCAGATGTTCGTGCCCTGAGACCTCAGGAGCCGTGCACAGAATTCCGAGCAAGCAGAGCTCGTTTGACACAGCCCTAACCCAAAACTTATTGATAAGCCCAGGGTGGGATCAGTGTCTGCATCTTGGTTTTAACACTCTGCAAAGGGCTGAGTTCAGGAATATTGCAGCAGAGCAGTTCCCAGGGATGTGTTTTATCCCCCTGAGCCGGAAGAGCTGGGCAGGCTGTGGAAGTGGGAGCACACATGGGTGGTGTGGTCTGTGCTGCTTCCACCTCTCTTTACACTGACCTCGTTTTTGTGCTCACTGTGGCCTGTTAAAAACCTCCCCCAGCTCTCTGGGATCCTCTCACCTCTCAGGTGACAGGGACAGGAGGTGAGCTGGTCTCTGTGCAACCACTTCAGAGCATGGAGTAAAAGAGGAGTTTAAAATACCCTGCTTTCTGCTGGGAGTGCAGGGTTCTGGGGAAAAAAGTTAGGTCTTCAGACATCTGCTGGTGACATTTAATCATTTATTACACGTAGTGGTAGTGGGGTGCAAGGATAAAATCCAAGGCCCAAAGATATTTGTGCTGCCTGCAAAAAGCCCTTTCCACTTTGGCAAAAGGCCTCTTGTCAAGGCAGCGCTGAAGGGGCTGTAATTACCTCTGGATCAGCTATCAGGGAAATGGGAAAGGTTTGGGGTCATGTCAGTTCCCAGTGCAAATCCTTTGGTTGCTTCATACTTATTGCAAAGCAGACCTTGAGCCTTTTTTGAGAAAAACAATTGGAAAACTGCTGGGCTCCCCAAAGCAGCATTTTTCTCACCAGTTCTAAAGTGCTGAAAGGACGGGATTTTCTGTGAACTTTTCCCAAACAGTCTTGCTTTTTTTCTTTTTCTTTTTTTTTTTTTTCTCCCTTCTCTTTGAGAAGGGGAGGAGTTGTGTCTAAAAAAACAAACCCAACCTGTCGTTCTCAGCTCTGCCAACCTGTCAGTCCAGCCATGCAAGAGAGAGGCAGAGAGACAGAGGGAAAGAAAGGAGGGAGTGAAGCAGAGATTCTTTCAAACCTCAGCAGACATTAAAGGTAAAGCCCATTTCTCACTTCCTTAATTGCGCTTTCCTCTGTGTTTGTACATGTAAACAGAGCTTCTGTTGCCTTAGAGAGCTTTAAACTCACTCAACACCCCGTGTGGGAATAAACTGCTGGGCTCGTCCGGCTGGAAGGGTGTTGTGCACGGAACCTGGCAGCTCGGGAGTTGTTTGGAAACACGGGCTCTGTGTCTGGAATGCAGCAGGGGAGTTCGTGTTCATTTGAATATCAAAAAGAGGCAGAGCCCTGGTGCTCGTTTGAGCCCATGTTTGGGGAGGGTGTTAAGCTGTGTCATTCCAGGGCTGGAGCCAGGCTCTAATTGCCGCAGATCAAGGTGAGAACTTGGCAGAGGAGGGAAATCCTTCCAAAGCTGCCGGCTGCTGGCCTCTTCCACCTTCTCCTGGAGCGTTTGGCACTGCTGGGGATGGGATGGGAGACCACACAGCCCGTGGGGCTGAGCCGCTCTGGCAGCTCCTCCGTTCCTTTCTGTCCACCTGCGAAGGTGCAGGAATCCCTGAGACAGGAGGGCAGAGCAGCACAGGCACCCTCAGCTCGCACCAAGGAAATTGAGGGTTACAGACTGTGAGAAACGTGGGTTGAAATGAGTCACAAGGATCATTCTTGCCCTGGGAGCCTGGTCAGGGTGTGTTGGAATGACTGGGTGAGTGTGGGCCAAGGAGTGAAGGCCTGAGGTGCAGGAATGGACGGAATTCTGTTAATTTGGGTGTCTGTGCATGAGCACCGGTGTGACCCCGGAGCTGTGCCCAAACGTACCTGTGCAAGGAGCCTGTGGGAGATTCTGCCCCCTGCTATGCCATGAACACCCACAAAAGTGACAAAGGAAGAATCCTGTTCATCCCCCATGGAAATCCCTCTATTTCTGTGTTTCTAACCCCGAGCAAACATTTTAAGCTGTACTGAAAACCCTATAATGCCTCTCTGAGCAGGCTGAGGATCTGGGAAGGTCACAGAGGAGGCGAAGTGGGGGACAGGATTTCCTTTCCTCGCCGTGTCTTTGGGGTGCTCGCTCCTGCAGCCGAGGTGTGCCTGCTGCAGGTGGCCTGTCTAGGAAAGCTCACCTGGCAGACAGAGCAAGGTGAAAGATGGCAGAGGAAACAATACAGTTGTCACTGACAGGCTTGGAATGCCTTTGCCAGGGCTTTGGTTGCACAATCCTGGCCTCTGCATCTTCCTTTTTGTCAAACTTCCTCAAATCCTCGCGCCTGTGCTGGGGATCAAAGCTCTTTGCCACGGCAGCGGCCACCACGAGCCTGGGATTCCAGAGGGGATCCAGACTGGAGAGGGGTGGGCTGTGCGGGGTGCTCTGTCCAGATAAAAATTGGCCATGTCCTGGTGTTACATCATTTTCCTTCCTTCTGGGACCGTGATCTCCTGGGAAGCCTGACTCATTCCCCGGGGGGATGGTGATACAGAGTGTGACTATAAACATTTAATAGACAGAAAAAGCCATTCTTTTATAGTGTTTTCTGTAGTATTGTTAAGAGCTGTCTTGGTAGAGCCAGAATGGAGAGGGAAATGCTTTCTCGAGTGAACGTAGGAGGGGGAGAAGAGGAAGTGAATATTTTAATTTTGATGGGGATAAACTTCTTTACTCCCAGTTACAGTAACAGAAATTAGTCACTGGGTGGAGGAAAAGAGGAAAACTCTTGAACTTCCATGATCTGCAAAGGCTTCACTAATGAACCTCACAGCACTTTAGCATCTTTTTGTCTCTTCTCTCTCTTCTCTTCTCTTCTCTTCTCTTCTCTTCTCTTCTCTTCTCTTCTCTTCTCTTCTCTTCTCTTTTCTCTTCCATGATTTAAAACAATGCACAGACACACTCCACGATGCTTTTGGGCATTTTTGAGCACAGAGCAGACATTCTGGTGCGCTCTCTCAGTGATGGCTTTGGGAAAGGTGTGAATGCAGCGAGATAACGAGATTGGTGCTGCACACTCAGCCCAGCTCGCAGAGCTCGGGCAGCTGACCCGTTCCTGACCAAGGCGAGATTATCACAGCACTTGCTGATGGATGGTTGGGCAGCGCTCAGCAAATGCCGGCTGATCAATCGGAGTTAACCAGCCGCAAACTCGCTAAATTCAGGCAATCCATATTTTAGATGGGCTTCATTAGTGGAGCTGTACCAGCTCAGGAATGTGGGAAATGCCAGCCCAGTTCTTGCCGGGGTTTCTGTACCCGTCACTCTGGAGGCAGAACGAGCAGGCACTGATGGATGGGTCATTTGTTCAGGAAACTGCTCCTAAAGAAGGGAAACTTTTCAAAGGACGCGTTACCAGATGAAAAGGTTGGAATGTGAGACGCCCCTGTGCCAGAGGAGGTTGTGAATAGCTCGTGGAAAGGGCAGCTGGAATTCCACACTGAGAGAGTTTCTGCCTTTTCAACGCTGCTCCCTCACCTCGGTGCTCTCTGCCGTGACTGAAATTCTGGAGATGGGCTGATGCTCTGCCCTTCTTTCTTTTATTAATCACCCTTCTTGCCCAATATTCTCACCCCGAGCTTTTGGTGAGAAAGTTTGGCAACAGAACATCGCTTTCCCGTAATTCGTTGTGCAATTGAGCTGCCGTACGATAAATGCAAACGAGCCACACAAACACACACATCTCTGCTTGCTTTTAAATTCGGGTAAGGGCTTGATTTGACTCCTCATCTTTTCATCTTCTTCTGTAAAAGAGGACTTATTGTCCATCCTGTCTGGCAGGAGGCAAAGCCGTAACTCCAGAAGTCGCCGTGCTGCCTTTCACAAGGGACTGTTCATTTCTTGCATTTTCCGGTCGTGATTCTGTTGTTGGTTCCTCTTTTTAGAGCAGCTAAATTCGTGTTTTGGGAGCGCAGGCAGGGGAGGACGATCCTCAGCCACTCCAGTGCTGTTTGTAGTGGCACACTGGGGTGGAGAATTGGGAGAGTGGGGAGTGTTTCAGGCCTTGATTTCCTGTGGAAAGATTCAGGGAAGGAACCACTGAATTTTGGGTTTCTCTTTGCTGTCAATAATAGGACAGCAGGCCAGGACTTCCCTGAGAAGATCTGAGAACTGGCATTTGATAAAAATCAACAGTCTGGGAAACAGACTGAAAAAAGGCAATTTCAGTGAACAACTATTTTTTCAGACAAGTTTTCCTTCACCTCAAGGCCAAACCAAGACAGGGGCTCACAGAGCAGTGTGAAAAAACTCACGTGGAATAAAGAGTAAAAATAGCTGGAAAATTTCTATGTATAAGTAAAGACATCTCCATTCCTGAGACAACTTCACAAAGCATCTCCAGTTCCTTTTAAAATGCTCTCTCTCAAACTGGTTCCAAACTGGCACCTAATTAAGTGCACATCAGCATCAGGGCCCTGATTTGGGGTGCCAGAACCAGCATCACCCCTCTGCAGCCCGGCCGTGCTCACTGCTGACCTTACAGACCCAATTTCTGATGGCCAAGTGGCCCATTCTGCTCTCCAGGAAAGGCTGATCCCCAGCAGCCGTGGGAGAAAGTGCAATTTTCTAACTGGCTTTCTCCCACTCAGAGATAGACGAAGACAAATCTGAACCACAGAGATGATGTTCACTTAATAAAAGTGGAGGCCGTAAAACACAGGCTGCTTTCCGCCAGAAATCTCAGTGGGGAAATTCAAATATTTCAATTTCCACTCACAAGCCTCCACCAGCTGTTGGACTATTAATGAAAATCTTTTTAGTTCTCCACAACTGAGTGAGGACTCTTTCCAGGAGTGGCCTGTGGTGAGATTTCTAGTGCACTCTTGCCTCGGAGAGACTGAGGATATTAATCTTTTCATGGTATTTTGTCAGCACAACCAGTTATTCCAGAAGAAATGAGGCAATTGGTGCCTCATGCAAAAAACCCCAAGTAACCCTCCGACGACTGGTGCGGGTTTCTGTTATTCAGGTCTCAGAAAGGTTTGATTTGGACTTTTTCAGTGGGAATGAGTAATTAGTGCTTTGCTTTATCTCCACGGGCCTGTTAAATGGAGTTCAGTGACTGGAGCAGCAGTTTTGGATTGAGGTGCAGTTGCCCCGGCAACAATCGGGAGTGAAATCAGAACCTTTTGAGCAGCCAGTGGAATGTGGTTCCACTCGGATGACAATAGGTCGGAGCATTTTAATGGGTAAGAGTGTAATCCAGTACAACGGGATTTATTGCCACTGTGGCATCAGATCGACACTATTCCCGCAAATCCTTCAGCCTGTCACAGCCTCCGACTGAAATCTGTTCACTGGAAAAACTTGTCAAATGCCGTTAATCACTTTGTTTTCCAAACCCACCAGCCCGTGTGACTCAGGGGGTTACCAGGAATATCTTTCAAGGAGTGAAACCCAAGCTCCCTGCACAAAGCCCCGATGAGGGGCTGCTCTGGACACAGGGAATGGTTCGAGGAGCTAAAGGCTCCTTCCTGCACAGTGCTGGCTGTCCTGGTCCAAGTCTGCTGGAGAACCTCCCCGCTCGCTTCGCTTTATACCAACACAAAAGTTTCCAGCGATTTCCAGGGCGATTATTCAGGCTCTTAAAGCTGATTGCGTTTGCTGACAGACAAGGCCTTGCAGGAGTCATTCCTGAAGCAACACTGGAAGAAAAGATTCCCTGTTCAGCGTGCTGAGGATGCGGGGCAATATTTCATCCCTTCTGCTGACATTTTTCCAACGGCTGCAATAAGGATCCTTTTCTTCTGGAAGGTCCCAGGGTGCTGTCTCAACTGACACAACGCACAGGACCAGGCCAGGAGAATGTGCTGCCTGCAGCTTTAAGGAAATGGCAGGTTAAGGTGGCAAGATCTGTCCCTCTACTCTAAACCAAAAGCACAGAAGGTTTGGCAACCTTTGGGATGTCACTCCAGACCTCTGTCATGCATAGAAATCCAGAGCCATCTATTTTTGTGACATCAGAAATGGCCCTTGACACTCATTATGAGTAAGTGCCCCTTGAACCTTTCACCACTTTTGAATCAAAGGAGGTCGTTGTCATTCATTTTTTAATATGAAAAGCAGATTTTTTTTCCCAATCACATGGCTGGTACCCTGCACATCCTTTCATTGTTGCTGGGAGGCTTTCACAACCATAAACCCCTGAGGTGGTGAGTGCTCCTCTCCTCGGAATCCGTTCTGGACAGCAACCGAGCCAGACGATGGCACAACCCATTCCTTGTCTTCCTCGACGGGCAATGAACTCCGGGCTTGGTGAGGGCGTCCATAAACAGCCAAGGGTGTGTGAGGCGAAGAGTGACCTCCAGGCTGGGCTTTACAGCACTCCTGGAGCCCTGCCAGCACCTCTGAGGCTGCTCCTCGGTCTCCTTAATCTGCACGTTCTGTCCCGAGCGTCATCGGCGCTGCCGCTGCTCCCAAACCGAGGCACACGAGTGGGTTGTTTTTTTTTTCCCTGTGGGAAACTCCGCTTTGTGTTTTTCACAGACTCCATTTCCCGAAGGTCTTTCCATCCCGAGGTGAGTACGGCTTAGCCCCACACGGAATGTTCCTGGGGAAGAATGCCACGGGCCCGAGCTCGTGATGCGGGGCTGCTCAGGCCCTGGGAGTGGTTTGGGGTTTCGTTAATCACCCACGGATTTGTGCGGCTTCTGAAGGACTCTGGCTCGCAGCGGGAGCAAGTGATGCTTTAACTCAGTGAAAACAGGAGGAAAAACGACCCAGGGAAAATACAGGGATAAAAAAATAGGATAAATCTCCCACTGAGGCTGCGTATATCGCTTTGGAATTTAATTTCAATTTTGTTGGCCGGTCATTTATCCAACTCCCAACTAATTTCGAGTGGATCAGGGGACAGTGGAAATAAATTTCAAACCAGAGGGTGAAGTTCTCCTTAGTCATGCTCTTGTCTCTGATGACAGCAGCCCTGTAAAGTTAATGTGTAATAAATGAGAGAGACATTTGTTTCCCAGGTCCACAGCACCTACGAGGCAAAACAGAAAAGTTGTCTCTCAAAACAATCTTTGGGAATTGCTTTGGCAATAAAATCAACACTACTGTGGTTTAGGTATCTTTCTTATTTTGTGGAGTGTTGACATTTGCAATGTAGCAGGTTTTTATTTGATGTATTTTTGTTAACACGGGCTCTGATAAGATCTGCCTGCTCCTTCACACTGTTTGCCTTGAGAAGTGAAACAGGAAAAACACGGCTGGCTGAGCAGGCTCATGGCAAATATCTCGGAGTGGGAATACTCCCATTGAGCAGCTCCTTCACTCAGCAGCGCTCAGGGAAAATCTTCCACTCAAAGGGCAACCACAGCCACAAATTCCAGGCCTTGAGGGAGGCAAAATCAGCCTCTGTGCAAGTCACAGGGAGGCAAAAATCCTATTTAAAAAAATCCCTAAAATTCATTTTATTATAAGGCAACATCTCTCTCTCTTTTCACTTTTTTATTTTTTATTTTTTTTTTTTATTTTTAAATATGTGCTGCCATTTTTGGAAGCAGATTGATATCTTAAACAAGAAAACTATGTATTAACTACCCTCGAGGCAGCTGAAGGATTTTCTGATAAATTCATTATGATAGGACTGAAAACCCAGCCTGTTGCTTTCCTCCAGTGGCTTTTTGTAAAACCTTCAACAAGTATTTTACCTCTCTGGCTCCAGTTTTAGGAAGATTTGCAGCAGGTTTGTGTTCATTCTTATTCTGTGCTTATATTTAAGCATATGCATGAATGTTTTCCTTGGATTTAAACCCAATGTCTCTGCTCTTAGATAGTCCTTATCCCACATTCCTGGCCTGGGATTCCTCTCAAGGCCTTCAGAAGCTGATTGAAGGGTCCATTCCTTGGGGACCCCATGGAAGAAGTTCGGGATTTACTGACAAACCAGTTCAGCAAGTGCAGGTTTGACACAGAGTGGTTGAAACATGGGTACAAAAATAAAGAAAATAGGAAACTGCATTAACAATGTTCCCAGTAGGCAACACAAACGAAATGAAGAAGGTCAAGATTTAAGGGTTTCCAGCATCATGAGAAGTGCATTTTTAAAGTGGGTGAGGCAGATTGTGGAAGTCATTCCCAGTGTCCCTGCAATTATTGCCACGTGCTCAGGAAAGAAAGGACGCGAGAAAAGTCTTCCCTCAAAAACCTCTGAGAACTCAGAATATGCCCAAATACAACTCTAAAAAGCAGGACAGTGGGAAGATGTGGGAAAAAAAATAGGATTTGATGTAAGAAATGCTGTTAGAGAGGTGATACATTAACCCAAGGAATGGGGAATTGCTATGGGTAATGACTCATCAGGTGTTGGTGAAAATGCTGAAAAAGATCTTTAGAATGAAGATCTAAATCTGGCTGTTACAGCTGGTTTTGGATGGAGCAAAGAGGTGAAAATGTATATTGGAGTCATAGATGATGGATAAAGCTCATCCCATGAAATATTTGATTTAATAGAGCACCATTAAAGTGTAGGCACAGGCGTAGATGAAATTCAGCTTTGATTTAGGGTTTCAGTTACCATCGTTGAGGAATGAGTAATTTATCTAGAGAGGTTTAAAAGGTGAGGGAGAAGAGGGGTTTAAAAGGAGATTCTGCCTATTTTAATATTTCTTAAAACACTAATTGCTGTGTCCAGAAACTTCCTCAGGTGGACAGGAACAAGATGTGGAACAGGTTCAGGAGACCAGAAGTGAAGTTATGCAACCCAACCTCTGAGGTAAAAATAAAATTCTTAAACATCCAGCCCAAACACACAGAGCTACACACGATTTTCCACTCCCACATTATTTCAATTATCTGGCTTGCGAAACACCAAGATACTGTAAATTAGAGTGGGAAGGGAATGACAGTGGAATCCAAGAGTGGCCAGCACCATGCTGAGCGTCAGTCCCGAGGAAATAACTCCTGGGTTTCAGAATAACCTCCCTTTCCAGGCCACAGGCAGCTGTGTGGGACAGGGATGGATGGATGGATGGATGGATGGATGGATGGATGGATGGACAAAGATCCAGCCATCTGCTCCACAAGGTGTTGCAAGTCAGCTCCGAGAAAATCATCCCATCCCCAGATTTCCTATAGAGCTCAGTGGGGTTAAGCAACAATATGGAAACTCAACCCTCTGCCAAAGTCCGTGAACCAAAAAAAAAGGGAGTGAGGGTTTAACAAAGCCCTCGTTTCTTAGAAAGTGCTGCTATAATTCCAGCTGGCCGAGCCAATCCCGGGGTGGATGCTGCCTGTGGTGATACTGGGAAACCCAACTGCCAGCTCTGATCCGGAGCAAGGCATCAGAGACGAGCCCTGTGCTGCCTTCAGTGGGGTTTGGATCAGACCTCTGGGCTCTGGGAGCGTTTAATGGATTCCACAGGCTTGCTGGAGCAGCGGTGACATCCACAGCCCAGCACATGTGCTCCGGTTTGGATGCAGGGCCAGAGGCTCGGGATGCTCTGCAGGACTCTGGGCTGTGGCTGGGCAGCTCCAGCTGGGTGATGGCCTCGAGGAGGATAGAGAGAAAATCATATTTGCATGTCAGAGGTGGATTTCTGCTTTATCTGTGCTCACGAATGAGGGGAGAGTCACACAAAGCTGCTCAGAAAAGCAAACAGTGGTTCTTGGCCTCAGCGTTGATGGATAAATTAACTTCCTGAAATGCAGAATTTCACTGCCTGCTTTGCCTGAGTGGCACTCACAGGGTTTTCTGGTGCTTTTCCTGAAGAAAAACAAAGCACTGACATGTTGTTTGACTTGACACCTAGCTGTATCTCAACCTCTCTTTAATTTGGGAATGTGTTTAAAAATCTGAGTCAGCAGTTTTTTGTGGTATTTCCTAAAAAATCCAATCATAGTGGATGTGATTAATTTCATTTACGTGGGTTTTTTTTGTTGTTACTTCTTTCCATTTCCTCAAAGGAGTAATGAAGAATGATATTTTCACTGTTAGACTTGATGCTAGTTTTGAAAATGTGACAGCTTTGGTGATTCAATTGGCTCTTGGGATATTTTATTAGGTAGGATGAGACAGTTTCTGAGCATTATAGTGGAATTCGTGCTGAGGTCAGTATCCTGAAATTAAGATCAGTGGTAACTTGAAAGTGTTCCTGCCTCCCCTGCCTGTCAATAACTGGTGTCAAGCTGCATCTCAGGGAGCTTTCTACAAGGATTGGGGAACAAAAATAATAAATCAGAGATCCTCAAGCTTCCTACTCACATTTTCCCTGCTGATCTGTGGTACAGAGCTCACTCATGTTCACTTGGGAGTCAGTTCTGTTGTATTCCTATAAAATACAATAGGAATAGCATCTGATCCCAACTCCATGGATACCAGCAGAAGGCTTCCCATGGAGCTGCAACCTTTGGGATTGGCAGGATTCAGACTTGCACAGGCAATCCCTGAGCTTCTGTGACCCTCTTAGTTAAAGCCACGTCCCTTTCCCTTCTCTGCACAGGCACTGCCGGTCCTGGGAATGCTGTTCCACCCGGGAATGCCAGAGCTCCGTCTGTCCTGTGCCTGCACCTTTCCTGTTCCCCACACACCCCTGGATAAGGGGCACAGCTGGAAATACAGCAGCACCACGTCCCTCTGCCACAGTGCCCTTTCCCGGCTCCGGGGTTTGCAGTGTGCTCCAGAACACAGGAAAAGAGGAGAACGCTCCCTGCCTCAGGAAGCAGAGCTGCACAGGGTGACGTAAGGGAAACTGTCCCCGAGCCTGGAAGAACCCTTTAGGAATATCAGCTCCTGCCCGCCCCCAGATTCCTGCACTGTTACCAACCTGTGGTGTTGTGGGAAGGGACGGAGCAGCAAATAACCGAGGGTGTTGGCTCCGTGAAGTGAGCGGTCAGCACTGTCTGATCTCCTTCTGTCATTGTTCCTGACCTGCCACTCACCTACTGCTGGACACATTAATTAATTAATTAATGACATCATGGCTATTCAGAGCTGCAGCAAACTGTTCTGTTCCCGGCCGACATGGTCCGGGGGGAACGTTCCTGGAAGGATTTTGCTGTGGCTCCGAAGGCTGAGTGGAGTCCATGAGGGGCAGAGGGGGGTGGAATCCCTCTGCAAACATCTGCAGAGCCGTGAGTGAACCTTCACTGGGCATCAGTGCAGACACCACTGTGGCAGGGCAGGAGGAAATGCTAATGAGTGCTGGCACTTGTATTTGATTGCCTCCAAGATAGTTTGCATTAAAGTCCAGGGGGTTGTGCCTGCTGAATTAAGGAATAAGTTGATTTCCAAAGGAAGAAGCCTGGATATAAAATATCTTTTTTCAGCTGTTCCTTCTCTTCATGGCTGCCACATCCCTGGACATGTCCAAGGCCAGGTTGGACAGGGCTTGGAGCAACCTGGGATAGTGGAAGGTGTCCTTGCCCATGGAAGGAGGTGAAACCAGATGCTCTTTAAGGTCCCTTCCAACCCAAACCATTCCATGAGTTTCAGGTCTAGGATGTGTAGCAGCTGTACCAGTTCTAACAATTGAGACTCCAGGAGACTCTTTGGTTCTCTCAGCTCAATATCAAAATGCAAATGGCTCTCAGCTGATGGGAAGAGCGCCAGGAGGAGGAATTTCCAGGGAGGAGGGGATGACAGTGGCCCTGGGGGGATCCAGCTGCCCCATTCCAGGCTGGGAGTTTGGCTCTGGTGCTCCCATTTGCTCTTATTTCCCTGCTGGGCCATCCCAGTTCAGCCCCAGTTCAGGTGCAGCTGTACTGGGGCAGCCTGGAGCCCCCTGCACCCACAAGGGGAGGCTGAGCTGGGATCACTCTGCCCGGTCCATGCTGTTTCCAGTCATGTTGGAACAGGAGCTGCTGGGAGCTGAGGGTTAAGAAGAGGAAGAGACTCCCCAGAGGGAACAGTTTCAGGTTTCCCCCCTGCCAAAGTGTCTGGGACAAAGAATGGCAGCGAGGCCCCAAATCAAGAGCTTCGAGTTGCCAGCACTTTCCATTTCTCCTGGTATTTCAGTGTTTCCACTGCTTGTTCCCGGCTGAAGCCGTGCAGTGCGTACAGTGCAAATAAATTGAAATAGACATTTGCAGCTTTCTACGGATTTTGGGAACTGCTCTGAGTGGTAGCAGGGGGTTGGTTCCCTTTGAACCTGTCGTGTGGCTCAGAAATGGGCAAGCAGCCTTCACCAAGGAGCAACTTCCAGTCTGTCTCCTCTGACTCTGAGGGGCCAAACTCCTTTATTTTTATTTTTTTTAAATTGGTTTTGTTGTAAGAAGATCTGGTTTCACTTAGATGAATTAAATGTCGATATATCTGTTGCTGTTCCAGTGGAGATCACAGCACCCTTGCGTGACTTGAAAACCCCTGCAAAGCTCTGCAGCTCCGTGCTATCTCAGGCTCTATTTTAAAATGTTCAATAACTGCTTTGATATTGGTACTTCTGGTCTTGTCTCTGCATGGAGACATTGAGAAAGAAGCGTAAGAAATAAATACATTTTTTCTCCAGCCCTGAGTTCAGTGTATTAAAATCATAGAACGGTTTGGGTTGGAAGGGACCTTAAAGATCACCCAGTTCTAACCCCAAAGTTTTCTTTTATTTCTGTACTTGCAGCCTTCTCTTCTGCTGCTGAAAGGATTTGTACACAGAGTGCTGGAGGGGGAAGGTGTCCCCTGCCAGGTGGGGTCTGCAGAACCCTGTGCTGCAGTTGGGTGCGGTCCTGCTGCCCTTGGTGCACTCGGTGGTCTCAGCTGAAGTGTTGGGAAGAACAAAACTTCCATTTCCAAGGGAAAGTTGAGCCATTTAAAAGCTTCGCTCCATTGGCTTCAGTGCCACTGTGGATGTGAGAAAGGTCTGTGGTTGAAGGTCCCTGTGGGATGGGCTCCATCTGTGAAGTCAGCACAATTGGAAGTGCTCCTGGTCCTGCTCTGTCACGGGAACCCCTCTCCTACATCCCTGACCCCCCAGAGGTCTGCCTCTGGGTTCAGTTTAGGGGATTTTGTATTCCCTCTCCCCCTACAGAGATGCCCTTTAGTGACCTGTGGGGATCTGAGCTGACAAACATTGAATATGTTGGCTTCCAACTGACAGAAAATAGGTTTAGATGGGATATCAGGAAGGAATTCTTCCCTGGGAGGATGGGCAGGCCCTGGCACAGGTTGCCCTGAGAAGCTGTGGCTGTCCCATCCCTGGAAGTGTCCAAGGTCAGGTTGGATGGGGCTTGGAGCAGCCTGGGATCGTGGAAGGTGTCCCTGCCCATGGCAGGGGTGGGACTGGATCATCTTTACAGTCCCTCCCAACCCAAACCGTTCCATGGCTCTATAAAAAACCCCACCTGTAACATAAAGTTGTGCTTATCAGGTTCTCAGGCCTGACCTGTTAGTCACAAATAATCAAATCACACACGGCCTGGCCCCGTGAACATCCCTGCTCCTTTCTGCTCTGCCGGAGGAGAGCGAAAGCTTTCACACCATAAAGGTAAAATCTCGTGGGCTGAGGGTGATCAGACCCCCAAGCCGAGCAGGCAGATTTACCAGGGGGTTCCATGTGCCCTGGAGCACCCCCAAACTCCTCGAGGGGTGGTTTTATCTGAGACACCAGCTGGGGAGTCACGAGTGTGCCAGCCCTGCTCCGGGCAGAAGCAGAAAGAGTGGCTGTATCAGAAGTCCTTTTGCAAAAAAAAAGAGTGAAAGGAAGGAAGGAAAGAAGGAAGGGTCTTATTGCTGTCCTACAATGGATTTATTTAGGTTTGGTGGGTGGTGGGTTGTGGTTTTATTTAAAGGAACAAGCATTTGAGCCAATTCCAAAGCAGCTCCGAAGGTTCTGACTTGTCACATTTCTGCTCTCCGAGCTGAAACCCTTCCAGGGTTACACAACAGTGACTAAAACTGGAAACCTTTCAGATCGTTTCCAAAATGAAGCAGGAAACTTGAGGTGATTGCTAAAGCAACACTGGAGAGAGACAGAGACACCCACTTCCACGTGTGGGGGGTGAGAGTGAGCACCCAGCTTCATCTGGAGGTTTGGAGTTGTTTTCCTTTTGATTTAATCTCGGAACAGAATTATCCTGGAAGCCAGATCTTCACACTGTTTTGCTGAACGTTTTACAAACAGGCTGTCGACTGAAGTTGTCACTGAACAAAAATTCATCCCCATTGTTTACATAATGGGAAAACAGAGTCATAAAAGGGGCGTAGCAGCAATTTGTTAGGTATTAGGTTACGGTGCAAGAGGGATTATCCTCACAAAACACTGAGCCCTAAACTCGAAATATCGGGATTAAATTGATAATTACATCCAGTGGAAGTCTTTGAAAGGCTCAAGTTGATGCTTAAGGCTTTTAAGTTACCGTTCTGAGTGAGCTGGCAATCAAGGGTTCGAGTTGTTCTGGTACAGCTGCTCTGTTCAAGAGGAACGACATGAAAATACAAATATGACAAATAAAACTGCTCCTGCTGGTGTTTCCTTTGTGGCAGCTCTTCACTGGGTACAAGTGGGGGCTGGGTTTGTTCCTGTTTCTGCCACTTATGACCTTTGAAATTCGGGAATTTCCTCCTATATCTAATTGGGGTGAAATTTTTAAAGAACACCACTTTTGGGGGTCAATATGCAGTCCCCAGAGGCCTCTGGAGCAGTTCTGGATCTGCCAGAGCACTTCAGGGTCCAACACAGGAAGACCCTGGCTTGGCTTAGATAATTGAGAATTATGCTGGTTCCTGAACCCTGAGTCTGATACATTCATTCTTCAGAACAACTCCTCAACCCTCTCTGCCATTTACCCTAAAGAAATCTTTGAGGTTTCTCTGCTTCTGTCTTCCTGCCACCCTTCACTGCTCTGTTTTGATCTCTGATCAGCTTTTATTTGGAGGGGGGAAATACATTTATAAGACTGGGGAAGGAAAGTACTGCAACTTTCAGCAGCGCTGCAGTGCAAGGGGAGGCTCCTGATGTGCACAAACATGCCCAGAAATCAAGGGAAAAAACCCAAAGAAAGTAAAAGCAAGACAAAAAAAGGGGGAGGGTTCGTGTGTCAGTGTTAGGGGAAGGTGAAAACGCTTCCTGGCAACATCTGAGAGTCGTTTACAGCCACAGGTCCTTGAGCTGTTGCAAGTAGAGAAGGTTTGAAATCCTCCCCCGCTCCCTTTGTTAATCTTTGCCAGGTAACAGGACCTCTTAGGTAATCCTGTGGCTTTCTTAGGGATGTGGCCAATGTTTCCAGTAAGAAAAATAAGATTCTAAGGTTGGAGTTCATCAGTCTGGTTGTGAGTCTGTGGCCTTTGGTAATAATTTGGTGATAGCGGGAGTCCGCAGAGGTCAAAGTGTCTCAGCAGAGGGAGGGAGGAACATCTGGATTCCCAACCTGCCTGTCCTCGTCTGGAACAGGGAAATCAGGTGTCTGCTCAAGGGTGTCCCCAGGAATGAGGGACAGATCCTAATCCTGATTTACATCATCCAGGAACGCTGAAGGGTGGGTGATCAGATTGAATATTCTGAGCAGCATCAGCGTAAAAGAGTTATTAATTACGAGGTATGACTCTTAATTATGATTATTATTGCACTCGAGAGACCTGAAGAGGTGGCCTTGAAACGTTCAGGTTTGGCTCATCTTTAAGCGCACCCAAAATACTGGGCAACATTTTTTGATGCTTTTGGGAGGCTGATGAGAACCTTTCCCCGATATCCAACCCCAACCTGCCCTGGCCCAGCTCCAGCCCTTCCCTGGGTTGTGTCCCTGCTCACAGGGAGCAGAGCTCGGGGCTGCTCCTCCTCAGGGAGCCCTACATATGTTTTTTATTTAAGATTATATTGGCTCCTGATTACAATTCGCTTCATTTTCACACCTCACGTTATGAGGCCCTTGAAAAAAAAAAACAACCCAACCCTCAACAGTTTCCAGTGTTTGTTTGTTGTTAAATATGACTTATAAAATGTTGGGTCAAGCGTCTTCAATCGAGCAGGCTGCACTGTTTGTTTAAAACTCTGAGTAAAGCAAGTCATATGAATGTTTCCAAAGACCCTATTCCAAGAAGTATTTTTGGAAACATTAACGTTGTGTTTTTTAATGAAGGCCACATTCTGAGGCTACGACACCATATGTCACATTCATTTCTGGACTGGAAAAAGAAAAAAAAAAAGGAGGAAAAAAAAGAAGAGAAAAAAGAAATGGAAACTATGTTTGGCTTTTAAGTGTTTTTGGATTAATGTCTCTGCATGCTTGTCATTGTTCCTTGGATGAGAGGAGAGTTCTTGGGCTGCTAATCCAGTCCATCCAATATATTTTACACTCCATGGGCCTGACTCTCCTCTGCCTGGAAGTGTGTGCAGTTGTTTCTGCTCAGGCAAAGGGAGTGAAGACCTGAGGAAAAAACTACTGCTAGGAAAGTTGTTTTTTTTTCTGAAATTCATTTTTCTTAAATTCATTTTCCATGAACTTGTTGGCTCCATTGAAAACCTACATCCAAACTTCCAAACCGGCTTAAAAATGGGAAAAGTACTTGTCATTTTTCCATCGAAAACTTGCAATTTCTGGAAGAATAATGACAGGTTTCCCACAAAAGTATTAGTTTTTTTTTTTTTCCTTTAGGAGTATCGGTTAGAAGCATGATATTGCCAAAAAAAAATTGAATTGTTCTGCTGTGTCCCCGTCACTTCTGACTGGTTTGTGTGTTCATGGTTGGGAAGTTGTGGAATGACCTGGAGATCTGCAGGACAAGGATTTGCCTTTTTAAATGCTGTATCCTACAAGTAATCTTCCCTTTTTTATTGGATTCCAGGTGATGAGGTCTCAATTTCTAACGTAATTATTGTTATTAGTCACTAAACACATGGCCCAGCACTTGCACTGCTCAGATCTTCTCTCCTCTGACAGAGGAATCTCCTAATCCACAATTCCTGAATTTGTGTCACCCTTGACTTCCATGAACACACTCCATGTTGGTTTCAAACTAATTAATCAAAACTTGAATGTTTTTGGCAGCCGGATATTTTTTGTTTGCTTTAAGGAAGGATTTCAGAGGCTTTCCAGGACTTCAGAGAGGTTTTCTTTTTCGTTTGAAATGTAAATAATTTTCTACAAATTGAACAAATGTTTCTCTGCAGCACCAGCCCAGTGAAATTCACTTCCATGAGCAGGATTTTGTGGGCAGGGCTGGAACATGGATAATGATGAATGATGGTGTGTTTGATGCATTTTCTGGTCAAAACACATCAGCACTGAACTTGCCTGCCCATGTTACTGAAGCCTTTTGTCAAAATGAGAGGTTTTTCCCAGTTTTTTTTTCTAATGGATGACAACAAGCAAAATTGCAAGGAACAATTAACTAACTCCAATATTTGACCATTTTTAAGAGGGTTTGTGGCATTCCTGTGACTGCTCAGGGGAGCTCATCCTGATTTTAATGTTACTTCATGGGATCATTTAAGAGATGCTCACTGTGGGGTCACCACTGTGATTTCTCTTTTTATCTATATACCAAATTTTATGGTTGATAAGGACACTTCTAACTGGTTGAATTTCTACCTGCCTCATATTTCCAGGCCTGGTTTTGAGCAAAGCTGAGTAATGGATTTCACAGCCTGTACCCTTCGAAAAATTGCTCGTGCTGGCCACAGAGTGAATACATTCAGATTTGCTGTTACAATTGGAAATTAAAATCAAAATAAACGTTCTCTTTTGTTTTACAGATTTCCAATGACCAAAGCAAACAACCCCTGGGTCCTCAAGTGTGCTGTGTAAGCTCAGAGATGAGGAAGATGAATGACCAGAGTGGCTGCTACAGGCCCGTAAATATCCAGGGAAATAAGGTCAGCTATCGAGGCGCTTGTCAGGAAGGCCCTGACAAGGAGGGGAAAAGGCTGCAGAAGAGGTTTCTCCACAAGGACGGCAGCTGCAACGTCTACTTCAAGCACATCTTCGGCGAGTGGGAGAGCTACGTGGTGGACATTTTCACCACGCTGGTGGACATCAAGTGGCGCCACATGTTCGTCATCTTCTCCCTGTCCTACGTGCTCTCGTGGCTCTTCTTCGGCCTCGTGTTCTGGCTGATCGCCGTCCAGCACGGAGACGTGTTCAGCGACGAGGAGGAGATCACCCCGTGCGTGGCAAACGTCCACAGCTTCACGGGGGCCTTCCTGTTCTCCCTGGAAACGCAGACCACCATCGGCTACGGCTACCGCTGCGTGACGGAGGAGTGCTCGGCCGCCATCCTGGCCGTGATCCTGCAGTCCGTGCTGAGCTGCGTCGTCGACACCTTCATCGTCGGCGCGGCCTTGGCCAAGATGGCCACGGCTCGGAAAAGGGCCCAGACCATCCGTTTCAGCTACCACGCCGTGGTGGGGCTGAGGGACGGCAAGTTCTGCCTCATGTGGCGCATCGGCGACTTCCGGCCCAACCACATGGTGGAGGGCTCCGTGAGGGCGCAGCTGCTCCGCTACAGGGAGGACAAGGAAGGCAGGATGACCATGGAATACAGGGACCTGAAGCTGCTCAACGACCAGATCATTCTGGTCACCCCCGTGACCGTGGTGCACGAGATCGACGGCGACAGCCCCTTGTACGGCCTGGACCGCAAAGCCCTGGCCAAGGACAACTTTGAAATCCTGGTGACGTTCGTCTACACGGGGGACTCCACGGGGACTTCCCACCAGTCAAGGAGCTCCTACGTCCCCAGAGAGATCCTGTGGGGCCACAGGTTCAACGACGTCTTGCACGTGAAGAAGAAGTACTACAAGGTGGACTGCCTGCAGTTTGAGGAGACCACGGAGGTCTACGCCCCCCACTGCAGTGCCATGCAGCTGGATCGGAAGGAGCAGGAGTGGAGCCACGCCGAGAAGACGCGGGAAAAAGGAGAGGAGAAATCAGCCCTGGAAATCAAATCTTTCAGTACCAACCAAAAGTCCTTTAGTGCAGTTGCCCTCGTCACCAGCTGTGAAGACCCAGAAGACCCAGTGACAACTTCCAGTGAGCCTCCTGGAGAGGCTTCCTATAGGAAGGCAGCTGTGACCTTAAGCAGGCTCTCCATAGAGTCCCAAATCTAACTTTTCCTGCTGTTGAAACCCCTCCCAGCAAATCCTCCCCTCGTAGCTCTTCGAGTATAAACAATGAACTCATGTGCACAAGTATTTATACCCCAGACCTCGCTGACAGCGTCCCCACACTGTCACCCATCGCTGGGCTGCGAGAGGAGCTCTGTGCCGGTTGCTGTTCTCAGGAGTGGATCAGCTCTGGAACCAGGGAACAGCTTCCACTTGGGCTGGCCAGAGAGCACTGGAGCAAACCCCGTGTGACCCTCCTTAACCTGGGCTGGACATGCCCAGAGCCGGAATGATCCTGACAGGGCACACAAACAATGCACTGGGCCCTCCGGGTCAGGGGTTTCAAACTGCCTGATGGATTTGGAAAGCCAGTTCCCAGGCTCTCCAGGAGACTCTGGAACTCCACCGTCCCAACAAATATTTACTTGGATGCAGCCTCATGCCAGGGCTCCTCTGGGCAATCTATGGGGCTGTTCTTTGTAGGAGGGAAGAATAACTGACCCCAGTGTTCCTGGGTGGCTTTGGACACCTATTTACACCCTGCCCGGTCCTGTGGGATCCGCAGTGGGATCCTGGAGAGCTTTCATTCCCTGGTCGTGAGCCGTTCCTTTAAGTGCTGCTCCCTCAGCAGCTGGAGGGATGCAGGAGGTCAAAAAAAAAAATCAAAACACGACCTCCAGTTTTAAATCAGCCAAATCGGGTTGAGCCTCAAGGAGCAGATCGTGTGTTTGGAGTGAGCTGTGCAATATTTTCTATCAAATCATCTTTCATTTCATTTCGCTTTTCTGTTTAGTGGGTTGTGCTTCTCCGCAGAGACAAAGATCAATCTGGAGAACAAACAGGGTGATTTTGTCAAAATGAAATATGTTTGTCTCAGATGGCTGTGCGAAAACGATCCTTCACAGAGAAAATCAGCAACTCCTCCTGGCTCAAACTGGGAAAAAAAGGAAAATGTTGATGCTTAGAAGGTGCCTGTGACGTGGAAGTTCCGTGCTCTGCACATCTCTGTAATTATTTAGTGAGCGATGCCTCATCATGCTTTTGCCCCTGCTGATTGCAGTTAATTTGCATTGTGTTTAATTATCATGCAAATGTAAAATAATTATATCTGAGTTTGTGGGATTTATCTCACCTGACATTAGCGGCAAAGAAATTAAATGTTTGCCTGCTCTCTGTGGTTACTGGAGCTCCTCTGTCTTCACAGGAGAGCTCATCCCACCTGACTCAGGTTTTTAGGGAGCTGAAGGCAGCAGGATGAGTTTATCCTGGAAATGTTCATCCCTCTCCATTTATTGCTGAAGGAGATGACACGACTGCTATGGAAATGTTGGCTGACTTTAGGCTGCTAAAATTAGGTCTGACGAGTCACTCACATCATTCTGACTAATTAATTGGTTTTTTATGAGCTCATCACATTTAATGAAGAAAAAATAGCCTGCTAAGTCTTTTTTCCCCTGCCATTTACTCCATGTAGTAGTGGTATTGCTGCATTATTTTAAAGTATTTCTCTTTTGCTAGCACTTGTCTCTGGATAAACATGATCCCTTTAGGTAAAACTGAGGCCTGGGAGGGAGTTAGTTATTCCAAAACTCATTAATTAACCTGTTTTATGTGCTGATTCATCAGCAGCATCCACTTATAAGTGCAGTAAAAACCATATTCTTGTATCCTGGATTTAAACACTGGCAGACATCGGGGAAATAGTCTAAAAAAAATGGAATGGAATGTAGGAAAATGTAGAAGGGTCTCAGTACTTCTGTGGTGTTGGAAAAAAAGCACCATCCGAGTTGTATAAAATAGAATAAAACCTTCAAGACATGGGAATTAACCCTTCCACACTCCTCAGGTCCTGGCTGGGACACTTTATCCAGTGTTGGGAAACTCCTTTTGGGTGGGGAGGAGAGAGGTGAGATCTCACTGAGATATGTGACCAAAATCCCCCCAGTTCCTCCCAAAGGTGCCCGTTTCATGTGCTGGGTGTGAAGCTCAGCTGCCTTTCCGTCTCCCAGTTCTCTTCCCTGGGAGCCTCTGGAAAGAATTCTTCCTTTTGGAATGGCTTTGCTGGATGTGGAAGTCCCAGGAGTCTGATTTAGGGGTTTGTCCTATGTTTTTTGGTACAGATAGGTACAAATAATAGGTACAAATAATAGAGACAAATCCATGTGCGTGTCTGGTAATGTGTGCCTCGGTCACCTGATGAGGATCAGGAAGAAACTCCTCTCCTGGCCATGTTAATTCCTAACAGGCTACTCTGTATTTTCTCCTGTTTTTATCTCCAGCCTCTGATCCCAGACAGTGTTGGAGATGGGATACTGGGGAACCTCTGCTCTCAACCATTCTGGCCTTTTCTGGCTTTCTCTCGTTGATGTTTTAATTTCATTTATCACGGTACGAACTCAACGTATGACAATGTATAAGAAAGCATGTATTTCTTTTTTTTTTTTTAATGAATAAAGACATCAAAATAAAGAACATTCCTCCACCACACACCTCGTGAGAGCACATTGGATTTTTCTTCCCTTCAGCCACAGTTTTAAGCTTCCATCTCCAGTTTCTCCGGGCAAACTGTGCCAGGGCCTCCCCAGCCTCACAGGGAGGAATTTCTTCCCAATATCCCATCTAACCCAGCCATTCCCTGTGTCCTGTCACTCCATTTCTTGTCCCAGGTCCCTCTCCAGCTCTCCTGGAGCCCCTTTAGGCACTGGAAGGTGCTCTGAGGTCTCCCTGGAGCCTTCTCTTCTCCTGGTTATCTTTAACTGACTCTGTTCTTAGCAGAGCCAGTTCTTCCATCCTCATTGCCTGGGAAAGGGCCTAGGAAAGATTCTTGCAGGCCACTGGTGTACAGTGGATAAACAGGATAAATAGGAAGGAGACTCTTCCTCACCCATCTGCTCTTCCTCGATGAGGATTTCCCAGGGATTTTTTCCATCTCCATTGCTGAACAATATAAAAAGCAACCAAGCCTCCCAAAACCCCAACAAAAGCCACAACACGTGCATCCCCCAGCAGGAACACTGACCTGACCCTTCAGTCATTCCCAATGGATTGGATGAACATTCCCAACAGCCCAAAAGGAAGCACCCGGAAGCATTTTGGGAGCTGGGAGCTGTGGTGAAAGAACAGGACCCCCCAGAGCGTTGCACGTCCCCTTGGGGCTCCCAAAATCCACTTCCTGGGGCTGAGGTTCAGCAGCTCCTTCCCAGCCACCGAGAGGCAGGAACGGGAATCTCTGTGTGAAAGTTCCTCACCCCATCCCCGACTTTTCCACAAAATTTACCAGATGAAGCAGAACTCTAACAACAAAGAGAAAGCACAAACCACCCTGCATTGGCCTCCTGACTCGTGATTAAAACTCCATCCTGGTTATTTTCCCTTGGAAAGCAGCACCGTTGTTCCGGGTCAAGATTAATTTATGTCAAAGGGAATATAATAAGAGATTATTATATAATTTATTTTTCCAGCCTTGCTCACCACCATTCATTAGGGCAGCTGGCATCTCCTCCCCCATTATCATGTGTCATTTAGTGCATAGTTTTTGTGAAGTTGGTTTTCAGATGTGGGCCATGATATTATCCCCTTGTTTATCCCTTGTTTCTTACACTGTGCAGGAGGTCTGAACTCACTTCAGGAAATAACAGGTACCCTTCAGGGCGTCAGAAGTGTTGTGTAGGAAGAAAAAAAAACAGTTTGTAAGCTTTTTTTATCTCTTCTATCCTTGCTGGTTTGAGCTGGGAGTCTGCAAACAGAAAGAGTTGGTGTCTGTGGTGGGCAGGAGAGGCCCAGAGCGGGGAAGGAAGAAGCGTCTGACAACAGAGTCACTTCCAGGCAGACAAGAGGAAGTGTGACAGGAATGGAACCACAGTGAAACCAGGAGCAGTTGCAGTTTTCATCTGGGCTGAAAAATGTGGAGTGATGTTTTCACGGGGCTTAAAAATCGCAACAGAGGAGCTACTCCCAGAATAAAAAGGTTTTTGTGGGGTCAGTCCTGGTGGCTGAGGAGGTGCTGGGGGAACTGGATGAACATGGGGCAAACACGAGACCCTCCTGCTGCTCCCCAGAAAGCCAGGAGGGTTTGGACCTGCGATATTGGAACCTCTCAGTTAATGCTTTCTTCAGGCAAAACAACACAAAGTTACCTCGGGCTGTCAAAAATGCCCAAGATTTTATCTTTCGGGTGTGTCATAGAATCATGGAATGGTTTGGGTTGGAAGGGAGCTCAAAGCTCATCCAGTCCCACCTCCCTGCCATGGGCAGGGACATCTTCCCTATCCCAGGTTGCTCCAAGCCCCGTCCAACCTGGTCTTGGACACTTCCAGCGATGGGGCAGCCACAGTTCACAGGGAGAATTTATCCCAAATATCTGATCTAAACCTCCCATCTTTCAGCTTAAAACCATCCCCCCTTATCCTATCACTCTTCACCCACTTAACAAGCTGCTCTCCCTCTTTTTGCCATCCCTAATTAGGATTTGGACCCACCTCGGTCCCGATTCCGCTCCCGATGCCGATGCCAATGCCAGTCCCGCTCCCGCTCCCCCTCCCGGTTCCGGTCCCGATCCCCATCCTGACCCTCATTCCGCTCCCTATCCCGATCCCCATCCCGCTCCCGATCCCGCTCCCGCTCCCCATCCCCATCCCGCTCCCGATCCC
>VZRJ01008540.1:209016-219394 GCA_013397565.1 Ptilonorhynchus violaceus
CCCGCCCGGCACCGACCCCCCGCCCGTTCGGAAGTGCCACCACCCCCACCCAAAAAATGTGGGTTTATAACCAGACAACCTGTTGGCAGTGAATTCCCCAGTATTCCCTGTATTTCCTGACCATCCTCAGCGGATTTGGTCGCAGCTTCCCCAGCTGCCCGCTCAGGTTCAGTACCATAAATCAGCCCAGATCTTATTTCGTTATAAAATTGATTCGGCGCTTGCTGATTTGTTTTATATCGCTCCCCTTTATATATAGAAGCTGAAGCTGAGCGGTGCCCCCGATTTGCCAGCTTAGGTAAATATAGCCGGGCCAACCTGGCTGCTCTCCACCAGGAACCTTTCAAATAGGGCAATGAGCTATTTGTGGCCCGAGGGACAGGCTCGGGGCCCTATCGGTGACAGGAGGCACAGAGCCACCCGTTTGTCCGGGCCGGGGAACGCTCACGGTTACTGTGTGAAAACTACACGCACCAGGGCTCCGAACCAGAAATGCCGTAATAATTATCTCGCACCCAGCGCCATGTCCACTCGTGAACGCACATCTTCCGCCGAGCGGCTCCGTGCGCTCTCTCACGCACGGGAGGAGCTCCAGTGGAACATCTGCTGAACCGTCCGTATCATCCTCCTCCTCCTCCTCCTTCACATCCTCCCCGCGGGCTGGAGGAAGCTCCACAACTGTCAGGCAGCTGCTCCGCTGCGGCTACCGGGCACCGCGCGGGCTCCTCGTGTTTCCCCATCTTTGATCACGGGGTGTCTCTCAGCCCCGCCTGACAGGGGAGCAGGGACTATTTTTGGCCTGGTGTTGGCTCGTCACGATCCCCGCTCGGCCCAGGTGCCGAGGGGAGCTGGCGGCCTCTGTGTGACCGTGGTGCGGAGCAGCAGCAGCGGGGAGGGTGTCCCAAAGCCTCCCCGGTCCCGCTGCTCTGCGCTGGGGCTCGCTGGAATGTCTGTACTGGGTGGCTCCAGCTCAGATTTGGACTGATAAATGCCTTGCTGGGATAGCCGTGCCCTGAATGGGGCAGGAAAAATGGGAATGATGCATCGGTGGGGAGGAAAGTGGAAATCAGAAAGAGCCTCGGGGTGTAGCCGAGGGGAAACCTTCCCTGCCCACCCAGGTCAAGGGCCTTACTCATGGTAAGTAAATGGGACTCCACCAAGTTCATGGGAGGGTGTCCAGAGTGACCCCTGGTAGGATGTGAAGTGGGAAATGAAATTTGGTGAGTATTTTGTGGCAGTTCCTGGAATTACTCACTGCACTGATTAAACCTCTCTTCAGTGGTTACTTTTTCCATAGGCAGCCACTCTGATAAAAGGTCTTTTTTCTCTTTCCTCCCATTTTATCCTTCTTTTTGAAGAAGTCCCAGGTAAAGCAGTCAAAAGTTCTTTACAATCACACACAGCACCAGCCACGAGCCATTTCCCAACCCCCTCCAGCAAACCTATGGCTGATAATACAGGAGTCCCAAACCCACAGAATTCCTTTGACAGGGACCAAAGGCGTGGGAGGATGGTTTGGAAAACCCCTGGTGATAGCAATCCTCAGGATTTGGGGTGAGGAGCTCCAGCAGGGAAGTGTCACATGTGAATGGATGTCTGCACATGTGGATGTGGGACAGAAACAGCTCCCACCCCTTCCCTCAGATTAATAAAAGGGGATGGAGGCTGCCAATTCCAGCTCCAGTTCCATCCCTCTGAAATATGTGCACTTTCCCCCCTGTGTGTTTGGCCCAGGGTCATTACTATGGTGCTAATTTTACCTGAGATGACGAAAGCCCTGGAACAGCCTCTCCATAGAAAGGGAGGATCCAGACCCTGATCCAACCCTCTGGGGCCTTTTTTGAGCGAAGGAAGTCACGGCTTTGACTTGCAGATTTGCTCCTTGGAGAGGCTGCTCCTTCCCAGAGTTATCTGAAGCACAACTGAGGGGAGACTCAAGCGAGGTCAAGGCTCTTTTGTGCTGGAAACTGAAAGCATCGTGAGGACTGAAGCGTTGCCTCACAGTAAATTACCTTATGCAGATTAAATTACTCACCCAGATCTGCTTCTTCTCTTTGCTCTCCTGCAAGAGAAGCCACTTCCAGACACCCAAAAGCACAAAGATGCTTGGAAGTCTTTCATTTCTTTCTGGGCCTTCCAAAAAGACTCAGAGTCAATTGACGTTTCAGATGGAGATCCAGAACAGACACTTCTTCAGCTTGAAAAGATTACGGCGCAGTTCGGTCAGAGGCAGAGCAATTTGCCAGGGCTCCAAGAGTGTGAATAATGCAGAGCAAGCAGCTCTCTGCAGCCCCCACTTGTGCTCTCGAGTGTGCAGCCCTGCACTGTGCACCCATCCTGCCTGCTCTGGAGTCCCTGGCATCAGCACCACACGTGGGGATTGAGGAAAGCTGAGCTGGAGGGTCGTTTCTGACTCCTGGAAAGCTGGAGGGTTGATTTGTGGGGTTTTGTTTTAGGAAAAGAGCCAGGATGGATTGGCATTGCTGGCACTTGATCCTGAGCTCTGGAGTCACCCCATGGGGGCAGAGGAACAAAGCCAGCCCGCTGTGCCCTGCTCTGGTGTGTTCTGCACGGGTTTTTTTCTGTCACCTTTGCTGGCAGAGAGCACAAGCACCTTCCAGTACTGTCACAGGCGACGTGACGAGCCCCTTTCATTCTCTTTCTCTCTTTGTCTCCCCCTCTGGCTCTCTCCCTCTTTCCCCTTTGCCTCTGACTGTCCCTACACGTGACCTCTGCCCTTTGTCAAATCAAGACAGTCCAGTCTGGGTGCTGGATGCTCCCTCTGCCCATTACAGATCATCTCCAGAGGCATTTGGCCCCTAAAATGTGCTGGGATTGAAATGAAATAGATATCAAAGTGCAGCTCTGAATGAAGGCTTTCTGCTCTGAGGCCTCTGAGGAGGGATGGGGACTCCTTGGATCAGCCTTGGCTTCCTGGATCCCTTCCTGGATACCTGCCCCAAACTTGCCTCGTGCCAGCTCCGAGTGCAGGCAGGGAAGGGACCCCGGGAAGGGACCCAGGAAAAGGACCCAGGACGCTGCTCCTGCAGCTCCCACCCCACCTGTGGGGAGCAAACACAGCCCTGTGGATCCACAGGAATCCCAAGAGCTGTGATGCCACCCCAGCACCACGATGTCACCACAGCCACTGCAGCAGCCCTGACATTTGTCAGCTTTCCACACTGATTGCTCAACACTTGATGGGAAAAAGCACAACCTTTCCCCCTCCAGCCCCTGTCACAAGGTTGTTTAATAGGGTTTGGGCATCAGCTCAAATAGCAGAGGATCAAAGCCAACTCTTGAAGAATTAGGGAGATTACAAAGAAACTCGTGGCTCAGGCTGAGGTGCAGCATTTCCTGGTGCAAAACAGGAGAGAGCCTCCTCCTGCACCCATCCTTTCCCGTCTGGACCCATCCTTTCCCTCCTGGACCCATCCTTTCCCTCCTGGCACCCGGATCAGGCTGAGCCAGAGCACAGGACATTCAGTCTGGCCCAAATTTTGGTGCAGGATGCCCAAGGGTGGGTGGGGAATCCTTCCCCTGTGCGTAAGTGAAAGGCAGAGCTGAGCCTGGAGGCACAAAATGGCATCAGAAAAGCAAATAAGCTGCACAGGATCGTGATAGCAGGGGAGAGGAAGCGGTGGCATTTACGAGTTGAGGATAATTTCCCCTCTGACGACAGAATTTTCAAGGGGCAGAGGTGTTTTAGCGGGTGGGCCTGGGAGGGCTGGTCCAACTAATCAGTCCAAAACAATATCAGGAAGTTTAAGCAATGGTTTTGAGTTTGGTTTGGTTTTACTCATCTGTTCAGTTTTAGTTTGGAGGGGAATTTAGAGAGGTGCCAGCGGATTTGATTCCTGCTCCTCCTTCCCGGCCCCGCCGGAGTTCCGGGCAGGGCTGAGCTCCACCTGTGCCCTGGCCAGGATCTCCACGGCTTCCTGAGCAGGGAAGGGCAGGCACAGGGGGCAAGAGATGCTGGGATGGCTCTGGAAGGCCTCGAGGCTCTCCCGAAAAGCTGGGACTGCTCCCCAGCAGCTCCAGCATCCCTGGGACCATCCCTGGTGCACCTGCAGAGCTGGTACAGGAATTCAGTCGGTGTTGGTTTGAAGAACCCAGCCCAAACACCACACAAACACCACACAAACACCACACAAACACCCAATCCCCTCTCAGGGAGAGTCTCCTCCACTGCCAGGGGGATGGAAGTTCCCACTGGATGTAAAACAACCCAGCGCTGGCTGCTCAGGAAACTCCAGCTTGTTTTCTGCTGTGGTTTTCCTTCCACAATGGCCAGTGAGCTAACCCTCTGTTTTTAGCACAGTTTATTTGCTTTCCAGGAGAGAAAATAAACTCTGATATTGTCATTTATGTTGTGGCCACAGACTCCAGGCAGATTCTGAGGTTCTGGTACAAAGTGATAGAAAACACTGGGGACATTTGATCTCAGCTAATCTACTGAAATAGAAAGTGTGAGAGAGAGAGGAGAGCAGTCATTTATGTGCTGTTAGCAGAAATCAGATGCTTTCAGGCTCATAAATGCAGTTTGCACTGGAGTGGGCACTCTGGTAGGCAATAAATTACAGTGGTAATAAAGGCTCAGCAGCAGAAATGCAGCAGGCACAGTGCAGGGAAGCAGGCAGGGCTCAGCAGAGGCTCTGAGTGTGCTCCCATCGTGTGCCCACATATTCCACACCATCCTCCTCTCAGGAGCTCACCTGGGCAAGTGAATCTGCCCAGTCTGAACCACTCTGGTGTCAATACAAACGGGTCAGGAGGAGAGATGCAGGAAAGGCAGGCAATGTGCAATAATTCTGCTTTGAAAAGACAGAACTTTCCAGCTCTTTCTGTTGCAACTGAGCTCTTATTCTTTCTTGCCACTCCCTTTCCCATTGGAAGCTTTCCACGTCTCTGCCCGTGGTGGCACAGTCAGGTCTCTGCTCTATCCCTGCTCTTACAGCCCTGGTGGAATTACAGAAACGACCCAGCCCCCTTCTCTGAGAGTGTTGGGCTCTGCAGGTGGAAGTTGGAAAGTTCTGGAGCAAGCAGGTGACTGGACTTGGCTGAACAATCCCAATCCTCTTTGCCTTTTCTCCTGTGAGGAAAAGATGAGAGGGTTGGGATTGTTCAGCCTGGAGAAGAGAAGCTTGGTGGTGACCTCCTTGTCGCCTTGCAGGACCTGGAAGGAGCTGACAGGAAAGATGGAGGGAGACAATTTACAAGGGATGGAGTGACAGGACAAGGGGAATGGCTTCCCGCTGCCAGAGGGCAGGGTTAGGTGGGATATTGGGAAGGAATCTTTCCCTGGGAGGGTGGGGAGGCCCTGGCACAGGTTGCCCAGAGAAGCTGTGGCTGCCCCTGGATCCCTGGAAGTGTCCAAGCCCAGGTTGGACGGGGCTTGGAGCAGCCTGGGATAGGGGAAGGTGTCCCTGCCCATGGCAGGGGTTGGGATGAGATGAGTTTATTTTCCCAATCCAAACCATTCTGGGATTTCGTGACTCTGACCCTATGACAGCCCACAGAGGGAACCATTAAAAACCTCATGGACATCTCTGCCTTGAGAGCCTCCTGCTCACGGGCAAGAGACAAACCAGAAGTTTTAAAGCCAGAGAAACACAAAAATATTCTTACCCTGCTCTGTTCAGCCGAGAGGGAGCCTATCCCGATTTTGGAAAAGCTGGCAGGGCAACAACTGGAGCTGTAAGGAAGAGAAGGAAAGTGCAGTCACACACTTGTGTGTGTGTGAGCTGCTGGCTCTTAACCCTTTTCCTTCCAGGAATTGTCAAGTTCCCCATGGCAGCTCCACAAGCATATTCTCACCACTCCAGCAGGTTTTATTAACCATTGACTCCTTTTCTCTTGAGGTATCCAAAGAATGGGAGCTGGGGAAGATCATCAGATAACTCTGAGATTAATAGGAAAATATTAGCTTTATGAATATGTAATTGCTTGATCAGTGTGATCACTTGAACTAATTCCTTCTCTTTCATCTGGAAATACCTCCCCCACAGCTGACTGATGGCTGGACAAGGAAAAACATGGAATATTGGTCTGTCCCAAACAATGACAGATGCCCTTTACATTTATTGCTTTTCTGCAGGATTATCCACAACCCTCAGTTGGGAAATCAGGTCACTAAATGGTGCTAGAATTGTCTGCTTGGAGAAAATACGGAATGTGCAAGGTGTACATTAAATATTAGATGAGCATCAATAATCATTTGAAGGCCTTTGACCCCGCA
The DNA here is from genome assembly GCA_013397565.1 of Ptilonorhynchus violaceus. Classification (NCBI taxonomy): domain Eukaryota; kingdom Metazoa; phylum Chordata; class Aves; order Passeriformes; family Ptilonorhynchidae; genus Ptilonorhynchus; species Ptilonorhynchus violaceus. The sequence continues at coordinate 215,255 of VZRJ01008540.1, forward strand.
CTGGAGCTGAGCACTCACTTTTTACGAACACCACGTTTTATTGGGTCAGAAAGTTTAGCTGGGAACTAAAGATGCTTTAAATTAGGCACCTTAATTTGGTGAGAACCGAGCCACATGCACTGTAGTGTTGGAAAGGAGTTTTCCTTGGCAGAATTTTGGGGTTGCTGTTGGATTGGGAGTTAGATACAGCTCCTGCTAGCAGTGGATTACTCTTTGCAATTCAATATTTCAAGATTTCTTCACCTGGCTTCCCACATTCCCCTCCTGCCGTAGCAAGGACTGAAAGGATATATTTATTTTTTTTTTTCAAAATACAGTCACTGGCTGGTGATTTGGCTTTAGGATAAGCCTAAGACAGCCTGAAATCTTAACTGAAGGTTTCAAACACAAAATAGACGGTTAAGAAAACAAATGTGAAAGGGGTGTGAGCTCCACTCTTGTCAGATACACAAAGCGTAAATTCAATTTGCTCCGTCGTATTTCATCCCTCCTATGGACAAACCCATTTTTACCCAGTAGAGCTGCACATCTGTAGATCCCATTTGCTTGCAGAGTAAAAAATCCGTTTATTTGCTCTCTCAGCTCTTATCAAACACGCAACCACCTCCCTGCGGAATTTTCACTGGATTTGCCCATTCCTTCTGTTACCAACGCGGGTTGGTTTTTCCTTGGAGATCCCAGCATCAGACCTACAAAGACCCAATTAACGTCCAGACCCCGGGGGGTTACTGTGAGTGGGGAAACCACCTTTTCCTGAGGAATTCTTTCCGGTTGAGTTCATGGTGAGGGAAGAAAGGCAGACTCGATCCAGTCTACACGCATGGAAATGGTGAGACCAACCCAAAAAAGCCCAACGTGTTATTTATGGCATTTCTTCTCCTCTTGTGGAGAGTGACTGCTTCGGTTCCACTAGCCCCGTGTTTTCTTTGCAAGCACAATGCAATTAAGCTATTTTCAGCTGGCAATAAAATCCTTGAGAACCAAAGCAGATTTGGCCACTTTAAGAGATGAAGACTAATGCAATCTGATAATTAGGTCATTTCAGCGCCAAGGCAGAAAAAGCAATTTAATAACATCTCCCGTGGAGGGAGACGGGGGCTGAAGCCTCTGGCCCAGCTGCCAAGGCTTGTGCCTGCGACACAACTCCCCAAATTTGCTTCCAGGAGGCATCTGCAGAGCTCTGCAAGCCGAGGGACGGTGGCTGTGGTGACAACTGAGGGGAGAACCACGCCAGGCAAAAGGGAGAATAATTCCCGAATGTTCTGCCTTCCCAGAGCCCTTCATGTCCTTTGGTGCCGTTTCTTCTGCAGGCAGAGGGTCTTGCCTTGAGAATTCCTCAGCCCACGACCATCTCACATCACTCTCCTAACATTTTAGTCAGGAGGCAGTGAGAGATTTCCGGGGCTACGTCCGATTAGAAACCCATTCCTGGAGAGAGGGAAAACAAAACCCCTCGCTCAGTGTTGAGGGTTAAGTTTTCAGCTGTCTCACCCTCTTTGTCCTGGCTTGTTGCAACAGGAAAGGGTTTTTTAGAAACTTTTCTTGTAACTCCAGCTTCCCTGTTCGGAAGGGCTCCTCTTGCTGAAGTCCAGGCGGGCGGCCCTGGTACAGTTTTCAGTGGAATAAGTGAGAATCGATATTTCAGCCTGAGCAGAGCTCTCTGGGCAGAGCTGCTCTGACTTTGAGAGAGCAGTGAAGCAGTGGTGATGTATCTGCTGTCCCCTTCCTCCTGTGCAGTGCTGAATGGGTGAGTAAGCCTTACTCATACCAGCAGATAGGTCTGTAGTAGGGCTGTAGCTTTTATCAGTCGCTTTGCGTGAGTAAAGGCTGAGTAAGAGTCTCCAAATCCAGGCTGCAATCTGTAATATCTTGGAGATGTTGCACAGGGAATTGTTGCACCCAGCACTCGGCAAACTGTGTGTTCTCAGCAGAGCATCTCTTAGCAGGAGCGGATCACAGCTCGACTTTATGTCCCTGACATAGATGGGCAAATACTTCCCCAAAGTGGCTCAAATTGTTGCTATTTCAGCTGTTCGTAGGAAGTACACAAAGAGAAATGAGGGGTATTTTTTTCTCTGGTATAAATACATGAACTGTGCCCGTGTCTTTCAAATCCCATGGATTTAATTATCTTCTTCTGACTAAACAGATGAAGTAATTGCAGTCATTCCCCTTATAGATTTTGCTTTCCAGATCCATCATTCAGAAGTTATAGGACTTTTCTTCCCCTTACAAACGAACAGAACCACCCAAGGGCAACTCATAAACAGTGTGATTGCCCAACGTGCCAGATTGCTCAATAAACAGAAGCACTTGTCTCTCCTTCCCCCGCCCCACCACGTAAATTCTGCGCATCCTGCACACACAAACTGGGGACTCGTGCACCAGCTGCCCCGGGCCATTGTATTTATTGCTGCAACAATGCAGCACTTCCTCATTGGAATATGGGGAACTCGGCAAACACCGCCGGTGCCAGGCACAGCAGTTGGGGGATGGCTCAGCAGCGGGATGGAGAGGCTGCTCTCGGAGCCAGGAGAGAGCATTTGGGCCGAGCACTTCCACCGAGTACTCAAAGACAGCTCGTGGCAGAGTTGTAAACTTAGGAAACAAATGAGGAGGAGGAGGAGGAGAAGGAGGAGAGTTTGAGCAACGAGGAGCGACTGCAGGCACTGGCACTGCTGTGGAAAGTAAGGAATCATATTTACAGCCTGCTCTGGACACTGTAAGAAGCTCTCTGGAGGCCGACCCACTTGGAGCAGTCTTTCCCACGGCAGCTCCAGGCAGAGCTGCTGCAGATTCCCGCTGCCCTTCCCGGGAGCATCCCCAGCACCTGTTTTTGGGTGTCGCAGGGGCTGCTGTCCCAGCGCTGGGTGCAATTCAAGGTGTTTATGCCAATCTCTGAAGCCTGGCATGCTCTGCCCCTCGTGCGTTCAGCAGCCACCTCACGTTTCCAGCACCCCCCAGGGCTCCCCCGTGGATTTCAGCTGTTGGCACTCGGGAACTCAGCGTTCCGAGGGCAGGGAGAGCGCTGTGCTGCGGACACCTGCCTCGGGATCCAACACCCCGGCACTGTCTGTCAGAGCCGGAGCTTGGCAAACTTCAGGCTGTGCTTACAAGGCTGTTTTTGTTCCTGCGAGGCTCCCAGCCAGGCACTTCATCCTTATTTCCTTTGTCTTAGGCCACGTCCACCGTAGGGAGGACAAGCTCTTAAAAATCATTTGGATTTCTGCATATTTCACCCCTGGCCAGCCTGAGCGAGCTGCCACAGGTGATTCAGGGAACATGGACATGGATCCCACGCACTGCAGCCAGGCTGATATTTCTCCTGCTTCCAGCCTTGCTCCAAAAGATCTTAGTCCAGGGACCAAAGCTTATGTTTTGGAAGGGTTGTTTTATCTGAGTTAAAGAGAAGGATTTTCAGTTTCAGAGCGGTGTTGTGCTGTGCTTGCCTGGCTTCTCGTGCGTGTTAGGGTCAGGAGTTTGGGATGGGATACCCTGCATCCTACCATTTCCCTTCACTGAAATAAAGAAAGTGACAAAAGGAACGAAACGGTTTTGTCTCCGGTATTTTTTCTCCCTGCACGGGGCCTCGGACATCAGCCCAGGACATGGGAACGGGAGCGAGCAGGGACCCAGCTCCCACACGGGATCATCCCAAGTTCCCTGTGGAGTCCCGCACGAGCCTTTATCGCTGCCGAGGGAGGGTGAGGGGGATGCCCGCGGCAGGTGCTGGGTGCCCGCGGGCGGAACCGGAGCGTCCCGGGGCCGGGGAACGAGACCGCACCGGCGCTGCCTCCCCGCGGAGCCCACGGAGCGCGGCCGTCCCCGTTTTCCACCGCGGCTTCTCCCGGGACGCTCCGCACCGGGGAGCGCAGCACCGGAGGACCCGGCACGTTCTCCCCGAGCCTCCGCGTCGGGGCCGGGGAATCCGGCGCCTTCTCCCGGGACCCTCCTGGCGCCTTCTCCGGGCACCCTCTGCACCGGGGACCCTCCGCACCGGGGATGCGGGGACCCGGCCCCTTCTCCCGGGACCCTCGGCAGAGGGGACCCGGGGATCCGGTGCCTTCTCCTGGCACCCTTTGCACCGGGGACCCGGGCACCCGGGGACCTTCCGCAGCGGGGATCTGGCGCCTTCTCCCG